>JAMAHA010000007.1:544786-672255 GCA_023626555.1 Penicillium sp. PF2412A
TGGGGAGAAAAAGGACTGATGTGAATCATTGGCACTTACCATGGAAAGACCCAAAATCATAGAGCACCAGAAAAAGACATTCTATGAGAATTGAGCGGTCAGAAGCCGGTCCACGTAGATAGAGAGATGGAGGAGTGTTTTTCTTTCTTGTGTTGGAAGTGACTCACGTTTAGTGTTTTCTTGCCCTTGAAGAATCGTGATTTTTGGACCGCAACGATGGGTAGTTGCAGCATCATGGCTCCAAAGCCATACCCGCGCAGTTTCTTGGTGATGCAGCTCATCACCACTTCATGGAATATAGAGCTCACGAGGAATGTGATGAACATGGCCACGGGCTGGGAGAATTTGGAGCGAGAGGGGAAGTAGACATGGCGGAAGAGGAAGTGATGAACGGGGACGTTCCACTCGCGAGAGAACTCCAGCCTGTGGAGTGCTGGTCAGCAATTTGTCAAGATTGAAATGATATCATATAACCTCTTGTTGACTCCGATATGAAAGGAAGGGGGGAGGCCGATCTTACCAGTCGCAGGAATTCCACCAGTCGGAATAGAAGTGGCGATCCGCAAATCGAGTGAGCTCTGCGAATGCCCCGAGGACATATTCGAAGATGACCAGGAAAACCAGCAGAAAGGTGACCATGAACGGGAAGAGAAGCATGCTGATAGTTTCTGCCAAAACCAGCGCCTTGTCAGCCACGCTATCCAGCGCTTCCAGTTGCCCATGTGCTTCACTGAGCACGGGCACGATAAATTCCTCGCTGGTCAGAGTGAGCAAGAAGATGCATCCGAAGACAGCGAGTGTTTTCCAAGCAATTTCGGCCCAGCGGCGATTTGCTCGGCGGGGGTATTCTAGCTCATAGCAGAGGGTCGGGCAGCACACGAAATCGGCATAGTTGGTGTAGCTCAGATTCTGGGGGTAGGAAATATTGCCCAGTGGTGAAGTCAGCTCGGTGGCTAGATCTTCACGCAGTCGTTCCAGTGGTTCCGTGTCGTGATCCATATCGGGGGTCGGCTTCAGCGATGGGCGGCGGCGTTTGGGCTCGGGATACCTGATATCTGATGGAGAGGTCGGCTCAATGGGCCCTGGTTTGTCCAGAGCCGCAAGGCGACGTTCGATCTCGCTCAAGTGACCATTGTAGAAGGCGTATGAGTGCAATTTCATGAGGATTGTCAAAAGGTGAAGAGTGAAAAACACCTGCGCGGTCCACGTCCACAGCCGCAGAAACGGCCAGCTTTACGGAAGACCATTTGTCAGTCACCAGCAGGGCCATCATTTGCTTGGACCTTGTGCGAAACAAAGGGAGTAGAAGCTTACTTGATCCAGACGGCAAGCCATAGGGCCTCCCCGATGCTTTGTATAATCATGCCCCCGTGTGCCCACTGCAGCCATTTTGGTCCCTTGCGGTAGAGCCGATGCAAAGGCAGCACCAGTGCCGAACTCGCCACCATCGCGAGATCACTCAACCCGAGCTCCCACACATTGGCCGAAAGCAGACTCCACACCCGCACTCGCAGTGGATATCCAGTGTCCTTGATGTTCCGCAGCACCGTCGTCACCACCATGATCACGAGGCTAATCCAGAACAAGGTGAAGAAGCCGCGAAAATCATGGTAATCGCTCTCCGGATCAAAGTGCGAGACTCGCGGAACGTAATCAATGGTATAGAAGAGACGATTTCGTAGACGAACTTGCTTGCGGGCTACTGCGATGGATTGCGCTGAAGGAGGAGCATCTTCGGGGATGGGAGTCGAACGGCCGCTGAGCATCCACGAATCAACAACGTTAATCTTTGATACCAGGTCATGCTGATTGTATGACGGACCCGACTTGACTGACCTTGTATCCGAGCTCAATTTGTCCACTGCAGGATTCAAATGGGATTTATCGACACCATTATGGGTGTTTGATGGAATGGGAATGGCGCGCGGCCGCAGGACGGACGAATCGTGTTGTTCGACGGCGCTGGACATCTTGAGCTGAGAAGAATATCAAACACGATTGCTGAATTCCACAAAACACAAATGCAGATTTTTACATCAAGCACGACCAAGGTCAGTCAGAAAGGGCAGGTGGACTGCTTCCGACCGCATTTAAATGTTGTTGACTGAATCTCGTTCCACGGAGTTGTCATTGGGCGGATGCCGTGAAGGACGATCAATCGCGCACGGCGGGTCTCCCTCGACATACGTCAGTCGAGGGGCTTTCTTCGAACGAGTTGACAATACGGATACGAGCGTGACAAGGTGGATTCGCACTGAATTTCGAGGCACTCGGTGACTGTTCGTCAGTAACTTGTACGAGCACTGGCGCAAGAGGGACTACAAGTACACTGAGACTTCAGCATCCAGTCAAATAGCGAAGTCACATTTTCCTCGGGTAACGCTACAGAGTATCTTCTCGAAATTCTGAGATATAAAGTTCCCAGAAGTGGCCGACCCAAAGTATGGATGTACCTCAAATCGGCGCTGGCTGTGTAAATGCCTCGACCTCATGCAACGAATGCGACCGGCCATCCCATGGAGGGTTGTACTGCTACAAATATCAAGCCAGCACCGGTGGGATGTTTCCACAAGAACTACAAACGATACTTGAGCCATCATCTTGGCAGCCGACCATCAGGCGACCCACGGAGTCTCAGCCATGATTCTCGGCCAGCTCAGTGCTCAGTTCGCTTTGTCAGGCCTCCTACCACCTTGACCGGACGGGGGGCGCTTCATTACGTCGGACGGGCTGCATGTGGCATCGATCATATGGAAGTCATGAATCAGGGAGTCTATTACTGCGGACAAGGTGGAATCAGATTACGTCTGAGGCAAGAGACTGATTTTTCAGATCGCTTTTGCGCTTTCGTGCAATGGGCCACGCAGTGGTCCATTACCGTTGTATATATACCCACAGAGAGTAGAATGGCAGCCGGTGCAGTAGTGTATGCAGATGTACGTCAGATCTGATATTGGGAGGTGGACAGTCCCTGACTGCGTCAGGAGAACGATCAGGCACCCCGTCACCTCGAGCACAGCAATTGCGTGATGGAAAGGCGGTCAGTGACGATCAGCCCCGGAGTCAACCTCAAGTTTAGGGCAGCCACCAATGGAACTGGCTGTGGACTTAGGCATGAAAAATTGCCTTTCTTGTCTTAGTGCGGTTCCACCCGCGCCAAGAAGCCAGGTCGACCCAAGTCACGGGCCAGAATAATAATCATGCTCGAGCTGATCCAGGCCGACTGCTGCGTTGCTTCACTACGGAACGGCCGCGCAACCTTACCGGACCTACAGGAGAAATCTCGTCGCAGATCATTCTCTTCCAAATTTCTTCATTGCCGTTCAGACCTGTCCCCGCTAGGGGCTGCGGACCATCATGTCTTCTTGTGAGTCGCCCGCCGGACCACCCCCTCATTGTCTCCCCTGAAGTTGCTGCAGTCCGCTGAACCCCACATCTTGCACAGTGAAGCAATTCATCCGCAATGTTCGATCGGCCAAGACCATCGCCGACGAGCGGGCGGTCATTCAAAAAGAGAGTGCTGCCATTCGAGCTTCATTCCGCGAAGAAAGCCATGACTCGGGCGTCCGGTGAGTGCGCTCCATTCAGATGGCATTGTTTCCTTGTGCCCGGCAACAGATGATGCTAACGGAACCTCCCAGGAGGAACAACGTGGCCAAACTGCTGTATCTCTTCACCCTCGGCGAACGAACTCATTTTGGTCAAATAGAATGTTTGAAGCTCCTTGCATCTCATCGGTTCGCCGACAAACGATTGGGATATTTGGGAACAATGCTTCTACTTGACGAAAATCAGGAGGTGTTGACACTGGTCACCAATTCCCTGCAAAAGTAAGTAGTCTGCTTGACAGCGAGACATATTATCAGACAAGATTGGAGATACTGACGATGCTCCAGTGACTTGAGCCACTCTAACCAGTACATCGTCGGCCTCGCCCTCTGTGCCCTCGGCAACATCGCATCGGTCGAGATGTCCCGAGACTTGTTCACCGAAGTGGAAAACCTCATGTCCACAGCGAACCCCTATATTCGTCGGAAAGCTGCCATCTGTGCCATGCGCATTTGTCGCAAAGTCCCGGACCTACATGAACACTTCCTGGAAAAGGCAAAGACGCTACTCGGGGATCGCAACCATGGAGTCCTGCTGTGCGGTCTGACCTTTGCAATCGACCTGTGTGAGGCGGAGGAGGAGGATGAGGAAGGTCCGGAGGGAGTCATCGAGACATTCCGGCCGCTGGCTGGTGGTCTTGTGCGAGCCTTGAAAGGTTTGACCACTTCCGGGTATGCACCAGAGCATGACGTGTCGGGCATCACGGATCCTTTCCTCCAGGTTAAAATCCTACGTTTCCTGCGTGTACTCGGACGAGGTGATGCGGCAACCAGTGAATTGATCAACGACATCCTCGCGCAAGTGGCCACAAACACTGATTCTTCCAAGAACGTGGGAAATGCCATCTTGTACGAGGCTGTGCTCACTATCCTTGACATTGAGGCGGATTCCGGTCTGAGGGTGCTGGGCGTGAACATTCTTGGAAAGTTCCTATCCAACAAGGACAACAACATTCGCTACGTCGCCTTGAATACTCTCAACAAGGTGGTGGCCATTGAACCCAACGCAGTGCAAAGACACCGCAACACCATCCTGGAATGTCTGCGGGACCCCGATATCAGTATTCGCCGGCGAGCTCTTGATCTCAGTTTCATGCTGATCAACGAGAGCAATGTGCGTGTCCTCGTCCGGGAGCTACTGGCATTCCTAGAAGTGGCCGACAACGAGTTCAAGCCAGTGATGACCACACAAATTGGAATTGCTGCCGACCGCTTCGCCCCGAACAAACGCTGGCATTTGGACACCATTCTTCGGGTTCTCAAGCTGGCCGGAAACTACGTCAAGGAACAGATCCTCTCCTCATTTGTCCGTTTGATTGCCACCACCCCTGAGTTGCAGACCTATGCTGTCCAGAAACTCTATTCCTCCCTGAAGGAGGATATCTCCCAGGAAGGCCTGACAATAGCCGCCACGTGGACGATCGGTGAATACGCCGACAGTTTGCTTCAAGGCGGCCAATACGAGGAGGAAGAGCTGGTCAAGGAAGTTCGCGAGAGCGACATCGTCGACTTGCTCACCAACATTCTAAACAGCACTTACGCCAACCAGATCGTGGTGGAGTATATTATCACGGCTACTATGAAGCTCACCACGCGCCTTTCAGATCCCGCCCAAATTGAACGTCTGCGACGACTCCTGTCTAGTCGCACTGCCGACCTGAGTGTAGAGATTCAACAACGTGCGGTCGAATACAGCAACCTCTTTGGCTATGATCAAATCCGCCGGGGTGTCCTTGAGCGGATGCCTGCACCTGAGATCCGGGAAGAGCAGCGCGTGTTGGGTGCGCCGGCCAAAAAACGCCAGAGCAAGATTCTTCGCGGCAAGTCCATGAAGGTTTCTAAGCCTGCCGACCACGACCTGCTCCTCGATCTCATGGGTGGCTCCGACGCCCCTGTCACAAGCCCAACGTCAAATGGGTCCAACACCGCTGATCTGCTGGCAGATATTCTCGGTGGAGGGGACTCGAGCACAACCTCTCCTGCTCCTGCTCCTAGTGGTCAGGCTACAAATCACAGTTCAATCATGGATCTGTTCGGCTCAGGCGGCGCTTCGCCTTCTCCACAGCCAGCTCAGCAATCGGCCTCCGCCTCGCTGGATCTGCTCGGTGGCGGGGGTGGCATGGGTGGCATGGGTGGCATGGGTGCCTCCGTGCCGTCATCGACTGCGTCGCCCGCGCCCCCAACCGCAGCCACACCCGCGCACAATGTCTTCAACAAAGATGGTCTGGTTTTGACGTTACAAGTGCAGCGTAGCGGTACCAATGCTCAGATTCTGGCCCGCTTCCGCAACGACTCCAACTTCGACACCTTCACCAACGTTGGCCTACAAGCTGCTGTGCCGAAGAGCCAGCGCTTGCAGCTGAGTGCCATCAACAAGTCTGATCTGCAGGCTGGTGATGAGGGCACCCAGACATTACGCATTGCTGCACTCAATGGGGTATGCCGGTCTCCAAATTCATTGTTTGATTTTCGCTTCGTACTGACCACCGCACTCTCTAGGCCCTCCCACCCAAACTTCGACTTCGCCTTCGAGTATCGTCGACTCGGGACGGCAATGCAGTCACAGACCAGGTTGATTGGTCGGAGCCTTAAATAACTCGGTTACGATTCGGGTTTGTTCTCTGCATGATTAAGGGGGACGCATTTGCGAATGCAGACCTTTCTTAGTGACGAAAAATGGTCTTTTTTCTTTTACCTTTAATCCACCCAGCAAAATATTCTCCCAATTTCCACCCAACTTTCACATCCGCCTAAGATCACTCACGTCTACCACCCTTTCGATCGGTCTCGCAGCACATAGACACCTTTTCTTTTGAAGCGAAGACTGGTTCTGTACTGTTGTCATAATGCTCACCGATATCCTCTTCTCCCTCTTTTTTTTCGATTCTTCCCCGATCCTCGAGGGTCGGTCACGAGTGGATTTTGGTGGTTGTCTGTATATGCTTTTTGTGGGTAGAGTGTTCAAATGAACAAAGGCCATGTCGCATGGCTCCACCAACGATGCAGGTACATCAAAGTTTCAGAGACTCGGTTTCTTGTAGCGCTTAGATTTGAATACCACGACAGTGATTACTATACTATGCCTGTTGATAGGTCCGAGAACTATCCATTTGTCCGCTGAATTCGGGCACCGTGCTCGGATAATAGTAGTCTTAAAAGGTGCGTACCCAAGGTCTAACGAGATGCTGCGGGATGCACTTTCTAGGGCTGTCGAACCTATCGCACAAATTGGTTGAGGTGGAAACAATCCCAAGATACCAATAAAAATCTTATGACTTCAACCCGTGTTGACTAGCAACATTTACTAACAAAGCAAGACTGAACATCAAGTAGCAACGAGAGAATGCGATGCGGTGAAAATGGCCAGACTCCAGTATATCTAGTCCCGAGATATGACACGGGGCAAGGGCACAGCCTCCAAAATAAAATCAAAACGAAACAAACGTCCAGCGTAGTACGCAATCACGGGGAAACCAAATGTCACCGGACGCGAATCGCCCTTTCTTAGGGTATATTCGCCTTAGATCCTGTATGGGATAAGAGTCTGTTTCTTGAAGCAACAGGACTCTTACATGTGCTCGATAGGCTCTTCAGGAAGCAGCACTTGGCCCTCTCTACGGTGGGACGGAAGACAGGCCTTCAAAGGGGGGCGAACAATGTCGTTGAAGAGGAATGTGCCGTAGACAAGAAGACCAAAGCCGGCAACTTGGAGCCACTTGAATGACTCCCAACCAAGGCCGAGAGACACCAACCAGATGAAGAGGGTGCGGCAGGTGTCAATGGTACTGCGTGAAGTCGCAGATACAGTGCGCGTGACGGATAAACCAAAGAAGTTGAAGCCACTGAATAGAAGATGTTAGGCCATTGCTGAAGCTTCAGGAGCGACGGGCGGAGCAGCAATATCGCGTCTGCCTTCCAGACAGCGAAGAAGTCTTGAACTTACCCAATACTAATCATGATCAGAATGCTAGAGATGGCGACAGCGCGGTTCGTGGTGATCTCGCGCCAACCCTCCTTCATATCAAAATAGCCATATCGACCTGCATCAGTGCTGCCAACTGCCAGATGCAGAACAATCATGCCAATCAGGGTGACCGAGAACCCAAAGATACCTTCCCAGCCCACGACTTGCAGGGGGTCCATAGCATAGTTCTCCAGGATCCACTCCTCGAGCACAAATTGCGAGGCTGTAAATATTTGCGCGGCTGCGATCAACAAAACGCCAATAATGGTCTGGACTGCTTCAGGAGTTCGAGCCGTCATTTCAGCGTGAGTGCCATCTTCATGGCTCAGTTCGTGACCAGTTTCGCTTCCAAACAATGCACCAGCGAGACCCACCAGAGCCACACCCAGCACGACGACGATGAGCGCAGTCCACTGGTACAAAAAGAGTTTACGACGCAGGAATATGACGCTGAACAAACCCACAAAGAGAACCAGGGCTCCACGGGTCATCTGATAAATACTAGCCGCAACGAAGAGGAGTCCGACATTCATCAAAGTCGTCCCCGCAATGTCGCAGCATGATGGGGCAGCCAGAAGAAGAATGCGCCACCCTCGCAGAAAGATTCGGTCCTCGTGATCGCGCAGAGGTTTACCGGGGGTATGGGCGGTCGCATCTGCTAAAGTTTGATCTTCGTCCTCTTCCTGGTCGTGAACGGGTTGATAGCCACCCTCGAATAGCGGGGAAGGTTCGCGGCCGAGCCGAGGAACGACAAATTGTTTGTAGAGGATGGACAATCCGACGACAATCCAGCAACCCATTTCACCGATGAACATCTGCGCCCTGAATAGTCCCGGAAACTAATAGTCAGCCACAGCCCGATGCCAACATGGACCCCTCACGAGCTTGGGGCCGCCCGCACGAAGGGTATTTGCATACGTTTGAATCACCGGCTGCTCAAAGAGCTTGCGATCTTTGGGATCAGGAGCTTCGCAATCTCTCACACATTGCATGTCCTTTGCGGGGATGTGAAGTTAGCGAGGACTCGATCTGAAGCACGGGTTGAAAGAAAGGGCTCGTACCTGATACTTGTTCAGAATCGTGTTACAGACTCCGGTCACGAGCATCATCGTGACCAGAACTGGTATGAGACCACGATTCTCCATGATAGTATAGCCGCTATGGCACTCATATATCAGACAGTCGGGAGAGGCAGAAGGGGCAAGGCAAACAAAGAAGCCAAGCGGATTGAGAAGGGGAAGATGAGGAGAAGGAGCGGAGAAGTCGAACAAAGCGGAGATGGCTGGACAGGCTTATCGCTTATCAACATGATCAAGCAGACCAGATGACACGACTCGGTGGGTCCACTCCACTTCTGGGTCCAATCCTGCCGAAGCTTCAATGCTCACTATTGGAATGCTTGTCCATCATTCTACGCAGGAGGTACAGGCGGTACCGAAGGTACAGTACATCGTGCAGCCACCCTCCCCGTCGTGTGCTGCATACACCTTTCCAAAAGACAGTGGCACTTACATGGAAGCCAAACACTGGACCCTACCCATTTTTCACTCGCAAAGGGCAAGGAAAATCAGCCCGATGTTGTATCATTCATAGATCTTGAACGAGGTTGAAGTTAGCTCGTCTTTCATAGCCTCGTTCTCGCGAGCATCGCTTGTCCGAGAGACAAATCGTGCCATCTAGAAACTGGTAGTGCATATCGAAACGTCATCATCGCATTCTTACGACGAGATAATTTAAAAGTCTGCGGAGAGACAGGCATCCAAGACAATAATTGAACAGTCGTCATTGAATTATCTTGATATCGATAACATCATGAAATCAGATGCTTGGTCAGAAATGAAATGGTCATCGAGCGCCAATTATTTTCCGATGATTTGTCCCACTCCCTTTCGCCCAATACAACGCCATCGCTGATCCAAACAGAAACCTCGGAATTGAAACAGAAAGCACAAAAGACAGATCCTGGTATCACTCGACAAGTAGTGGGATAGACACATACATGCACTGAAACAAGAAGAAAAAGGGGGAATGCTGGGCAGAAGGATTGTCCAAAGACAGACAAGGTGGCGAGGATGAACGAGAAACCAAAGCAGCAGTCCCGCTGTTCGGTACAATACACGCTTTTCCAGCTCGCATGCAGCCCATCGTGAACTCAAAAGACAAAGGAGAAAGGAATGCGAGGACGCCAAACTGAAAGTTCGCCACAACACCAAGAAAGAACAAGAGAATTGGATGAGTCCTGAGACGTGCTCAGCTCAAAAGCATTCTGCGGACCGGGTATTCAAATAATCCAAGAACGCATGACAGGGTACTCATGCGCGGGAGGAGATGGTGACACCACCTCCTTTCAAACCAGCCTTGGCCTCCTTCTGCTCTCGCTCAAGGCGATCCCAGTCAATAGTGAGACCTGCGAGAATACCGGCGTTATGGTCTTGAAGCTCCGGCGGGATACGCATCCACTCAGCTGTAAGCTTGGCGGACTCTTCATCGTACTCCTCCGTCCACTGAGACCAATCAACCGTTTCGTTGTTCTCGTCGCGTGGAGTCTGTGTCGCCCCAGCCAGGTCATCTGAGTCAGGGGAATACTCGGTGGGTGCTCGACCCGCACGTTCGGCTTCTTCATCCGCCTTCAATTTGGCGCACAGATCGTCCAGGTAGGCAGTGCCGTCCCGTTGACGGATGTGCTCAACAATAGGTCGGAAGGTATTGGCAAGCTCTTCGCGAGTGAACAAGGCATTAGCCCAGGGATCAGTAGCTTCCGGTGCACTCGACTGCGAGTCGGACTTCTTCCCCGTTTCCTGAAGCGCAGGGACCGCATGACCAGCATGAGCAGGGGAGTTTTGAGCCAAGGCGAGCTGGCTTGTCGCGCGGGCCATTGGAGTCGCCATGGAAGAGGCTGGAGTAGCTGGAGCAGGTCTCACGGACGAGAGCTGAGTTGGATCAGAGACAAGGGCTGAGCCTTGAGTCGCTCTGCCGCCTTGAGCGCTGGCAGTAAGGCCAAGACCGATGTCGAGACTATCGCGGAAGTACTGGAGAGGATCTTCAATCACCTCTTCAACCTCAGGCTTGTGATTTTCTTCGATGTGCTTATCCAACGCAGCCTGAGTGGGAAGACCTTGGTAATGGTTTGGACAATCAAGATCGCTACACTTGAAGGGGCCAACCGTAGGCGCAGATGGTGGCTTGACGTCCACAGCTGCCTTTTTGAGCTTTGCCTCTGCATCGGCCAACACAGGAGTTTTGGAGGCTGCAGTGGGTCCAGCTTCAGAGACCTTGCGTCTTTTCGGTGGTGGGAGCTTGAGATTCTCAGGAGCCAAAGCACCAGGACCATAAGCCGGAATACCTTGAGGGGATGGAGCACCGAAAGGTGCAGCGGCAACAGGTGCAGACTGACTAGAAGCACGAGCGGCGCGCTGCAGAGCTTCATCCTGTTGCTGATGCTGATGTTGCAATTGCTGAAGATTCGCAGGAGTCAAGGCGGAGGTTTGGACAGACTGTTCTGGCTCGATCGGCGCATTGCCCTGCTCGGCAAGAAGTCGTCGCTCCTGCTGCTGCTGAGCGCGAGACAGCATCATGTGGAAGAGTTTTCGGATGTACAAGATGGCTCCACTGAGATAGTCAGGTGTGACAGTGAAGTGATCAGTGATAGTCCAGTCATGAGTATTGGTGAATTGGCGCCACAATTGATGGCGCATAGCGAACAAGTTCCTCATATTACGTTCTGTATTTGGCGCATTGGCCAATGCATGCATGGCCAGGATATCCAGTCGGCAGAGACACTCCAGGCTCTTTTGAATCATGTTGACCATCTTCTCCTTCGATTCGGGCGAAATATCCTGAACATTGGTGACAGGGGCGGTTCTAGCAACCTCTTTGTAAAATTCCAACAACTCAGGTGAAAGATTGGTATTCCAGTTATGATCGGCCGTGGCTCGATCAAAGTATTGGCCACGGAAAAATGTCCGCTGCAAGCTTGCTTCGACCGCCACACTCAGACTTGCACTGGTAGTGGAAGGGGCCTCCTGAGAAGAGGGTACATTGGCCACCACGTTCTGGGGAGCTGGGACGGCAGATGCTGAAGGACCTTGGTTTTGCTGAGGAGCGGCAGCAGTTGCTACAGGCGCCGGTTCAATCGCATCATCGGGGGTGGGTCGTTTCTTTGATTTCGGGGTGAAAGCTGGAGCTTTTCCACTCTTCGCAGCGTTGGCCACTTGCTGAAGGCGCGAATTTGGCGCTTGCACGTCAATCGGCACATGCGGGGGTTGCTGTGGAAGAGGCACTGGCTGAGCCTGGACAGGGGTGTGAGAAACAGATGCTGTTGGCCGCGGACCCTGTTGAGCAACAGCTGACATGTTTCGCTGCTGCTGCAGAGCATGCTCCATGAGCACCCGCTGTCGGTTTTGCAAGAGGTCGCGAATCTGGTCATCGGTAAAGTTGGGCGATTTACTCCCCAGTTTCTGGCGCGCAATTTGAATATCTTGCTGCGTGATCGGTCGCAAAGTCATGGTAGGTGCTGGATTCGGGGCGTTCGCGGGGGCTGGACCCGCGATTGGTCCCTGAAATCCTTGCTGAAGTTGGTTGTGGTTAGGCTGGCCTTGCGGGTGTTGCTGATTTGGCTGTGCAGAAAGGAGTTGCTGCCCTAGCTGGTTCGGTTGGCCATGCTGATTCTGTTGCGCTTGCTTCGCGCCGGCGATGTGGACAAAGTGAACCTTCTGCAGGTTCATCAGCCGACCAGGCTCGAGCCCTTGGTTATTCAGTGGGTTACTACTGGACCAAGCCTTGAGCTGCGCCCAGGTCTTGATGTGCTGGGGGACCTGAGGATAATTGGCGATCATAGAGTGCGGGACCGGAACCCGATCCATCTCCTGCTGCTGTTCGGCAGTCATCTCATGGGCATTGCTCTGTTGGCGAAGGGCATTCAATCTGAAAATCTCGTTCTGTCGTTGCAAGTACGCCGCCCGTTGCTGAGGAGTCATAGACTGCGGATTTAGGGGCGGTTGATTTTGATTCATGCCGGCCGCCGAGTTGATGGCCCCAGCGGGATTGATACCACCAGGTCCACTCATAGAGTTCCTCATGTTGCCCATTTGGCCGTTGAACATCTGTGAAGTTTGAGCATCTTGAGAGAGGCCACCCTGCTGAGATTGCTGAGGGATCTGCTGTGGAGGCGGATGTGGCATATTCCCCCGAGCGTGGTTGTTGGCATGGTTGCGACGCTGGTTCTCGAAGAAGTCCCGGAGCTGCTGGTCGGTCATGGAGCTGAGGTGATCTTGCACAGCTTGAGGGAGCGAAGAGGGGATTTGAGGTCGACCTTGCATGTTTTGTCGTGCAACAGGCATTCCACCGGGGACCTGTCCCATGGTTGCCGGGCGAGATGGCGGCCGAACCTGGGCGGGCCCGGGAATAGGAGAGGTTTGAGTAGGAGACATGCCTTGATTGAGCATGGACATGGCAGGACTTTGCTGCTGATTGAACGGAGCCGGGCCTGAAGCATTAACTTGACCCGACATCGCCATTTGTGCCTTGTGGGCAGCTTGGACTCGTGCCTGCTGCGCGTGAAACTGCTGCTGCATGTGTTGCGACGTGAACATCTGCGTGTTCATTCCCATGGGGTTCATCACGTCATTATTTTGGCCATTTGGGCCAGGCTGCGAGGTGAAGAGACCTTGCTGGTTGTTGAGCTGCGCCTGGCCCATCTGAGACGAGCTTACTGGGACGACCAATTGGCCGGCCTCCTGAGATCGAACACCATCCGCTTGCTGACCCTGGATGTTCTCGACGCTGCCGAAGAAGGTGTTGGAGTCCTGGCTCTGAGTTGCATTGTTTGGAAAGGCGGTATTGTTGCGCTGTAGGTTCATCATGTTCTGCACCATCGCCTGCTGGTTCATCATGCCGTCATTTTGGGGAGCAGCAGTGTTTGAGGAGTTACCAGCTTGGGCGTTCTCCATGCGTGACATCCGACGGCGCAAGTGTAGTGCTGCTTGAGTACGGAAATAGTACTGAACGGGGTCAATGCCTCGTTGCTGCAGGAAAATCTTCTGGTTGTCATCCATGCGCGTGGCCATCGTTCTTCTGATGCGAGCAAAGTCTTCTTCAGTGGATCGGCGCTGCATCTGCATTGCGAGCTGCGTAACCTGCTCCGAATTGAGGAATTGGGTATTAGAGGCATCGTCATTGAATCCGGGAACTTCATCAGCAGGGCGTTGTTGCAGTCGTTGCTGCTGCTGTTGCTGCTGCTGCTGTTGTTGTTGTTGTCGCTGCTGATGTTGGAGCATCGCATGTTGCTGCTGCTGTTGCTGCTGCTGGTGCTGACGTTGTTGGATTTGCTGACGTTGCTGCATCTGATGACGCTGCTGCATGACGGCTTGTTGATTCGGTCCATCTAGGGCCATTGCCATCTGGGGGTGGCCCTGGCCAACAGGTGAGGCTTGCATATTGGAATTCATATGGGGCATGAAGTTGCCTGGCATCTGGCCCTGCATTGCAGATCCAATCTGAGGTGCCATTCCGGACTGAAGCGCAGCAGCAGCTTGTCTCTGACGTGTATCCTTGATGTGGTGGAGCTTCTCGTTGCACTCTTTCTCGTAATCACTCTGGTAAAAGGTTCCAAGTAGTCAGTACAGGTAATACATGAAGCGAGCAAGAGGCGATGGCAGAGACTGCATGGGTATTGACAGAAGGTCGTTGGAGAAGGAGGAAGCAGAGGGGAGTCGAAAAGACACAGCAATGGCGATCGGAGATGGTGACAAACCCGTTCGATGGCCTTTTTGAAGGCATTGGTTTCGAAAGAGATGGCGGCAGTGGCCGCCTGCTTCAGATCAATTTGAGGCTGTATCAGTCGAAGTGAGGTTATCCTGAGTTCGGCAATCATGTCAGTCATGAAATCGAAACCAACTGTGGCAGGGACAGATCGTCATATTGGAGGATATCTTGTCCTGGCTGGTTGACAACCGTCAAGCGTAGGAGAGAAGTAGAGCTGGAAGAATAACCGTCCATACTCACATCTGGTAGACATTCATTGCTCGGACTTTGATAGGCACATCATCTTTCCAACCCCCCAGTGGAGGTTGCTGGGTGAGCTCGTGAGCGACTTGGTTCATGATATGCTGAGCATTCTCAGTGCGTTGATGCTGCTGCGACTGTGGCGGCTGCTGTTGTTGCATTTGCTGCGGCGGCATTCCGGGACCAGGCATCCCCCCTCCAGGATTGGAGAACGCCGCGGGATTCATGGCGGAAGCCCCGTCAGTGAAGGCACGGAAGCAATCCAGACAAGAATGAATAGGTCGTCAGCATTCGCTAGTCGGGAGTGAGTGATTTGGGTACAGGTAGGAGCAGGGACACGGGAAGCGCAGAATGGTCCAAGGATTGTAAGGGGATCGCGTGGTGGAACAAGGGAAAATGACGTGCGATGAGAGTTTCGTCAAGAACGAGTGAGGGGAACAGAAATCCTTAAGGGTGTGGAGGGTCGAGATATGGAGGGGAGTGGGGAGAGAGAAAAAGTGAAGTTGCAGGGTTGAAGGTTAGTTGCAGGTGGATGGAAAAAGAAGAAAGCCGGGTTGCTGGTGTGGAGCCCTGCGCTGGGTTCGAGTCGATCAGGGTGGGTGGAGATCAGGTTAGGAGGGTACGGTTTCAGGTGAGAGATCTGTCGAGGAGGACGAGCAAGTAAAGAAACTTTGCAGTGTGCAAGTGTGAGTGCGAGTGTGAGAAGAAGGATACAAGGGGAAGGAGGCGGAGGCTGTTGAGCAGGTGAAACGAGTGTCTCAATGTCCGCCCGCACAACCCAGGATGAGGGGTGCGAGGCGTTTGGGCACCGGCCGTAAACAACTGGGAGCCGCGCGCGCCGGCTGACGCAGCCGAAAAAGAGGAACAGGAATGGCAAGGCCGTAGTCAAGTCCAAATGGACTGGGTAAGGGGTAAAATTGCAAGAGAAGGTGTGGAGAAGGAAAAGGTTGAAGGTAAAGGAAGTTGACGGAGAAGGTTGTCAAAGTGAGAGAATGGATGAGGGCTGCAACAACAATTCAGCACCTGTTCCCGTTCGGCCAGGCTGAGGCTGGGCCCGACTCACGATCATGTGGCTGCCGTCTCGGTATCTTACGATGGGTACAACTTCAATACTCACGTATTGCGGTACACTGGTACAGTGCTGAGTGCACAGGTGTTCCACCCGTAAAGAGCCTAGTGTGCATCCAGTCCTTTCTGGTCTACTCGGCGCTATGGATTAATTTTCTAGAGGATCAATCATCGTCGTCGTGCTCATTTTCCTCCGGGAGTGAAAGGGACAACGGTGGATGTGAAAATGAAATCCATTAGTCTGACCACCATCGTCCAGAGCTTCGCCCTTGGCTGCCATCCGTCAGTCCCACTTGAGTGCCGGGACAAGAAACTTTAGTGTGGACGAAAAAGATAAAGATCGTCCCGGCTGGTAGGCATCTACCTGTCATATCCCAGGATCCGACAATCGGTCAACCGTCGCGAGATGATTATCCTTGTCCACTCCTCTTGTTAGGCTCCTCTGTGGTCAACTTCTAAATTTTAAATTTTGATCCAAACAGAAGTAGTCCGTCAAGGCCCTGATGAATTAGAGTCCAAGGGTTGAACATCGCTAACTAATGTACGCTCTGTGGCGGTGCACAGATTCAGACCTTCTCTTGAGTCAATCTCTAAGCCGCACTCCATAGGGTCATGAGGAGCAGAGGAGGTGTATGCCTGTTGCGTGAATTGATCTCCAGTAGTAGTATTACTGAATCACACACACTACTGGATGTGTAGACATCATGGTAGCTAGGTACGTACATAGTACAATATTGATAAGTAAAGAGTACACGCTCTACACTATCAAGATATGTATAGCCTTCAGGCATTTTGTCCGCAGGCACTGATGATGATTTCCACAGGGTCATCCGCCTTGGTTTCTCCGTCGTCGGCCCCAGACCCCCGAAGTCTGTTGGGGCAGCCTTGACAATCTGATTCTTTTGGACCATCATTTGCGACCACTCGTCGCCGTTGTTGCAACCTTTCTCTCCGTCGTCTATAAAGCGGATTCGACCCATTCATTGCGCTTTGGGGTGTGTCCATTCATCTTACCTCAGCCAAATATGATTTTGTCCTGGACAATAATCTCTGTGTATACTGCGACCATAAGGTTCATACACATTCTGACGCTTCTCGCCCCGGCGTGTTCGTCTTTTTCCCAGCTCCACCCATCATTTCCTATCCACAACCCGATCTGCCGCCCTCCGTCGGAAGATCAGTGCGCTTTACAACAACCCTCGGGCTTATTATATTCTACAAGGGACATTGTTTGCTCAAAAATTTGCTATTCGCGTAATAAGTAAACTGGCAGACAGGGACCTATTTCTCTGCTCTACAAGAATAGCTTTAATAGTAGGGGCTCGGTCTACGTCCGGAAGTCTGATGGAACCCGTGATTCCTTGAAACTTTCTCTCATTCCAGATTTTATTCAACCAACGAGACAAAGCGGTTCGCCGGAGGTCGCGCCTCCCTAGTCAAAGCTGTGGGCTGACCATCCGGCGATTATTGCCGAGAGAAGTCATGAATGATATTCACTAGATATCATGCAATTCATCGAGGTTAGTAATTTTTATTTTTCTGGGGGAGGAAATATGTAGTGGCGAGCTAACTCCAGTCGATCTTGTAGCAGTAATTACCGGTAGCGTAGCAAGGGATTTAGTTCCCTGTCAGTAGATCTCTTGCCGTTTTCGGGATACCCCGGTTGCTTGTCAGTCTGGTGATCCGCAGGACAAGAGAGGACGATTTTCAGGGACGGTTTCTCGGGCATATGTAAGAACCACACACTTCTAGATGCTCACTCATCCCCGAATTTCGTTCGATATAATTGTTCCCTTGCTATCGGCCTGACACTCGCGTTATCTCTTTATTTTGACTGTACGCTGACATCAGTGGAACATGATCTTCCGCTATCATCGATACTAGTCGCCGCTACTGCGGCCGACCGGTGTTTTACTTTCATTGGCACTCGCATCATCCCTGGGCTGTGATTGATCGGGGTCTCGCACGGCGACCTTTCAGCAACGGCGCTCTGTGGTGAATTTGTCTGGAATTTCGACTACGCCTCGACCTATCTGTTGGGATCAGACTGCCTTCTGTATTTCCCTTTCTTCACGAGCTAGCAATCTACAGAATCAATCATTGTTCTCGGCGCAACGTTCCCCACATGATAAGCCCTCATGTAAAAGCAAATACTTCAAGGTTAAGAAGAGACCCAGGTGCGAATGCCCAGTACGCTAAGCCGCGAATACGTATAATTGCTTTGTAGGATTCGAAAGTGATTAACTGAGGTAGCGAATGTGAATGAAATCGATGTGGCCTCCCCGAATGGATATACCGTGCCCTGTCGTATACTCCTACCTCAAGTACTAGCTCACGGTCTTCAGGTCCACCTCATCAGGCTCCCAGGCTAGAGCCCTAGTTCTCATGTCTTGCAATTTCCTCTCAACTATTGTTTCCATGTCTGCTCTTTCGTCTTTGGTGAGAAGATCGATTCGTTCTTTCCAACGGTCGTCTTCGGTCTTTGTTCCAGGTCCAAAGAACCGGCCATCAAGCTTTTTCCAGAACACAGCGTCGAACGCGAAGTTTTTCCTCGCTGCATAGGTGACCCAAAAATCACCGCTCTCCCAGCTCTGTTGCATCGGCCCAGAAAGCCTTTGTTCATTTTTCAGTCTACCACGGTCTATGGCCACGTCCTCCCGCTTGCGCAGTACATTCAAGAACGTTTGAAGACGTGACTCATACACTTCAATCCACGCCTCTATACCATCCGGCCAGTATTCCGGTTGCTCGAGAAGCAGCCACTATGGTGGGGCGTGAGAGAACTCCACAGGTGCAGCATAAGTGAATTCCCAGTCCACAACCCCTACGATCTGAAGGTTTTCGTTAACCAAGACATTAGAGGGCCGAAGATCGTCACACCAGATGTTAAACGGCCCGAGATTTGAGGAAGGACTCGTGAATCGACCGTCCCTCGCGAGCTTACTGAACAACAATCTTGCCATATATTTGCGTCGACAGTCATTCGCGGAATCAATAGCATCGTTCCGTTGGTGTGTAAGATGCTGGAGGTGGAGATCTGCTAGCGTATTGAAAAAGGATGACGCTGATGGAAAAGTCTCGTTCTTCCCTGGCAACTTTGAGCGCGGGAGAGTTCCTAGACGGACGAGTTCATTCGCGTTGTAAGAGAGTGGTCTTTGTGCCACCTCCCAGGTAAAATCATCCACCTGGACCAGTGATCCTATCCTAGGCAGCCGTAGAGTGGACAACTGGAGCAGAATCTCCGCAACTTGTCCGTATACGAGTTCAAGCTTGGCGTCAGCAATGTTTGGGTCGAGGATGGGTCGATCCTGGATCGCAAATCCAGGGGAATTGAGTGCGTCGCTGAGATCCATTACGTGATCAATGTATTCCATGATGATAAAAGGGCCCAGACCGAGAGGATTTTCCTCTTTAGTGCCCCAGTGCAGAACAAACGATACGGGGATCGTCGTATGCTGTTGAATGTACCTCATCGTAGCGACTTCATTGCGCACCTTCTCCTCGGGGAACATCGTCGCCCCGGGTTTGGGAAATCGGATGATTGCAGAACCGCCATCCTCAAATTTCATTCTAAAGGAAACATTGAATGCCCCAGCTTTGGGATCACAGAGCTCAACGGGCACTCCTCTTCGATGTTTCAGGATAAATCCACCGATGGCTCTCAAAGTCTCTTCGCTAAATAGTTCGTGTACCCAAGCGTCCTGGACGGCCTCACTCCGCTCCCACGCGACATCGTCGAAGCACATACGAGTCTGCATCTCGGAAATGGCAAGGGGGATGAAAAGATAAGCCACGAACGCATCAGGTATGTGACATTTAAAGAGGGCGACACGGCGCTTCTTAGGAGATGAACTCTGGACTGGACCTGTCAACACACCGACTTCCGCACCTGAGCTTTGCGTTTGAGTCAAGGACCTGAGCACTCTTGTATGAATAGCCAATGAGAATACGCCATCAGCCGCTCCGAGCCTCAGTTGCCGAGAAATCGAGTGGCACCCAACTCTGTGACCCACGCAGCAGACCGCCTACATTCTGGCCCACTGCCTCCGTGCCTTCTATGACGGGACAAGATATGTGAGCAAAAGCTTCCACCATGTACAGGGGGAATATTTGTGCGTAGGTACCTACAGTAGTTCTATAGAGTGTCACGGGGGTGGTGATTCGATATGAAGGACTCTAAATTTTTATCGGGAGGTAGTAGTCATTCTATTTTTCTTCTTCCACTTTGCCGCGGTAGATGTCTGGAATGTACCTGTAGAGGCGTAACTTAACATATCTACTAGAGCGTCACTAATAAACATCCGGTTGAAAGGCTGCATAAGTTGTCCATTTTCCAGGGCTCTTATACTACTGATGAAGGGACACTTGGCTCATCAAAGAGTCTGTTGTCCAGCTACAGATACTCATCCTATGGTCCAGTGTATACGTAGATGCAACACTTGAGGCAGACAGTGATCAGATACTTCGGTACTATGTAAGTGATGTGGCCCTGTGCCTCCAGCTGTCATCGCTGCTCGGTCGCGTGCGTAATGACTTTCCGGTGGATTCCCCACTCCGGCAGGGGTCCGCAATCCCAACCCAACATCTAGGCCTCCCGTTGAGAATCCGTAATACAACACTGGCCGAAGGTACCAGTAACTGCTAAGCCCGCTGCAAAGTGCGCAGCAGGTTTAATCCCCATTTTCTGTCTGAATTTGTGAAGCCAAGGAGTTCAATTTGAGGATCTCCACCACACTCGATCATCAGATTGCGAGGTCAAGTCAAACTCAAGGCGGCGAGGGGTCTTGCCCATCGTCGATCGTCTCCCGCAGTTCCGTGTGCGTGCTGCGACCGATTGCGTATCCCCCCCCGAGCTTAAGTCAGCCACGCCCTGGGCCTCCCCTGGAATCGCCAATGGTTCCAGCTGATTCAACATTTTGCTCCCTCAGCCTCATTCGTACGCTCGTCTCTCTTCTTGTTCAACTTTCTGAAAGCTCGATTTTGCGCGCTCCCCCACCTTAACCCCCCAAACATCCGAATTGGTCCGTGGTCTCCTCTTCTAGGGTAGCCAGGACCTCAGTCATGAGAGGCGGTTGATTTACCGTTGTCGCTCGTCCACCCACTCTTCTCATCATGTTCTCGCTCTCCGTGTCGCCCATCTCCGTGGGCTCCAATGTCTTCTTTGCCTTGGCCTTGTGCGCGATCTCTGCCCTCGTCCTGCTTCTCCTGCGCCGCTTCCTCACGATCCGCGCCACCCCGGCCTACCTTCTGGTACCCATATTCCTTGCGCTCGCGTTGCCGGCCAGCGTAGTGCTTCTGGTCCCCATCGATCTCGCTTCCAGCACACGAAATGGCACTGGCCCAAAGGCAATCTGGCTGCCCGAGCGGATGGTCTTGGTCTGCTGGCGGATCGCATACTGGCTCATCTTCATGCTCACCTGGTGTGTATCCTGTCGAGACTCATATCTCGTGGGCCGTCCGTTGCGCTGGCTCTCTTTGCTGACACTTGCCGGATGGTCTCCAGGGCGATCCTTCCACTTCTCGGTGACTATGTCGACTCCGGATACCGCGAACCCAAAGCTCGTATCCTTTATTCCCTCCGGTCAAACGCTCGATACCAGTTGATTGTTCTCAGCTGCGCGGTGGTGGGCCTGATATACATCTCCATCTCCATCGGCTTCGATCCTACTTCCATCAAGGGTACCATCATGGCACTTGCCTACGTCTGGGGTCTTGTTTTGGCCATTTATCTGATGGGACACGGCCTGGTTTCGATTCCGCGGAATCTGTTTCGCAACGCGAGCGTCAGCGGTCGCCTGAAGCGCATTCAAGCGCAAGCCCCCCGGGTCCACGATCGGCTTATGGACGCGGTCAACGAACTTGAGAGTCTCAACTCCCAGGTCGCTCAGCTTCAGCAGCGCAAGACCGGAACTGCCCGCGATTTCCAGGAATGGATCGAGGACCTGTCTGAGTCGCCCGGCTCCGGGTCTGACGACGTGCGAGTCCCAATTCTTGAAACGCCCGAGACATCCGGCTCGGTGCCCTCGGTCATCACAGAACGCTACTTGGCTGACTTGACTCGACGGCTACAACGTGCTCGCCACATGAAGGCGCGCTTCGTCGATGAATGGGATCGTGTCGTCACGCTTGCGGCTGACCTGCAAGCCATCATGAATTCCGCTGCGTCTCGGAAACTTGAATTTGGCTCGACTCGCCGCCGGACATCGTGTGTACCAAAGGTGAAGCTCCTTAGCCCTTACTTGCGCTATCAACTCTACTCGAACCTCATCCCGGCTCTGCGCTTGGTCTTCGGTGTGATCTTTGCAGTTGCCTCGGTCTGCATTGTGTGGTCCGAGTTGATCAAGTCTTTGGCTCCCCAGTTATCAGCCATCACCCTGACCGTTGTTCCTCACTGGAAAAACGAACAGCCTCTGGGATTCGGCAGCCAGGTGATTGCGTCTCTGTGGCTGCTCTACATGTGCTCAGCTGCCCTTGTGGGAATCAGCGAGGTCAAGGTCTGGGGCAATAGGGCCTTGGTGCGGCGCAATACCTACGGTGAAAGCGCCTGTTGGTATGCCAGTCTGGTGGCCCGATTGACCGTGCCGATCGCCTATAACTTCTTGACGTTTTTGCCCAGAGATTTCCGACGCTCCACCACCTTCTACGAATTCTTGGGCCGGCTCATCAACCTGACTCACCTGGGGAAAGGCTTTGATTTTATCTTCCCCATGTTCATCCTCCTTCCTGTCTGTGCGACCTTGTTCAATCTGTACGGACGCATCAAAAACATCTGTGGGTTTGGCTTAGCAGAGGAGGATGACTTGCATGATGTTGAGAACAACCCAGCTGGATACGGCTTGGGCGGTTGGCGCGAAGGGCGTGACCTCATTGAGCGCGAATTAAATGGGTTCGGCTCTCTGGCCGTCTCGACTCGCGGCGGACGTTCCACATGGGCGTCCGATCGCAGCGACGAGGATTCGCTTGGTTCTTCTCGACTGCGTGTCGCCACCGCCGAGGGATCTCGCTCCCCTCGTCATGCTCCGAGACCCGTCACCGCACCTACCATTGTGGACGAAGAGGAGGAAGAGGAAAATTTCTTCCAGTCTTTTGCTCACCGGGTGCGAAACACGTTTGAAACAACGAACAAGCCGGAGTGGCTTCAAGGAGAACCCTTCCGTTTACCTCGTTGGATGTCCGGGGATAACAATACCGCCGAAGAAGGTGGTGTAGCGCGACTCTTTGGAGGTCGGGCTGTGCCTGGCCGGTTGCGTCTCGGGTAAGGACGAGACCCCTTCCAAGTCCTTTTGAATCATGTAGATATCTAAGTTTCCTGGTTGCATGACGCGGTGTTCGGGTCTTGCTTGTGGTTCTTTTCCCTCTTGCTCTCTAGCTGCTGGGCAGTGTCAGGCTGTCTTGAGCGCGGTTTTAATGTATATATTGAATTCTCTGTTACCTAGTTGTGCCACGGGTATTTTTTCTTGATAGAAGCTGAACGCATTCTGAGTTGCTCGCTCGTGTCGTGAAACCGCACCCGCCAGTCTTCAGGTTCAACAACCTCCACCTGAGCTGTAGACGGATGTTGCACCTTTTCATTGAAAGATTAAGCGCTTCCAGACGCGACACATTTATGGACGCTAAAAGTCCCAAGTTCATCCTGGCCAATAGAGAAGAAGTAACCTCCCACCCACTGCCCACCTAGTTTTGATTAATTTATTTTAAAGAAATAAAAATAAAACAGGTCAACAGCCCGCTTTAACGGGCAAGTCATCCTGCCCATAATCTATGAACCAAAAAGCAACACAAAAAGCTTGCCCTCGTCCAGGTTCGAACTGGAGACCTTCGGATTACCACCCTGTTAGAGCAGGGTCGTCATATAATCCATATGAGACCGACGTCATAACCAACTAGACCACGAAGGCGATTGGATGAAATTTGAGGGCGAAAAAGTTGTTCATAAATGTATTCCAAAAAATGAAACGTCTGCCAATCTCAACCCACACGCCTCCGGGGTTGCACGGATTTCATTGATTGGACGAGACCACAGTCTGTCTCTCTCTCTCTCTCTCTCTATAGCCTGGGCGCCCGATCACGTGCCTAAAAGGTTAACACCGGAACAGCTGTGGTATTTCGTGCGCACCATAAACGACATGGCAACAATACCAAATGTCTCCTCACTATTTTGGTCCATGCCACCCGAATCAGCTCATACCCTTGATGAGGATTCTGACGGAAAATCAAGGCTCAGACATCTTCCATATCCTGTCTGAGTTACAGTGGAAGCCCACTTTGATTCAAAGAAACCCAACCCAGTCCGCCGAGTACGTCGGGGAAATAAATGACTTGCACAGTTGAAATTGATCACGATTTATATTTTCCAGTATCGCCCTTGCACCTGGGCTCTATTGTGAGACTAGAATTTCTAGCTCGCTGTGTACAGTCTACGCCCCCTAAGGTTCATGCTTCAACCACCTCGGTGTCTCTTGTAGTTATGCACATTTGGTCAGTTTGACGTGGTTACTTGAGTCAGGTACAGGCCCGTGAATAGACATGCTCCTTGACCTTTGAGGCTAATAGAATACGGCTGGTGCTAATTACAGGAACTACCTAGCAAAATCAGGCTTTCACCGAGGAAATGTTCCCTCGAAGACAGCCAATAGACGTATCTGTTAGCGCGATATTCATGCTTCGATGAGGTTGCGATCATTCGCGTGGGTAAGTAGTACAGTATAACGGAGAACTAAATAAATGTTCACACGACGTCATCGGTGTGGACCTTGAATAGACAGCCAAAGATTCACCAACAGTATTTCCTGTGGTGCCCAAGAATCTTTTGCTATTTCAATTACTAGAGATTAATCAAGTTGACCAGTTACCATAGAAACAAAGATCTATCAACTCTCCCTCTCGGGGACGAGCATCATGTGCATCGATGAATACGACGCCGCGGAAGCGTGAGGCTCGGGCCCGCTCGGGCAGCGTAAGATGGACCCCCTCAACTTAGAAAAACTACAGTGCTGCTTAGGCCTCCCATTTCCACCTCTCCTGGTCATGATAAAACCAAGTTCACACAAAACATCACTGGGCTGCGGTAGGCTGAATGAGTGGTTCATTTTAAATTCTCGGGAACCCGTGGAGCTCCCAATTACACATACTCTGGAGTCCATCGACTGCGCCTGAAAGCGTCGCCCCGAAAAACGGGGGGGGGGGCGATGGATACAATTCTGCCTTCTTACGAGTCCGCCGTGGACCGCGATGCGTGGACCATAATCGCCCACTATATTGCTTCAAGTGACCTGTGTGCTGTATCTCGTGTCTGTCGTCGATGGCATGCTATATTCGTGCCACTACTGTGGGGCGATCCGGCGGCACACTTCGGGGCTGAGAACGATGTCGTTTACGGTATGTTGACCAAGATACTACGTAGATCCTCATGTAAATGAGATACTAACAATAAGTGAAAGTGGCACTCGCACGTTTTTCGATGTTCAAGATATGCCAGACTGGAGGTCAGATCCCTCACTCGCACGCTGCGTTTGCCTCCGGCACTTTCGGGTATCTTTGATGGCCCACAACCAGACTGGCTGAAAGATGTTCTGGAGTATCTACCGTGTCTGCAGTGCTTGATGGTCTCCAAGTTAGCCTTCTTCGACCACAATGCAATGACTGCCCTGAAGAAGATGGAGTCGAACTCAAGAGGATACAACCTTCGTCTTCTGTTGGCACAAAGCGAACCCAATACAACCTCTGCCGGGCTGGCCGAGATTCTCATCCGTTTCCCTCGGCTGATATATCTGGATCTCTCCTACACTACACCAGCACATGATAGTAGTGTCTTGTCTTGCTTGTCGCACCTTGAGAATCTGCAAGTCCTCAAGTTGCGTAGCGTTGGACTGAAGGATGCCGACGCAGAAGTCCTGGCGAATGCGATTGGACTTCGCGTTCGTTTTTTGGACGTGCGAAACAACTGGCTCACGGATGTCGGTATCCGGGCCATCTTGCAAGCGTGTTTCATTCCGCTAGATCAGCCAGTACAACATTGGGAGGGCCTGGGAGGAAGGAACCGTATGTTACATCAACGGGACCTGACACGAGCCGATTATTATGAAGCACTGCATTTCCACTTTCTCAGATCTTCAGACCTGGATGAGCAGTACATGAGATATCTAATCCAGCCAGGCCCAAATCATCATTGGATGGAGGATCTTCCCCATACGGGAATCACACATCTTTATGTGGCGGGAAATTCCCTAACAACCAAAGGCGTCGCAAGTCTTCTTGCCTCGGCTCGGCTCCACGCCCTGGACGTTGGCACTGTGAATGCGGCAGATTTCCCTAAAATCGCAGTGGTGGGACGCAATGCCTACCCCTGCGCGGAAAATCTGATCCCAATACTAGGCGGGGACGCCGGAGATGAGCTAACAATGCTACGGATCCACCATGGCGTAGCCACTGCCAAAGTCCTAGTCACAAAGTCGACGTCTGTGGCATGTCCGCTACCTCACCTATCCTCACAACGAGATACGAGGCAGCCTGCTGAGGGGGGTACTCGCCGAAAGATCGATGAGCTCCCTGCCGAAAGCCATCCAGTCACTGAGTCACCAGGTGCGTTCACGAGAGAGCCCATTGCAAATGCAGTCCTTTTGGGTGCAATGAATTCACCATATCATCAGCGATGGCCTGCTGCCCTGTCCACAAGTGTGGATCAGTCTTTGCACCCAAAGTCCTTATACATGCGACTGATGATCACTATTTCCGCAGATCATAAGAGTCCACAGACCTTATACCCGAACAAGCTAAATTTTACAGACTTGTCACCATCGATTTCAGCATGTGAAGTTAATATGGGGAGCGCATGTCTATCAACTACGCAAAATCATCCATCGACATCCCGACGCGATTTGCGAGCGTATAAGATCGAAGAATTGTTGTCGAAACGTCCGCGCAAAGAAAGCCCAACACTCTATTTGCACCCGTCTCATGTACCTCATCTGGAGACCCTGGTTCTCACAGACGTTCCTTCACACGTACCAGCAAATTCCCGGATTATCAACTCATTAATTAGGTTCATCACAGATTGCTCCAACGAGGCTCTGCTGGCAAAATTACAAGCCGGATCCGACTATTCACTACCACCGGGACAAGCACGCGCCAAGGCAGAACAGCAACGTGCTCGAACTCTCTTTGGGCTCCAACGCATAGTACTGGAGATCGCATCCACGAACCGCTCGCACACGGCCTCTTCATGGAAATCGGGTGCTCAAGCCTCGAGCACCGGAGACCGCGATTCCGAGGCCCTGTGGGCAGCAGCAGCAGATGACTTTAGTTTCTTTGAAGATATGGAACCCAGGACATCACGAGATGGGAGTGACAATCGCTCGCCGTGGGCAGCACTCGATGAGAAGCTTGCTCGTATTCCGCTGGATGAAAATGTTTCCTCACAGGAAATCACTAGATCAACCGCGCGAATTAGGCCATTGTTTCAGCAAAGCGCGCGCCATATGGGCTCTGGTTCGTTGTCGCCAGCAGATCAGGCCGCGGGCAAAACTCAAACGAGGATGAGCAATGAAATAGATCTTGTCGCAGAACTCGCGGCCTTTCGCCGTCTGAAGAGGATGGAATACGAGGACCGCGTCCGTGAAAGTCAAGAGTGGCACGGGTCCAGCAGCGGCAGACTGACGTCAATGATTTCTCCTGAAGTGACACATCAGCTCGCAATGGCGCAGTTTGTCGAGGGGCATTGGGAGGGTCAAGTGAAGATCTTGAGAAATCCATAGACGGAGATTCGTAGTGAGGAATGGTCGACATGGTATCGAATCTACGTACTTTGGAACAAGTCACAACCCCAGCCACAAGCAGATCATTGCGGAACGAATGAATTAAAGGTATTCCGTAGCCCGTCAGACATGAAATAACACCCTGCTTCTGCTCTCAAAAAGGTCCGTAGTCATTAATACTTTTCTTCTTCCAATAGAAGCGAGATGATTTTTTGAAAAGTTTTTGGTATTTTTCCTAGCTTGCAACCATGCTATTGTGGACTAGTATAGTCTTCCAACCATGCATGCGCTATCCGAACTCGCAGTCGTCTGTCAAAGGTGCAAAAGCCTGGGACACGGACCAAAAACAGCACATACGAACAGAGCAGATCGACTCTCGTCACCCTTCACAGGCGCAAATTGTCTTGCCGGATCCCAAGGCATTCATTCTGTCGAGCAACCCGATGCCATTTTCTTCACATTTTCACAGCAACAATTGAGCTTTTCAGCTCAACATGCGACCAATGTCCGTCGTTCAAGAACACCTCAGCGGGAAGGAAAACAAAATAAAAAGATTCATTTCAGACTAGTTCCATTTTTATTTTGCTGAATTGGATGGCATTACACTCCCTTACATAGCCTTGGCGGCCTGAGGGGGGTTCAGCTTCTTGCCGTCCTTGTTGTAGCGAATCCGTGGGGGAGGAGCACGGTTGCGGCGGCCTTCGCGGGAACGGACACTAGAAGTGAAGTTCGTCAGTACTGAGAAGTTGAAGAGCGGTCCGAGAGGGAGGGACTTGAAAGTGGTTTTGCATACCGAACGATCTTGCCGTGGATAGCGCAGGAGACGCAGTACTGGAGCTTCAGGTACATCTTGGGGACGGTGTACTCAGCGAAGACGGAGGCGTCGGAGATATCACCTGGATGGGGTTATGTCAGTTCGTTGAACACTCAGGTAATCGATTGTGATACACGCAGAAGTCATGTCCATGCTACCGTCATTCGGTCGAACTTTGACGGATCTTCCGAGCGGGATATTGAAGACATTCCCTGTTCCGAGGAAGGCGCGTAGAGGAGAGGAAGAGAGCGGGGCGTATAATGCGAGGGTCACGTACGGATGGCAGCAGACTCGACCATGTTGCGGATGGTGAAGCGCTTGATGGCCTTGTCCTTGGGGGTGCAGCGAGCGCAGTTGGAGCAGCGCACGGGCTTGACGTGGCCGCGGCCATTCTTGTTACGACCGCTGAAGAATTGCGTTAGCGCTCATGTCGCTTTGTGGTGGTGTCCTTTTGCGATATCCAGTCTCCAACCGATCATGAAGACTCCAGCAATGTGCATCGATTGTATCCGAAAGTCGGTCGTCAATTCATGATGTCGTGTTGAACATGTGTTGGATTGTCGGGGTCATCGGCGACATTGCGGATATTCATATCGGACTGGAGACTCGAATTGCGCTTGTGTGGAGAAGGAATCGAGCCTTACTTGTTCGCCCGCTTCTTGACCATTTTGACGGATTGCTCTGCCGAATGTCAGACTGTCGATTCGAGATATAAAAGTTGGGAGTCGAAGGGAAAACGTACGGGTGTCTTGTCGGGAGTGGATTGTCGAAGCACGCTCTCACAAACTGGCTGCCGGAATGGATGGTTGGTTGTGTTGTGGGAAGCCCTAAGCCCTTAAGCGAGATCCAGTGACGGTAGTGGGCGCCTGGAGATGCCTGAAACTCAAGCCTAATTAATCAGGCAAAAGCGGAACAAAGAGACACCCGTCTCTTGGGCACCAAGGCACCCATTTTGGCCGAAGTGGGCCTATTGATCACGTGGTCAGATCATGCGGTCCAACTCCTGAGCAGCCCGGCTCTAGATCAAAAAGGGAATAGCGTCCGGATCGTACCGTCGGACGGGTGGTCGGGTCGGAATGGGTGATGGTCGAGTCGGTGTTCACTCGCACCCAGTTACATAAGCCCCATGTTTACACCCGCCCAAAGTGGGCGATAGATTGGACTTGGCGCGAGAATACCGCCAAACAGTCCAAACACCCCTGTCCAGATCGACCATTGACCGTCATTTTCCTTTTCGTCAAACTGAATAAATCACCCTTACTGATTGTCTCTATTGCCCGAAGAACTGCTCATACCAGTTTCTCATTCCTTGTCTAAGCTCCACTCCCCTTGTCCCCTTCGCTTCTGTGTTCACGTTGTGTCATTTCCCCTCTCAAGCGCCGCCATGTCGCATACGGGTACTTTTAGGGGGACGCCCAATAAGACCATCGGGAGAGGAAGAATGCCTGATTTTGAAAGCTCAAGTACCTCCCACATCCCCCGACCTCGCTCAGACCGTCCAGAATCCTCTGTCGCGTCTACCACCAACACCCCTTCAAGTGATCTCGGAACCGGCACCATGAGCGCCGCCAGTAGCAGACAACGACAGAACCAGTCGAAGCGTGATGAGGTCAGTGCTTCCAGAGTCGCCATCGGGGATGAGGACATGAGAGCTAACCACCTAGTCCGAGATTACAGGCCATCCGCCGCAAGATGGAGGCCGACCTGAACAAGAAGAAGCATAACCCGACCAAAGCCAGAAATTCTCGCAAAGCTCCACCCGGTACTGTGCTCGCTTTGAAGCCAAGCCAAGCTCTTCAGATCAAACCCTCGCTCAGCATTGCCGAGGCTGCCCAGCTCATGGCCGCGAAGCGGGAGGATTGCGTACTGGTTACTGATGAGGACGATCGCATTGCTGGTATCTTCACCGCCAAGGATTTGGCGTTCCGTGTGGTTGGCGCTGGCCTCAAGGCCCGAGACGTCAGCGTGGCCGAGATCATGACCAAGAACCCTCTGTGTGCACGAACAGACACAAGTGCTACGGACGCACTGGACCTGATGGTCCGAAAGGGATTTAGACATTTGCCCGTCATGGACGAGAATCAAGATATCTCGGGTATCCTCGATATCACCAAGTGCTTCTACGATGCTATGGAGAAGCTGGAGCGCGCCTATAGCTCGTCACGAAAGCTGTATGATGCGCTAGAGGGCGTCCAAACCGAGTTGGGGTCAAGTCAGCCGCAGCAGGTCATTCAGTATGTCGAAGCGCTGCGATCCAAGATGTCGGGTCCCACTCTTGAGAGCGTACTGGATGGCATGCCTCCTGTGACCGTCTCCGTTCGAACCACCGTCAAAGATGCCGCGGCGTTGATGAAAGAGCACCACACCACTGCTTTGCTGGTTCAAGACCAAGGATCTATTACCGGTATCTTCACCAGCAAGGACATTGTCCTCCGAGTCATCGCGCCCGGCCTCGACCCTGCTACCTGCAGCGTCGTCCGTGTGATGACCCCTCATCCCGACTTTGCTCCCTCCGACATGAGCATTCAGGCTGCGCTGCGTAAGATGCACGGTACGTTGATGATTGAGAAGAGGTCGCCATGTTTGTGAGACTAACCTCCCGTGGGCAGATGGTCATTATCTCAATTTGCCTGTGATGAATGAAGGCGGAGAGATCGTCGGCATGGTGGACGTACTGAAGTTGACATACGCTACTCTCGAACAAGTAAGTCCTTCAATTCGCGCGCCGTATGAGCGTTGCTTCGCCAAGGCACAAAGTCAAAGACTGACATCTCCTTTTTAGATCAACACCATGTCTACCCAGGATGACGAAGGTCCAGCGTGGAATAAGTTCTGGTTGTCCATGGATCATGAGTCAGACTCGATGGTGTCTGGAAGTCAGCCTCATCGCTCTGTCATGAGTCCTGATATGGGTCGATCGCAATATGACAACAGCGTGCTCCCGCATGACTCCGCTTCCCACCAAGGAGGCGAGGAGCACTCCGAAGTTGCATCTCAGCACCACCAGCACCACACGGAAAATGTGCCATTCCCATTCAAATTCAAGGCTCCCAGTGGCCGGGTTCACCGCGTGAATGTCCTGAGTTCTTCCGGTGTGGCGGATTTGGTCACCCAGGTGACTGCCAAACTTGGCGCTGAACTGGAAGCCGTGGGCGGCGAGGCTGTTGTCCAAGAAGGTCGACTCAGCAACACTGGCTACGCTCTGAGCTACATGGACAACGAGGGGGACACAGTGTCAATCACGACAGATCAAGATATGCTGGATGCGATCGATCTCGCACGCCGTGCTCGACGTGACAAGGTTGATCTGTTTGTTCACGACCCGTCTCAGCCTCCAATTCCCGCCACCCTGGACCCGCAACCCGCCAAGCCTGCGACTCCGGTTATCGAGGAGCCTAAGAGTGTCGTTGTAGACGCGTCATCGGAGGAGCCTGTGTTGAGCAACACTCACCCGGCCTTCCCAGCAAGCCGCCGTGCCGAAGAGCAGCTAATTGCTGGTGTTCCTAACGACCTTCTTTTGCCGGGAGCCATTGTCACCTTGGCTGCTGTGATTGCCGGTGTCTTCATCCTCAGCCGCCCCAGTGGTCGTTGAGTTTCGTTCTCTGCATGTCACTTCAAGATGTAGAATCCCTTTCTTTGTTCACTTCCGTCCAATTTCTGTCTTGCCCTATTTCCATCCCTCATTTCTTGTTTGTTCTTGGCGAGAGTGCATCTCCCTCGTTCTAATCATGAGCCCCCTGTTGCGCATTCAGACACAACTTTCACCAAGTCAAATCAATGCGGTCAATGGGTCGCTGTCCATACAAATAATATACATCATCGACGAGATTTCGGAAGTCCTTTGATGCTCTACGAGAGGGTAATTCACTCCAAGAACAATAGTAGCATTTTTCTTGGGAGTAGACCAAAATCAGTCGTCCTCTACTTTGAACGAAACTTACGCCTTGACGATTGTTGCTGCAAGTCGGGATTGGCAGATCCGCATGTAGCAACCACCGTGTTTTGTCAGGCCAATCGAGGTTCCGCACCTCCAAATTGGCCTGCCCAGAATGAGTGCTCTAAACAGGGGTGCGATCTGGACTCTAAAATGTGTAACACTGCTTCAATTTGAATAGTTCAATGACATGGTTGCTGAAATAAATGATGTGGACAATTACCAGTTCTTTGTCTCCAGGGTGAATTCACTCGACATCTTTCGGCGCTCTTCGCATATCAACCCTTGGGCGGCCCTGACTCCATAACCATCAATCTTTTTTTCCCTCCTTCTCCGCCCCACCAAAAACAAATCTTCCCCCTCCTCCTTCGCCTTTGAACCACCCCTCCACTTGATTCATTCTTGTGATCAATCTCGTTTCGAGGGCTCCCAACAAACTGGGTCAATCTTGTCTGTTGGATCTTGGGATCAGACGCACCCACCATGTCTATGCTGCCCCAAGAGGTCCACACCGCGCTATCTCAGCTGCTACGCGCGCTCAGCACCCCCGATAATGCCGTTCGATCTCAGGCCGAAGAGCAGCTCAATAATGACTGGGTGCAGAATAAGCCCGATATTCTGTTGATGGGGCTGGCAGAGCAGATCGCTGGAGCAGAGGATACACTAGTGAGTGCTCACCGAATGACTCCTGCTGCGGTGTGAAGGAATTTACGAGCCGAAAGCCACTCGGCCCGTTGATGCACATGTTCAATGCACTTTGCCAAGTTGCTCCCACCGCGAGGTCGTTCGTCGAGACACATGCTGATTTTTGAAAACCTGCGTTGCCAGACCCGTGCTTTCGCCGCTGTGCTCTTCCGAAGAATTTCTACCAAGACCCGCAAAGACCCCATCTCTGGTGATGTCAAGGAGGTTTTCTTGAGCCTGCCCAACGAGCAACGCATCGCCATCCGTGAGAAGCTGGTGACATGTCTGACCAGCGAGGCAGTCGCTGATGTGCGCAGGAAGGTCGGAGATGCAGTGGCAGAGGTTGCCCGCCAATATACAGATAACGGTACGCATTCTCAACCGTCGCCTCCTTTGCTCGTGGGCCTCAGACACGGGGTCAGATTTGGACATAGGACCTAATTTCTGATTGATTTTGCTTTGGCAACAGGCGAGCAATGGGCCGAGCTGTTGAGCGTCCTCTTCCAGGCTAGCCAGTCCCCCGAGTCTGGACTCCGAGAGACCGCATTCCGTATCTTCACAACCACTCCCGGTATCATCGAAAAGCAGCACGAAGAAGCTGTCCTCGCCGTCTTCACAAAGGGTTTCGAGGACGAGAACATCTCTGTAAGCTCGTCTTCGGCAAAGGTACCGCCTTTTACAACGGTTTTCTAACCCACATACCGCATGCAGGTGCGCATTGCTGCTATGGATGCATTTGCCTCATTGTTCCGCTCTATCGACAAGAAATCGCAAGCCAAATTCTTCTCCCTGATGCCCGCTCTTCTCAACATTCTCCCTCCTCTCAAGGAATCCAGCGAGAGCGATGAGCTCTCGTCCGCGTTCCTGGCCCTTATCGAGCTGGCTGAAATTAGCCCCCGGATGTTCAAGGCTTCGTTCAGTGATCTCGTCAAGTTCAGCATCAGTGTCATTGCGGACAAGGAGCTCAGTGACCAAGTTCGCCAAAATGCGCTCGAGTTGATGGCGACATTTGCCGATTACGCGCCAAACATGTGCAAGAAGGAGCCCAACTTTGCGAAAGAAATGGTCACCCAATGCCTGAGTCTGATGACTGATGTGGGTGCTGATGACGATGATGCAGAGGAATGGAACGCTTCTGAAGATGTGAGTGTGTCTCTAGTTAGTTCTTGGCTTCGTCATCAGCTCGCTAACTCGGGTATCACAGCTGGAACCAGAGGAGAGCGATCTCAACCACATTGCTGGTGAACAGTGCATGGATCGCCTGGCAAACAAGCTCGGTGGGCATGCTATCCTTCAACCTGCTTTCTCATGGATCCCACGCATGGTGTCTTCGTCCGCTTGGCGTGATCGTCACGCTGCTCTGATGGCCATCTCTGCCATCTCCGAAGGTTGCCGCGAGCTGATGATCAACGAGCTCGACCAGGTTTTGGCTCTTGTTGTCCCGGCTCTGCGGGACCCGCATCCCCGTGTGCGCTACGCAGGTTGCAACGCTCTCGGCCAAATGAGCACCGATTTTGCCGGTATCATGCAGGAGAAATACCACGGTATTGTTCTCAACAACATCATTCCCGTGCTCAGCTCGACCGAGCCCCGTGTGCAGTCCCACGCCGCTGCCGCCCTTGTCAATTTCTGTGAGGAAGCTGAGCGCAGCATCCTGGAGCCTTACCTCGGTGACCTCCTGAGCCGCCTTTTGGAACTCCTGCGAAGCCCCAAGCGCTACCTTCAGGAGCAGGCGCTGTCTACTATTGCCACTATTGCTGACTCCGCCGAGACTGCCTTCGGCCAGTACTACGACACTCTCATGCCGCTGCTCCTCAATGTGCTCAAGCAGGAACAAGGCAAGGAGTACCGCTTGCTTCGTGCTAAGGCCATGGAGTGTGCCACCCTGATTGCTCTGGCCGTTGGCAAGGAGAAAATGGGCGCGGATGCCTTGAACCTTGTCAATATTCTTGGACACATTCAACAGAACATTGTTGATGCAGATGACCCCCAGTCGCAGTATCTTCTCCACTGCTGGGGCCGTATGTGCCGTGTGTTGGGTCGTGACTTTGTGCCTTACCTTCCCGGCGTCATGCCTCCTCTTCTGACTGTGGCTGCTGCCAAGGCTGACATCCAGCTGCTCGATGATGAGGACCAAATCGAGCAAGTCGAGCAGGACGAGGGCTGGGAGTTGGTGCCTCTGAAGGGCAAGGTGATTGGTATCAAGACCAGTGCCCTGGAGGACAAGAACACCGCCATTGAGCTCATTACCATTTACGCTCAAATCCTCGAAGAGGCCTTTGAGCCTTACGTGCTTGAGACCATGGAGAAGATTGCCATTCCTGGACTGGCATTCTTCTTCCACGATCCCGTCCGTGTCTCTGCCGCGAAGCTGATTCCTCAACTTCTCAACTCATACAAAAAGGCCCATGGAGGCAACTCACCTGGCTTCGCCGAGATGTGGAACAAGGTGGCCGAGAAGATCATTGAAGTCTTGAGCGCCGAGCCCACTGTTGACACTCTGGCCGAGATGTATCAGTGCTTCTACGAGTCGGTCGAAGTGGTTGGCGTCAACAGCCTGACTCCACAGCACATGCAGAGCTTCATTGAGTCTGCCAAGTCTACCCTGGAGGACTACCAAATGCGCGTGAAGCAGCGATTGGAGGAGCAGGCTGAACTTGAGGACGGCGATGAAGAAAATCTCGACTACGAGTATGCTATCGAAGATGATCAAAACCTGCTCAGTGATATGAACAAGGCTTTCCACACGATTTTCAAGAACCAGGGAACGACGTTCTTGCCGGCTTGGCAACAGTTGATGCAGTTCTACGACAATTTCATCACCAGCCAGGACCCTACCCAACGACAGTGGGCCCTGTGCATCATGGATGATGTTCTGGAGTTCTGCTCTGCCGAGTCTTGGGCTTACAAAGATCACATCATGCAGCCTCTCGCCGCTGGTTTGCAGGATGAGAATGCCGCTAACCGCCAGGCTGCAGCTTACGGTGTTGGCGTCGCTGCACAGAAAGGCGGTGCTGTCTGGGCTGACTTTGTGGCCGCCAGCATTCCGAGCCTGTTCCAGGTTACTCAACACCCGCAGAACCGCACTGAGGAGCACGTCTTTGCCACCGAGAACGCCTCTGCCAGCATTGCGAAGATTCTGCACTTCAATTCTTCCAAAGTTCAGAATGCCCAGGAGATTGTGAACAACTGGATCGACACTCTGCCCATTATTAATGACGAGGAGGCCGCTCCGTACGCGTACTCGTTCATTGTTCAGCTGATTGAACAGTATGTGTTCCGCGCCTCTGCGCCTTCTCCATTAACTTTTCATTTCCGAATCTCTCTAGACAATTAGCTGACCCTTTTCACTCTTCTCAGGCAAAACCCCGCGGTCCTCACCAAGGCCGATCGTGTCTTTGGATATATTGTTCAAGCTCTCGACGCTGGCACTGTGCAAGGCCAAACGGCCGCTCGCGTTGCCCAGGCCGCCAAGCAGTTGGTGGCGGCAACGAACTTGAATGCGGAATCGATCCTGGCTGGCGTCAACCCCGACAACCAGGAACGGGTCCGCAAGTTCTTCCAGTAGAATTCTGTTTTGTTTGATATCCGCAGCATCTTTCTGCTCCATTTTTTCTGCCCATTTGGGTTGGCTTCCTTCGACCCCCTTCCGAACGCCAATTGTCCCTCGTGGGCCATGTGAATCCGATTTTAGTTAAGGCCCGAAATGTTTATTTCTTGATTCCCACCTGTCCCCATCCCCTGCTTCTAGCTTTCCCATCATTATCCCCCATGCGAAATGTCACGAAGTAATCAGAGACACCTTTCCTGAAAGAGTCGTTCCGGTTCTTTCAATTCATCCGTCCCGTGTAGACTTTATTGGGAACCTCTACGACTCCTTCTCGCGTACTCGTTGAGAGATATTTCATGGAGGATTAACGAGTGACTGGAAGCATGAACACGGAGGGTGCTGAGTAGTGTGGCACCCACGGTGGAGGTAGGAAGCAGCGTAGGTTGAAAGTGTGTCTAGACGAGCGTAGAGAACAAGACCTCGCGAATCACTTCCATTACAGGACCATATCCAAAATCTCCAAGACTTGAGACTTATCCGTGAGAGGAACTGGACTGGTCCGACACCACCTATCATGTAGGCTGTTTTCAGCAAGGCCATCCACTTTGTCACGGCCCACACCCACGTCGGTCAAAGAACGTGGCATGCCTAGTTGGCGTATCACGAGGTCCAAAATATCGCCCAAATCCAGGGTATCAATGCTCGAAGAATGTAGCTGTAGGATCTCCGTGACGACCGGGTCGCTCAGAAGGACATCGCGGACACGAGCCTGTCGTTCGCAATTCGCATTGTGTCGTGCATTGTACTTGCAGACGGCGGGCAGTAAGATGCAACTCGTCTCGCCGTGACCTACGCCCAATGGTCCAAGCTACTCATCTCCTCGTCAGCTGAATAACATCAGAATGATTCTGCCTCCGCAACCCAGGACCAGCTTACCTGATGGCCAATACCGTGACTTGCTCCCAATGGCACCGATCCTTTGGAACACGCAGCCATGGCCTCCGCCGCCCCCAGATAGCACTGGAGATGAGCATCTCGATCTTGACGATTCGTTCTACACTTCAAGAGGCCCGGGACAAGCATACTCAATGCATGACCCGCCAACTTGTCGGACTCGGGCGACGTTCCTTTCGTGGCGCAGAGCGTTTCCACACAATGATCTACTGCTCGGATTCCCGTACTCAACCAGACCGAGTCTGGTGTAGTCTCTGCTAGCTCGGGGTCCAGAATAACGAGCTGCGGCCCACACAACGGTGCTTGGAAGCTATACTTCCGATGAGAGCGGTCTTCCGTTCCGCCTGCGAGATTGGAATATTCACCTGCGGATAGAGACGTGGGGATTGAAATGATGGGGATCGTGGGTGGTTGAATCCGGGGCCGCTTGTTAGGGCCTTCGGCCAGAGTTGCGAGATCGGAAGCATTTTGAACATGATTGCTCAGGGCCTGCGAAGACGTGGATCGCGGTTAGCCAGGCGATTGAGTTACCGGGAACACACACACACACGGAGAGAGAGAGATATGAAGACAAAATGTTCGACTGTATAGGATGGTCAAATTAGGCTTACCAAGGCGACTATCTTAGCAGCATCCGTCAAGCTACCAGCTCCCAATGTCATTAATAGATCCGCCTTCGCCTTTCGTGCCTCCTCGACGATCTGCAAGACCTCGGACCACAATGTATGGCTCTGCATTCCAAGACGACGGCCGACTACTTTCTCTGGGCCCAAGGCTGCCGTCAAACGACCCAATGCATCAGTATTGCGTGACAGCGATCCGGAACAGATCACATAGACTCGCGAGGCGCCAAAGGTTTTGGTGACGTGCTCGGCTGCTGCCGCTGGGAAGGGGATCCCATAGCTCAGCAAAGGACGCTCACGGTCTGCGAATGCCGGGCGGACTGTTTCAGACATGATGGATGAATGTAGGAAGGGGTGGAGATTTTCTCAGTTTGATTGAGTGAGCGGCTTTGTTTTTTTTCAAGATTGAATTACGATGGCTACAGTATGTACTTGGGCGGAAAACAGTGATATCATCGCCCGCAGAGAGGAGGAAGCTTCCGGTTTGCGGGACGGACAAGACGGCGATGCGTGTGGGGACTTTTTCTACTCTTTTGCCTGATTTGGCCATGGTGCAAATTTCCGAAAAATAAAGCTCTCGACGGGGACTGTTCCAACGGGCGCAGTCGAGGAAAGGATGGAAGCCATCCGAGTCCAGCGCAAACTGGAAACTCAGCAACCGCTCAGTCCGGAAACTCCTCCAGCGGCCGTATACTTGCAGGATCCCGTTCCGGCAGTGGTTGAATTGGTCGGATACAAGACTACATGATCAAAGTCGATATTGAAGCATGGGTGCACTGTCGAGCACGACACGGAAGAAGTCCTGCTCTTGCTCGTCTCGACGTTGCCGGTGAAATTGACAAAGGCCACGTTCGAGATGCTCATGAGGCTCGTGCCCGAAAGGGACCCATTATTGCCACTATCCTGGGAAATCGCCGGGCCTGAGGTGGCCCCTTGGATGTCAAAGTTGGAGAAGACAATCTCCGACACACTGCCCCAGCCGCCTCCTCGAGGGAGACCGGCACTTTCGTAGGATTTTTGAGGAACGAGGGCCCCAACCCAGGTCTTGATGTATGCACTGTTGTGCATGTCCTTATTGTACCGGATGATCTTGACATTGTCCACGAGGACATTCCGAACGCTGGAATCCTCCAGATATTGTCCGAGACTGCCAATTGCAATGCCATTCCCACCGCGACAGGTGACATTGCGAATCTCAATGTTGTATGACCGTGGCTTGATCGCGATACAGTCATCGCCGCCTTGATAGGTAAAATTGGTCAACTGAACATTCTTGGCGTCCATGGTGTCTGCATGCCGAGGGCGAAGAGAAAAGCAAAGGTCACCGGTCAGTCACAAGCATAATAAAGCAAAAAATGGCACATGCGATGCGCCGGGGGTAATTCTCATACCAAATCCATCCGTATTCTGCACCCAGTTCTGGCCGTACGGCGCATCTACCGCAGTGGCATTGCAGTCGATATTATTGAAGCGCATATTCGTCCCATTCATAATGTTCAAGCTCCAGAGAGGCGGGTCTTTGATGAAGAAATTGTCGACCCTCACCTCAGAGACATTCCAAAAGACAAAGGGCATCGGTCGCCCAGGCTGCGTGACTCCCTTTTCCGCCGTATACCAGGCATTGCCGTTGCCGTCGATCCCGCCGGTCCCATGCCCATCAATACGAATGTGATCCCCCGTGATGATGAATCCAGCAGCATGATTTTGAAATGCAATGGGATAGGAGTGGTTGCGCCAGTAGGCCAGGTCGTCCGAGAACTAGCCATGGTCAGCACTCAATTTTCAAAGGAGGACCAAACGACACCTTTTTCCTCCATCCCTCCCCCAACCATGAGGAGCACTCACCGTCCATTTACCTCTCCACTCGATGATCACATCATTGACGGTCGGATTCAGCCTGGAAGCGATCCAATAGGTCTGGTCTTCAGGAAAGACGACGGTCCCGCCGTGACCGCAGGCCTCAAAGGCTTTCAGGATATTGGGAACATCGTCTTTCTGATGGCCTCTCGCCGTGACGGTGCAGACAGGACGGGCATGTTCCAAGGTATTTCCCAATGTTGGGCCGACGGAGAGAGTCAATATCAACGAAAGGGCCACCCAGGCGGAATTGAGCCAGTTCATGGTGGACGTTAGCTAGAGAAGTATTCGTTCATGGAGGAGAGAGGGCGCGAGTTCGGAAATAGCGACATCGTCCGTTGTTAAGCGCTTTGGGAGTCTTCTCATCTCTCATACTTTGACTGTCGATCGCCAACACTATTATGACATACTCCTGCAGGGCCCCGTTCTCGGTCTGACTTGCGCCGAGCCTGCACTTCTCCCACAGGGTCTCATCCACAGACAACGTCGGAAGTGCGGAGAAAAAGCGCCCTGAGTGGGGGAAAACACCACTCATAGACAAGGAAGAGTTAGATTACTACGCCAGCTGACAGACTCTCGGTGAGAGAGACGGTCTTTGTTTCTCCTTTGACGTGGTTCCCGTTTCTTCAATATGGAAGACTTGACCATGCTAAGGCCACTGGAACACACGCCTGACCTTATTTCATAGATCGACCCGTGATAGATATCTAGACGCTCTCCAGTGGATGTGAGCCGACTTTGCACCGCCGAGAAAAATTGTCATAAGAAGAGATCAGTCCCGGGAGAGAACTCTCTGGCTTGAACGTCCACTAGAATTCATCTCATGCTGACAGCATAGCATAGGGTATTCGATGCAACAATCGGCTACGCGGGCGATCTAACAAAGTCCAATCCTTCGACGGTCTATCATGAAAGCGGAGAGTTGGAGAAAGTCATCCGTGATCCAGCACAGTGCCCGCGGGGAAGAAACGCTCAGTTTTGATTGGGTGGAACAAGAAAGATCATCCGTAGTGGAGCTTTGCCCCAATCATCCAAAGCCACAAGACGGAAGAAGACTTTGATCATGTCATGGTCCAGTTGACCCGTGTGCACATGTACATACTGGGAGTAGAGGCGGGGGCTATTGATGACCGTAGTCTTCAGGTTACTCATCTCGTTCACACCCGTGGGCGGCCTCTGATGGCCCATGAGCGGGGTTGTTCGAAAACGCCACAACGTTGCTTGTGTTGCCGATCATCGCTGGGGGTATTGACCAAGCGCCACGGCTCCTTGAGGACTCGAGATTGGATCTTCCACCAATCGTTCACGATGTCATCAGGACGGTCAGCTCTTTGGAATCTTGACAAGCGTCACTTGGAGCCAAGCTCGTGCTATTGTAACCCGAGAGATGGGCCCGCACCTGGAAAATGGAGATAATGTCCCCAGCTAACACCTCCAGAGCATCAGGTGTAACTCTTCGGGCTATCGTCCAAAGCCTGCAAAGATGGTCTTGATCAAGTGGGCTAGCCTGCTACTAGGCATGAGTTTTGGAATTTCCGCGACTGAGGCCGCATCTTGTTGGCGGGATGTGACCTGTACCGGACCGACTAGGAGTGCATTCAGTGGCCCCTGGGAAGACAACATCTACGCACCCAAATCGCGGACGGTGCGCCCAGAGTCGACCTTGACAGAGCTGAGAACGAATGCAACCACCAGACGGGATCGACCTGCGACGGCCACGTTGCAGGGGAACGGATCGCTGGTGGTCTTCGACTTTGGCAAAGAAGTCGGCGGAATTGTCCATCTGGACTTCAAGTCGACGAGCAGCGGCGCCATCGGTCTCGCTTTCAGTGAAGCCAAGAATTGGATTGGCGAGTGGTCCGACTCTTCTAATAGCCTGTGGCATGACGGTGCACTCTACGCGAATTTCTCCTCGTCGGGAAATCACCAGTATGCGATGCCAGATCGATACCTTCGAGGAGGTTTCCGGTATCTCACTCTTTTTCTACTGGCCGACGGTCCGATCAAGGTAGAGTTCAAGGATGTCCGCGTGGAGATCAGCTTTCAGCCGACGTGGGCCAATCTTCGAGCTTACCAAGGCTATTTTCATTGCAGCGATGAACTGCTCAATCGGATCTGGTACAGCGGTGCTTACACCCTCCAGTCGAATGAAGTACCCGTTGATACAGGGCGTGTGACGCATGGGCTCAAGTTGGGCTGGCTAAATAACGGCACCCTGGGACCAGGAGATACCATCATCGTCGACGGTGCCAAGCGAGATCGAGCCGTCTGGCCAGGAGATATGGGCATAGCTGTGCCCTCCGCATTCGTCAGTTTGGGAGATCTCGAAAGTGTGAAGAATGCACTGCAGATCATGTACGATACACAGGTCGGTCACACCTAATTCTGCTCGAGTTGAATCAAGACTTAAACACTCAAACCAAGGTTTGGAGCAGGCTTCGAATGGCGCTTTTGACGAATCCGGGCCCCCCTTGAGTCAAAAAGGCTCAGACACGTATCATATGTGGTCAATGATTGGCACCTACAACTATGTGCTTTACACAAACGACACAGTCTTCCTGTCGAAAAACTGGGAAAAGTATCTGGCCGCCATGAAATTCGTATATGGCAAAGTTACCTATCCAAGCGGCCTCATGAACGTGACAGGCCTCCGTGATTGGGCGCGTTGGCAGCAGGGATACAATAACAGCGAAGCTCAAATGATGTATGTCTCCCTCTGGAATCACCACTAAACGCTGTCGGGTCCCCTTCTCATGAAATCTTACTAACGTTTCACAGTCTCTACCATACACTACAGACAGGAGCATCCTTGGCCACCTGGATGGGCGAAACTAATACCAGCAGCACGTGGACTTCAAGAGCCAAGGATCTTAAGACCGCAATCAACATCTACTGCTGGGATGATGTGTTTGGCGCGTTCAAAGACAATGCGACAGACACCACACTTTACCCCCAAGATGCCAACAGTATGGCCATTCTCTTTGGAGTTGTGGCCTCTAATCGCGCTGCCCGTATTTCTGACAACCTGCTTCTCAATTGGACTCCGATCGGTGCTGTTGCACCCGAGCTCCCAGAGAACATCGTCTCTTTTATTTCATCATTCGAGATCCAGAGCCACTTTGAGGTTCGCCAGCCGTTCCGGGCCCTCGACCTCATCCGTCGCAGCTGGGGTTGGTACATTAACCACCCCAACGGCACCCAAAGCACCGTCATTGAAGGGTATCTCGCAAATGGGACCTTTGGATACAGAGGCAGTCGCGGGTACAACTATGACACGTCTTACGTCTCGCATGCACACGGCTGGTCTTCCGGACCAACGTCTGCGTTGACCAACTACATCGTCGGTCTTTCGATAACTTCACCATTAGGCAGCACCTGGAGTCTTGCACCGCAGTTTGCGGATCTGAAACATGCCAAGGCGGGATTCTCTACGTCCCTTGGAAAATTCCAGGCTTCTTGGAAGCTGAAGGAAGACGGGTACAAAGTGAAACTGTCAGTTCCCGTGGACACTCATGGAACTGTGACTTTGCCATTTGTCAAAGAGGGCAAGGTGCCATCGGTTGCCGTCAATGGCGCTCGTATTCGGAATGGATTAAAGATCGAGAATGACACTGCATCGTTCGATGTCACCCGAGGAGGGTCCTTTGAGTTTACTGTTCGGTGACCAAATCCATGTCGAGGTGGGATGTTTTGGTTCAACGCCTGACCAAGCGGTTGAGTCTGGATGGAGATATCAAAAGAATGATTCCGAAAGATGCATTGCGACTCCCCAGATAGCGGCCGTCTTCATAGCGGATTGTTGACAGCAGCTAGGATGGATGTAAAAGACCGTAGTATATGGGCTTGTATTTAATGACGGGGCTCTCAACCTATTTGAAATCTTTCCTGTCCTTCATGGAGACTTGCAGTTCATCAATTGGCACGCATTCTGTTCCAAAAATAAGGCTCACCACCAGAAGCTCTTGTGAGACTTGAGGGTTTTGAAAGCGAATGCTGAATTAAGCTGCAGCGATAGTTTCCTAGGATGCGCGCGTTAGAGCGAAAGGGAACTCGACGCGAACGGAGTCCCTTTGGGAGACTTGATCAAAATCCGAAGAACATCATTGAAGTCTGATCGATGAGCCATTGTGGATGTGGCGGTCAGTGACTTGACTAGCCGAAAACTGGAGGCCAGGAAAGCGGAAAATGAGGTCTCTCGGAAACCAACATGTCTTGACGCAGAGCGAAAGAGAGTAAACGCCTTCTAAATGAGTTTATGCTCCATACTTCGGGCTCCACTCAAAAAGGCATAGCGCATGGTGGAAAGACCGGGTGTCCTTAGTCATCCCGCCCAGCCAATGGACGCCCTCGTCCGAGCCCTACCCAGGTAAGCGGCGTGTCATGTGACGCACAACCCACCCGCGTTCAATTTTCACCTCACAGAAGTGACCTTCATCCCCGACTAACGACAACCCGTGCCCTTGAAGCCATTCACGACACCACCCAGGTCGCTCCGTCAAGATGGCTGTCCGCAACACCGGTGCGTAATTCCTCGCTCTCTGGTCTCACTCGCCTCAATTCCAGTCGCAACGCATCACCGAATATCGAAACCCACAAACCACACACAAATGTACTGATGAACGTCTGCAGCACTGGCTTCCTCCCGCTCCAAGAGCCGCAAGGCTTACTTCCAGGCCCCCTCCTCAGAGCGCCGCATTCTCATGAGTGCTCCTCTGTCCGCTGAGCTCCGGGCCAAGTACGGTGTACGTTGAAACAACGCGAATCGCATGGAATTTCATGGACCCGAATGCGGCACGAATTTGCTCCTGTTTTTCTGTTACCGGCACTCGAAATGGAAGCAAATCGGACGAGCAGGGCACCAGAAATATCAGGGAAATGAATCCGCGAAACTAACCTCGTCTACAATAGGTCCGCTCCATCCCCATCCGCAAGGACGATGAGGGTAAGAATTCGAAAAAAAAAAACCAACTTCCAATCTTTGCAACGAGCGCACACTAAGATATCTCTCCATAGTCACCATTGTCACCGGTACCAACAAGGGTCGTGAGGGTCGCATCACCAGCGTTTACCGTCTGAAGTTCTGCGTCCACGTTGAGGTACATTTTTGCTCCGCGCTCTATCTTCGAATCGTCAATCGTGCGAGAATACAGCCACTAACATTTTTTCCCTTTTTTCTTTTTGATAGCGTGTCGTCCGCGAGAAGACCAACGGCCAATCCGTCCCCATCCCCATCCACCCCTCCAACGTCGTTATCAGCAAGCTCAAGCTCGACAAGGACCGTGAGGAGATCCTGGCCCGCAAGGCCAAGGGCCGTGAGGCTCGCAAGAACAAGTCGGCTTAAGCGGTGTCTTGTGTGTGCGGGTTTGAAGTTCATATTGCAATGACGGTTTAACGGCGCGGGTGTATTGAAGGGACTCCCACAGACTAAGGGAGGATCCAACATACCATTCTCAGGATCAATGTTTCTGACCCCAGGTGCATTGCGATGAATGAAAAATGAAAATATCCTTTTCCTCTTCCAAATGGAGTTTTGCTTTTTTTTTTCTTCCTTCCGCACGTCTTTTCCTCGAATCGGCATGATTCGTCACAGAACGAAACTCGCGGATAGTCGACTCTGTCGCACTTTGGGAGCAGCTGGATGTCTCCAAGGGGAATCTGCTTTTTGAGTGCGCGAGGACAAGGTTCTATGTAGGCTTGGGAGGGAAGGATCCGCGTGTCGGACAACGGTCCAAAATAATTCGTGTCACACTCAGAACTGTTCGCATTTCTAATTCCCCCTTGTAGTAATTACTTGGGCAAATTTCACAGATTATTTTGTGATAGACTCCGTGGAACTAAGCTTGTCATGTACGTGGCCCAGCCTTGGACCATCAAATCGAAAACTCCGCTCAGTGCCCACCATTTGCTGAACTGCCCGGCAACTGTTTATGCCGGCCGCCAATGACTGCCAAGCTACGGCTGCATCTTCGGACCTGGGCTCATCATCACTCTGAGTCTGCTGCATTTTTTTTTTCAACATCGATAGCCGCCGGTGGAATTGGACATTTTTTTTGGTCTCTCAAACTACAAAAATTACTATCAACAAGTCGCTGAATATATTTGAGAAAAAAAATATCTTTGTCTTAATTTAATATCCAAAACAAATAAAAATCGAGCAGGAAATTAAAATGTCAATTCATCGCGCAAAGCCATAGTTCGGCGAATATCACGTGGTACCCCACACTGCAGCAGGTCGACCCCGACTCCGACCGAAGCCGCTGATGAGCCTCCGTCGCTCCGCTTGCAGGTTGAACACAGACGCATCATATTCTCTCACAATCATGTCATCTCACATTCGAGCCAATCCCTGGCGGGTATACCAATGTCTCGCCCGTCAGCGTCTTGCGCAGGGTCATAACACTCCTCGGTCCTTCTCCACCAAGGGTTCTCTTCGATCCCCGAACAATGCGAGCATCAACCCCCTCCGCGCGGCCGGGCGACCCAAGATGGAGCAGGACCATGCAAAGACCAAGAACTCAATGATGCTCTCGGCAGCTGGTATCGTTGCGTCTGGTGCGGCCATGTATGCCACCATCAAGTTCGATGTGTTCGGACTGAATGCCTTGGAGAATCAGTCATCCGACGCAGACAAGGCACAGACATTGCGAGCATCGAATGGCTCGTTGAAGATGGATGGTCCGCCCGGGTTTCCCAGCACGGGTGGGCCCCCTGTGCTCTCACTAGATGGTCAGGATAATGTCGAGCAGGTGGAGACTGGCACGAGTACGATTCCCTACTTCCCCACGACGATTCGCCTGCCCGCTAGCTCTGAGCTCGAGAGCAAGTCCTCGGGCGACGACCTCTCCACTGCCGGAGGAGATGAGTATCAACTCCTCGGCCTCGGCATTCGCACCGTCTCCTTCCTCTCTATCCAAGTCTACGTCGTGGGTCTCTACGTGGCCAAGGCCGACATCACCGAGCTGCAACGACGCCTGATCAACACCGCGATTCACCCGCCCACGGACGATACCCATGCCATCTCGGGCGTTGGCGTCGATGCCGCCACTTCCCTTGTTCCTCCCGAGCGCCAACAGCTCAAGGATCTCCTTCTCGACGCCGAGCGCGGTGACGCCGCGTGGACTGCCATCCTCAAGGAGAACGGGATCCGCACCGCCTTCCGCATCGTGCCCACCCGGAATACAGACTTTATGCATTTGCGCGACGGCTGGGTTCGGGGGATCACGGCGCGCGCGCAGCAGAAGAAGCCGCTGCCCGGGGCTACTGCGCCTGGCGAGTTCCAGGATGCCCAGTTCGGAACATCCATGAACGACTTCAAGGCCGTGTTTGGTGGCGGTCAGCGCAAGAATGTGCCCAAGGGCCAGATCCTGGTTTTGCTCCGTGGCGCTCAGGGTACATTGGATGCTCTCTTCCAGCCCGAGGCTGCCAAGCCGATGCAGTGGATGGGACGGGTCAATGACGAGCGCGTCAGCCGACTGGTGTGGTTGAATTACCTGGCTGGTAAGACTGTGTCGAGTGAGGGTGCGCGATGCAGTATTGTGGATGGGTTGATGAAGGTGGTGGAGAGACCCGTGGGTACTGTGGTGCAAGGTGTTGTATGAGAAGAAGAAGAAGAAGAAGAAGAAGAAGAAGAAGAGGGGCGATGGTATCCATGACATCCTCCTTGACCTTGACTTCTAACCCTCTACCTACTTTGCATGTGCGACCTCGTCTCAACTCCCTGGTTGTATCTTTTATCTGTATACTATTGTCTGTTCATATTGACCTCCATCTTTTGACTTCGAGAATTGATTTTCAAAAGGTCCGAGATTCAATAGCCAGTCGCTCACTTGTCGACCGGCCCTGGGATTTCGACAATCCACTCCATGTAATCAGAGTTGTGGGCGGGTGTTCAAACGAGACTACCGAGCGGGAGGAGAGAAAAAAAAAAAAAAAAAAGGGAAATGAATTCAAAAGATCTTTCTCATTATAGGATCAATGTTCTAATACACATAAAAGGCTCCCTGCGCTTAGAGAGCACCAGCATCCTTCAGCAGCTGGGGCAGCGTAGCAGAAATGGCCTGAAGGTCCGAGTTGCCACCAATGTGCTTCTGCTTGATGAAGATGTTGGGCACGGTGCGCTGTTCGGAGATTTCCTGGAGAGCACTCTGGATAGCAGCGCCATCATCTGTAATTTTGCAAACAAGCACAATTCATTAGCCTTTGCCCTATCGCCAGGATGAAAAAAAAAATTCACAGGAAAAGAAGAAGAGACCCGTATCCGAGCAAGTCCTCGTTGTCAAAAGCACCACGTAGCTCAATTTCATCCCCTCGAATGCGCGCAAGGTATCACCAACTGAAGTCATCTCACCCGGCACAGCGCCGCGAGTCGAAACGGGAATTGAAAGAGGGAATGAAGAAAGAGCCACAAAGCACACGACGTACAGGCACCAGTGTGAGGGGAACGGGGAGGGGAAAGAAAAAGGCGGCCAGATCACTCACCCAGCTCGTCCAGCTCGAGCAGCTTGTACTTGGCACCGAGCTTGTTCAGGAGATCCTTGCTGGACTTGCAGTAAGGGCAGTAGGACTTGGAGAAGACGACGACGCCGTTCTCGTTGATGAGGCTTTGAGCCTTGGCTTTGGCGGCGGACATGGCGGCAGGAGAGGGGCCGGCGAAAGAGCCGAAGAGACGCTGAAAGATGAAGGAAATGGTGGGCAAGTGGAAACGAAAAGAAACCGAGCAAGTTGGTTTCTTTATATAGCTGATATTGGGGTAGAGAAGGGAGAGAAAGAAAGAGGGGATAGAAGATGACAGGAGGCCCTTTCGAACGTGGCAGAAGACGAAGACTGATTGCGCGATCGAGCTCGGCTGCAGGTGCGGGTGCGTGACTGCGGATCAGGTGGCTGTGATGTCAGAGCGGATTACGTAACTCCGATCTGGCTGGGGCTCATTTGTCAGCAGTCACGGCCCTCAACCACTAGAGCGGCAGGGGCCAGACGGCAATCGGAATGGACCGAGACCCTGTAGTCCATCCTTCATGTATACTTCCATGGGGGGGTTGATGCTCTTACGAGTCCCCTGTTCTTCACCATTTTGAACCCCAGAAATATCCAAATGCTGTAAAAGATGATCTGATTGTGACAGGAGAGATGTATCTGTAACGTCGAACTACCAACAATGGCAGTGGCTTACACGATGCAAACAAATAACCTATCAAGTGAATGTATCAAGTGTATATTTTTCCGTCCCGAGTGCTCCGACTCCGAATATCAACATGCAACTAAATAAAAGAGATATAGAGACCGAGTGGGGTCTTCAAGCAAAGCCAGAAAGAGTAACGTCGCAAAAACGCGGGCAGGAAGACGTGGGAATATAGCAAGAGAAGTCAGTGAACGGTTGGGCGCCCAAAATCGGCGCCGTACGCAAGGACGGAGAAAAGGGACAAGGTCAAGGAAGAGGATGCCCGTGAAATTCAAGAACTGTGATTTTTCGAAGAGAAGGGTGAAGAAGAAGGAAAGTAATGTTTATTAGGGAATTGATGATGATGATGATGATGATGATGATGATGATGATGATGCAGACCGGTGACGCGGTCTACCCGAGTTGGCAGTGTGAGACCTTCGCAGGTTTGTAATCCATCTTGTCGGGAGCATCATCACGGCAGAAAAGGGAACAGTAGGCCTCGCTGATATCGCATGGAGCAAGAATGCAAGTGCAAAGAGAAACGGAAGTGAAGAACTTTGATTCCAGAAAGAGGGACGAGAGAGCCCATAGTCGGTGAAATTGGTCGAGGGTCGAATGGTGTGTTGAACAATGAAAAAATCTCCGCCTAAACTCCATCTTCATAGGAAACACCGAGGAAAGACGGACGGATGGCCAGGAGAACCGATGCAAAACTTGAACAGGATCAGAAAGAACAATCCTGATCAAACTCCTGGTGACAGAAACAAAAAAAAAAAGTGCGCAAGGCCTATGATGTGATTGAAAAATGACATCAAAAACAACAGCCAAAGAAAGATGCAAGCAAATGCGGTCGAGATCAGTCAGATGATGAGAATGATGGGACCCAGAAGAAGAATCTGGAAAGGAAAAATGAGTCCGGAGGGGGGGGGGGGGTCCAGATTTCTACATAACAATGCAACACCCGCAACCTTTTTCTTTCTTCAGAGGCTGCTGGGCAGTCACCACGGGTGGATTCCAGTTGGGATTGGGCGTGAGGCCCACTTGCGGAGTGTCCTGCACCTTTGGCATTGTGCTATAGCCGGTGCTCGTGTTGGGCCGGGGTGGCTCGGGGCTCTTGATCGATCGTGCTGGCTCCTCCACCCTGTCTTCTGGCTTCTCTTCAGGGGCCGGTTCTTCCACCTTGGCGGGGACACGAGGCTGCTCGTCGGCATGAACAGCAAGCGGGGCAAAGTGACGGTCATACGTGGTGGGTGCACGGCCTTCCTTTTCCCATTGCTCTTGCTGCATCTTCCGGGCGATCGTCGGCAGCATTTGCTGGTCTGGCGGTAAACGAGGATCGGGCTTGTACATGGTTGCCAACCATGGGGGATCGCCTTCGGGGCGGTTGATCGTGTTGGGAGGCCGGGCTTCTCCTCCACGAGTCACAGGTCGCTGGGAAGTGTTGCCGGAGACAGTCCGTGACCTCGCGCTAGACGGTTTCCTGTTGCCGGCAGGCGCAGAGGTCTTGCGGCTGTTCGATCTGGTTGTGCTGGTCCCCTTCGCGGGTGTCTTCTTGGCCGGCGTATTCTGGGTCGTGCTGAAGCCACGGCTGACGGGACGACTCCCGGGCGATGGGGTCGATGTGTCCGGCTCAGCCATCATGGGCTCACTCGCGCGGCGGCCACGACCCCACTCGTCGTCGTCAAGCTCACCCGTGGTCGCACGGCTCCGGCGACCGATCGGGACAGGACTCGCGGTCGAGATGGGAATCCTCGACGAGCTCTTCCGTAGACCAGGGTTGCTGTACAGACTTGGCGTAGTCTCATGAGAAGCGATCTCTTCCGGGCGACGCAGATCCCACGTTTTCCGCTCGTCGTTAGGGCCATCGTCCATCCCAATGGGTCTTCCGCGATCCTCGTGAAGCTCCGGCCAGGGCTCCGAGCGCTCTGCCGCGGGCGATGTGGGCTGCGTCGTGGAGCCGTACGCGTTGCCCACATGATGAGCATCGTGGCCCTTGCCTGGCCCGGCGCTGGACTTGCTTCCAGCCCTCATCCGCCGGTGGAAGAGAATTGCCGCCTGCTGAAGCTCCTCGCTCTCAATCTTCGCCAATTTGTCTCGATGGATCCAGTTTTCGCTGATCTCTTCCGGTGCTCCATAGCCATCCTGGGGATCCGAGATCTCATCGTCACGATATGCGATCGCTTCCGTTCCAGGGGCACCGGCCAGGTCATTTCCATGTCGATGGACACTGTGATCGCGTCGGCCATGCGATTGCAGCGTGCGGGAGACAGAGGAGCTTCGGGAGCTATGTGAATTACGTTGTTTGGTCGATCTCGCCCGGGCGGGGTTTGAATCGTGAGAATGTCGAGGTCTCGTGGAATGTTGAGTCTCCTGCGGAAAGGGACCGAAGAATGCTTGTCAGCGGGCGGGTTCCAACCAGCACCATTGTATTTTTTTTTTCAGAACTTTGTGTATCTCGTTCGCTGTGAATCTCCATGACCGGTGGAGACCGACTGTGGTCTCCCTCCCCCGAGCGAGATCTGCAGATGAACAGGATTGCGGGATTCGGAGATGTCGAACATACCTCATTTCCAAGCGGCACCGCAAATTCCCATTTTTCGTGATCGAGCCCTCCAGATGGGGTCAGCGCCTCAGTTGAATACGCAGTGGCTATGCCCGCCATCCCAACTCGATTCGGAGAAGGTTAACTAGTGATTGCAAAGAGCGACGGAGGGAAATGCCAGTCCAGCTGGATCCCTATCTAGTGAAGCAGCGGTGACACAGCAAAAGAGAGAAGCTAGATCTGCTTCCGATCCAGGTGAGAAATTTCGAGAGCAGTGCCTCAAACTCACTCCATACCAGTGTCTCGCCTGTAGGCCCGTCCGAGGGGACAGTGGGTGAGCAAACGAGCGATTGCTAGTCACCGAGGTATTGACTTCGCCCTCCCTTTTCTCGTTGAGAAGCTGTAGATGACACCAGGTGCTAACTGCTAAAGGGGGATTGGACAGCCCACAGTGGGGAGAGGGAAAAGGACCAAGAAGACCGGGAACTGTGAAATGAAGAGTACCCTGCAGGGGGGGCGCCGCTGTGGTGGGGATCAAGGTGACCGTTGGAGGTGCAACTCGCCAGCAGGCTAGTGAGCCACTATGTTGGTTGCTTGGACAAAGTGACGTGAAGAAGTGCGTCGCGTGGACATGGATGGTCTGATGCTTGTCTGCCTCTTGACCTTGTCGATCGTGCTCCCGCTCAACTACCGAGGGGAGTGATCGTTCCCAGCCCGAGATTCAGTGGTAGAGTCGTCGTTGTGGTGCGGGAGCTTCACCAGCAATCCACGGGCGAGGAAAGGAAGTGACCGTCAAATCTGCGTCGGCCGTCAACTGAAAGTGGGCACTCCAGTCACGGGGCGCAGGTTCCGTTTCGGTCTCGGCACTGATCGGTGGGGAACCTGATTCGTGAGAACTAGGAGGCTGGAACAGACACCAGCTGCCAAAGAGACAGGTCTCGTCTGGCGTGTTTGAGAAATAGGGACCGCAAGCTTGAGACGGCAAATGGTGCAGGATCAGAAGTTGTCACGGGAAAAGTGAGGAAGAGTGAGGATCATCGATCAGCGACTGAGAGCTGAGGGAGCGGAGCGGAGAGGGGGGGACAAGTGAAAAGAGCAAAAAGGGGAAAAGATCAAAAGGAAGTGGAGCATGCAAGAAGAACACAGAGACGAGACTCCGACAGGGCCACCGAAAGAGAAATGGAAAAGAGAAAGAAAACGAAAAAAAAGGAAGAAAAAAAAAAAAGAGACGGGTGACTTCTTCTTCAGTGGAAGGTATGATTTAGATCCGACCGAACCTTTTCATATGTCTAGTAGAAGAAAGACAAAATGATCTGGACTCGGTATCGCGACCGCGGAAGAGAGACCAACCCCGAGCTCGATGGGTCAACAGAGTATCATCATGCCTGACCCTCTGCCAATGACCTACTGCTCCTGCCTTCAGTGACAATGACAGCCCAGACGGCACAAGGACGAGTAGAGATCCGAATAGTCCGTCACGGGCACAAAGCCCAGGGCCAATATCCAGATCAGGCAAATAGAATTGCATCAAAGGTCAGCGCAGAACTTCAATCTACTCCCAGCATCATGGGAGTCGAGTTCCTCAACCCGCAATGCGACGACCTCAATTCCTATTTCCTGAAGCATATCAATAAATGTGGATTTTCATGTGCCTTTTCTATCAACAAGAGTTGAGAAATCCAAGTGAAGGTTTCAGACTTGAGGTATACCTCAAGAGCTGAGGCGAAAGGTGCGAGGTGCTGGAGGTGTGCCCTGAAGCGCCGCCTTCAAATTGGGTGAGTCGCTCCTTCCTTTCCATGTCCTCGTCTTCGATCTTTCTCAATGTTTTCGTCCCCATTCTGCTTCAATGTTTTTTCGACTCTGCACGATCTCGTCTGTTGCCTGTCAGAAATTTCATGGTTGAGCAAGAAAAGATTTTCGACGTCTGAAGTAAGTATGACTCCGTGACCAATGACTGACGAAAGATCATTGGTCTGACCAGGACTGACGGGGTAAGATCAGCTCAAAATGGCCGCAAGCAACACCTCGGAGCTTGCAATCCTTGACACCCCTCGACTGGTTGCCATCGCAAAGGTCGATTCCGCCATGACAAGCCCTAACTTTGACGGCTTTGATCCCGAATTTGACAACTTTGATGTTGTTTGTGAGAAAGAAGCGATTGGGTCATCAGCCCGAGCAATGCGAGCCATACTCAACCAACTTCGCGCTAGGCCTGGCCTAGTGACTACGTACGCGAAGTTCACCAACGTACCACCAGAGATCGCAGAGCTGAAGCTCTCAAAGGGTTGCCGACAACTGTACGACGCAGGAAATCGGTATTTACTTATTACAGTACCAGGGGTACCTCACGAGCGTGCCGTCGGGCAATTTCAGACTTTTTTGACCCTTTCTCTTGAGGCGGCTGGAATAGTGTTACTTGTTATTAATGGAGTATCAGGAAGGGTTGAAGGTACACAATCCTCTAAAGAGCCGGACGGATCATGGTTCCCAAAGTCTATTCCCCCGGGCCGGAGCCAAAATTGGCCATCGGTTGTCCTCGAAGTTGGACTATCAGAATCGAGAAAAAAATTACGAGCGGACGCTGCCTGGTGGCTAGCCAACTCTCAGGGCGAAGTCAATATAGTGATTCTCATCTCGATTAATCGCACTATCGCCGAGGTCGTATTCGAATCCGTGGTGCTCGAGCAGCCGCCCACATACATGCGCAACGGTCGACGCCAATACCGGCCACATACTCGGCAGTCGATCAAAGTCACCCGGCTACCAGGTGGCGCCGGTCAACCTGTCACTACAGTCCCGAGTTTGTCGCCTTTAACGATCACGATTGAGGAGATAATGTGCCGTCCACCGAGACCAGCGGAGGCAAATCCGGTGATCCCGATTTCACTCCTCGAGGCAATCGCGGGTGATATATGGGATGCTCAGGGGCTCTGAGCCTTTTCTTTCTTTTTTTTTGTTTCCTCTGTTTCCCTGTTCTGATTGCTTGAAAGGCAAAGACTCAATCGAGCCTTAGCCCGAGGGGACTGGTCAGTTGAGTGCTAGAAGAAAAGGTTGAAGCTGGTGCGGGGATGCGAGTGTAGTGAGACTGGACATTTTTATGAAACAACTCTGACACTTGATTCCCGATCCTTTGCAAACCTGGAGAATCCAACGCTCTCGGGTGCTATTCAGGATCAGAATGGAAGAAAGCTGGTTTCTTTTCCCATATGGAAATCGTTGGGTTCTTGCTGCCTAGGTATTCTTCGGGAGGAGGGGGTTTCTATCCGGTGTCAAATAGACGGACCACCAGAACGGCCTTTTCTCCGCGTTGTACACACCACGGGCAGGCGATGTGTGCCGCCGGGGACGGATCAGTGCCATGTTCAGGACTGAGCGAATTTCGTTTGAATCTGGAGTCTTCGGGCACCGGGGACATGGCAACTGGAGTGTACTGTACAATAATTTGCGGTGCGAAAAGAATAACACGTACTGTTCACTCAGGGATCATTCTGATCTTGTGCGAATCCTCGGTCCGCATTTGGCAATTGTCCGTGTACAAGCTTTTCGGGTTCCACATCCGTGGCGGGTGACCCGGGGGGGTTTGATGCTTGGAGAGGGTATTTTCGGCTCTTCAGGACACGCAGGAGGCCCATCACTCCCTGGATCGTATGGAGTTTGATGGACAGGTGAGATGAGATGGAAGCCCTGCAGAAGCCCGGTGGGGGACCCCCACCTTTCAGGGTTCTTTAGGCTGTTTCAGAGGCCACAGAAGGGACAGGATCAATGATCTTAGTAAGATTGATGGCGGTTTTCTTGTTTCGACTGCTGTTTCAAAGACAGACATGCAGGCATTCGGGTTAATGAGCTCAATTTAAGGCTATTTGCTTGTCCTGATCGTCTAAGCACTAGCCAAGGGCTTAGCAGTGAAGGCCAAGAAAATCAACATATAAGATGGGTTTGGTCTCGATGTTCTGATGTGTCTCAGGCATATACGACCGGTTTTTTTTTTATCTTTTGGTTCAGAGCACAGGCTACTCGACACATTCGGACCACATCGTTCCTTTGAAGAAAACATCGATTTCAGCCATCATGCTCTCCTTCACCACAGCTTTCGTTGCTGCGGCGGTGACGGCCGGCGTCCTCGCCAGCCCTGCGGCGGCGCCCGATGCGATCGCTAAGCGCAATACTCCCAACGGGCAGGGAACCAACAACGGTTTCTTCTACCAGTTCTGTAAGTGCAATGTCAGCATCGGTCCCACTCCTTCCGGTGTCAAAGACTCGGGCCCTAATTGATCGCGAAGGGGACGATGGCTCCAGTGGCACTACAACCTACACGAACGGCGCGGCCGGCTCATACTCTGTCAACTGGCAGAATGTCGGTGATTTCACTGCCGGTAAGGGCTGGTCAAAGGCTGAGCCCAGGACCATCAACTTCTCCGGCACTGTGAACTGCGCGGGTAACTTCTACCTTGCCGTCTACACTTGGTCCGGCCAAGGCGAGAACTATGTAGGCTTCCCCCTCACCCCTCTGTCGGTGGACCAACGCAATGATGTGTGGCCGCCATCTGACCCGTCCCCATGATAGATCCTCGAGGACTACGGCAGCTACAATCCTTGCTCTGGCGGCAAAAGTAAGGGTACACTGCACAGTGACGGAAGTGACTACGAAGTCTGCCTGGTCGACCGGGGCAACAATTACCTCCAGAACTGGTCTGTTCGTAAGAACAAGCGTTCCTCCGGTACGGTGACCACGGCCAACCACTACAACTACTACCAGTCTCAGGGCATGACCCACAACCCTCTGAGCAGCGCTGCTTATCAGATCGTCTCCACCGAAGGCTATGGCAGCAGCGGCTCTGCCTCAATCACCGTCTCCGAGGCTGCCAGTGGCTCGGGCTCGGGCTCGGACTCGGGCTCCGGTTCAGCTACCACTTCGAGTGCGTCGTCAGGCCCTACCTCTGGTGGTAGTGGGAGCTGCTCTCCGCTCTGGGGCCAGTGTGGTGGCCAGGGCTGGAACGGTCCTTCGTGCTGTGCCTCGGGCAGCTGCAAGGTTACCAATGCATGGTACTCCCAGTGCCAGTAGACATAGGAAGATGCCCACCTGGAGACCTCACTTGACGCTATGGCAGAGATATGCATCGACTGGATAGAGGAGGTCGAGCCACAATCCATGTAACTACTTGGCTGCATCAAGAAATTCACTGTTTGAGCTCTATGCTGATCATTGCAGACTGTAACGAATCCTGCACAAGAATAGGAGACATCACATCAAAAGGGATGTAATTGACGCGAACTTTTCACTGCGGTACGATACACTCAGCTAGAATTCCATGACACCTCGAGATAATTTGGCAAAACGAAGCATTCCCAAGTGCTGCTCTGCCCCCCGGTCTGCATCCATCAGAGCCACTCACCCACGGTGGAGTGGAGAACGAACTACGGACTGTCTACTAAGACTCGGAACTTCCCAGAAGCGGATCCTTTCCCCGGGCGACAGTTTGACACCATCGTACTATTTCAGTTTCGAGGTCCATCAGAATGCGGCTTGCAAACGACTCCGACTTCTCCAGAGACTAGACCTGACTTTCGAGGAAATTGCCTTGAGACTAAATGCGCCCAACCAACTCGGTAGAGGCCCAGCTGGGTAAAGCTCGACCGATAAAAGGGGGGATCCTGTCCCGTCCCGTGGATTCCTTTGATTCTGGACCGGTCGGAGGATCGAGGGTGGACACGCACACAGGAGAACATGCGGAGGGAGAGACGTAAGACTGACCATCTTGATATACTTTGAAGTTTGGACAGAATCCTGTTGGATGTGCAGATGGCTGTTGAGTTGTAAAAGATATCCTATGCTTACGTAGGCCACTGATACTGTACACCACTTGTTGATTGCTACACATGGAGCAGCTCGGGAGGTCAAGAAAAAAAAAAAAGACGGTCGATAGGTTCTCCTTTCGTCTCGTGGGTGTGCAAGTACTCCTACTTTAGTCTCTCTCTGTGCCATGTCTTTCTTTCACCTAGTAGTCGGAACCCCTCGAAGGCGTGACCCCCTGAACTAAATCTTGACTCTATACCCATTGCGGACGCAAGGCCGAAGATCGGCAAACGTCTCGAGCTAGATGAGGATTCTTGCCAATAGTCTGAATACTATTGGAGTTGATATCATGCAGATGCATCAAAAGGAGCTTATCAAGGCTTGGCGCGACCTGACTGTACCCCCATCCAAGAGCAGTTGATCAACGGGGGACTTGCTGCACTAGGGCTGAGGCACCGAGACCCTGAGGTCGAACAGTATCTACCCAGACCTTGCTATGCATTTCTTCGCAGATAATCTTCTTGAAGACTTCCACCGAGTGCTCTATAGCCCCACGAGATTTGAAGCAGCCCCTGACATGCACCACGGCTGCTGCACTTAACTATGCACTGCAAATCTCCTTGAAACAATATACGACAAGACCATGCAGCAATGGAATGATGCAAGTCAAATAAATTTCAAACAGATGACAGGTCGCAATCCATGATCGGATGCCTACAGTCTCTGCGACTCAGACTGAGTAGGGTGTCATTCTTGAGGGGATCACGTCCCATACTTTGAAAGTATTGTCCCGTCAATGGCCCTCTACTTGCATGTACCTCTTCGCAATGAAACCCCATAAGGGGTAAATGAATAACCATCGCTCTCATTTCTCTGCTCTTTAGACAGATAAGTACTTGACTCCAGTTGAGCTACATGGTAAGCATCGAACTCAAAGCTGTACATCTTACCTACGTATTACCACTACCAGCATCCCTCGTGATTGCGGAAATGTTTCAGTATCACTACCGATTTAATAGAGACAATCCAATTTGACCGTTTTATGTCAGGATGCAAATCACAATCGATTGTAACCATCAGCTATACACTGTCACAGTAGTCTTTCTATTCGAAGCAGAGCCACACAAAAAGAATCAAAAATTCAACAACACTTCCATAAGCTCGAAAATCGAAGACATAAACAATCATCCAATCGAGCACGAGTCTCAATCTCAGCCATTAAGATCACCCCAAATAAACCAGCATCTCACGAAGAAAATTCACCTTCTCCAACACGATCTCAATCAAGCTAACCACCACTTTTTACGGGCAAGTCTTATGTTCCAAGCCCACTTCAAGGAGCTGCAACTCGCTCTGGCGGGCTCGACGAAAGTTCCATTTGGTTGCATCCCAAAGCCCCTTGAAGCAGATCCCAGGATGCAAAACGGTCATACAGATGGTAGCAATGGCAATCATCGCGCCCTCAAGAATCATGAACAACACCTGATCATTCGCGAGTGCACTGTTGAATCCCCCGTTGAGCTCGGCCACTCGGAAAACAGATCGCACGAAGATAGTCACTGTGGCAATGGCGAGGGCTGGATCAAGAAAAGAAAAATAATCAGTCAATACATTCCTTCTCATCTTTTGGGACACAGGTCTGAAGGGAGTGGACTGGCGGTACTGACCACCGAGGAAAGCTTTCCAAAGGGCACTCTCTCTGACTTCTCGCATTCGTACATCGGGGCTCAATTCATGTTGCTTTCTCGACACCTGCCATGCAAAATCGAGACAAAGACCCATGAACAGAGCGAGAGAAGCAACTTGAAAAGATAGACCGGCAATCATGATGTGAATGCCGCTTTGGGCCAAGTCATACTCGTCCGAATCCGCGATGGAAGTGATCGCCCCGCCTGCCGCTTGCAGGATCAGAGATACCAGATCACAACCAACAAAGACAAGTGTATAGGTTCGCGGTCGAAGACGAGAGACATTTTCGCCGTAGATTGTCACGATGCGGCCCAGACAGATGTAGATGGAGGCGCTCAGGAAAGCCGGGGCGATGGTCAAACAGATTAGATATCTGGCGTGATAATCAGCATCTGGTGCGCTCAGGTTAGTGGAGAGACAAGCAAGCGTCCAAGCATACTCGAGGAATGGAGTGAACAGAAAAGGATTGTTGTGCATCTGAATTCGTCCAAGATAGCCAACCACTTCCAGGATGAGTCCGCCAAATACCCCGGCAAAGTACCCCCACGTCCGGTAGCGAACCACGAGTGCGATTTGCGCGATCAACAGAGTCGCAAATAAGGCGACATAAAGGGTATTACCCGCCAAAGATGGGACATAAAAAACATGTGCTCTTGTGATGGGACACGTATCCAAGGTACAGTATTTTGACGGGATTGTGAAGTTGCTCATGACGGCGGGGGTAGGTAGAGAGATGAGAACGCGCTTGCTGAATGGGACTCTTCTCGAAGATTTCATTCACTGTATCTTGAGATGGGTGAGTCTTTTATTTAAATATTTGATGTCATGAAGAGCTCTTCAAGCGATTCAACATGCCCAGACCTTCTGGTCTCCAGCTTCCTTGGTCATCTCAGCACATCAGCCTGCTGTCGGTACGGACAGCGTTCAATCTTAGTTCGACTCTGACGCGTCAAAGTTTTGAGGCTGAGCATTCAATTATTCGAATCGAATATTTCTTGAGTAATGTCAATCCTATGTCATCTTCCTTGGAAAATTCATCGTGCATCGTCTATGTCTCGGATTCGATCGATTCATGCTTATGCGGTTATAGATCTGTGGAGCCCAGACGTGAACATTGGATAGGCACAAGGATACGGACCCGGATGGTCAAATTGTGAACCTATCAGCCCAAAGAATCTGTGATTACAATATCCACCGCAGTACTAATCATGACGCTGTCAGGGCCACGGAGGCTCTTGTCGCCCTCGGATTCTGTCAGGTACAGGTACGGACACGGACACGGACACGGACACGGAAAACTGGCATACCGTCCGTCCGATATCCGTGCTGTATGCGATCAAAGGTTTACGACGAGACTAGGTTGCCTCAATTTGCTTGAAAAATGACACTGCCTATCAATTTTTTGCACCGACTAATGTCTCAAGACTCAGAAAAGGAGATATCGTCAAATGAACTATGGTGATACCGTCTTTTTCGTAGAGATGGACAAATTAAGGGGTCGAAGCCACGATGTCCATCATGTCTACCATTGGACTCTCTTCTCTATATCTGTCCAGGCCCAGTCAATCTTTCTCTTTCTTGCTAGAAGACTCTCGCCCATACTGAACATTTTCTTTGCATAAGAAAATCTCAATCGGAAGGAATCGTCAATCGAGTCCACCGCGACCCTGGAAAAATGAAAATCAAACACTCGGTCTGCTATCGCCGGCTCCTCCCCAGAGCTTCAAATTATCGGTTTCGTTCGATCTTTGTCTATATGTCCCCGAAGATCAAGCGAGTCACATTCTGGGCTCGACAAGGCTCTATAGAAGCATGTTTCGCAATATCCCTGCTCGTCAAAATTATATTCTGGCTCGTCTCGCTGTTTCAGTTCGGGACCACTTTGCATTCCTACCTCATCACTGCAGACGACTTGACTTCGAGCACGCTTACAGCTACGAGGCCTCATCAAATAAATTCGAGTCATTCAGACCACGAGTGGACATCATCTCCTGCGACTGAATACCCTCAATCATTCAATCGCTCCATCAACGGCATCCCTCGGACGGTTCATCGTATGTGGCATACCACGATGATATCCCAAGACTGGGTCAGTGCGGCTGCATCTTGTCATGTCCAGAATCCGAGTTATCAACAGCACATCTGGACGGAGGAGACTGCTCACCAGTTCATCGCCACAAACTTCCCATGGTGTCTCTCCGCGTATACGAATCATCTTCTCCCCGTACAGCGGATCGACGTGCTCCGTTATTTCCTCCTATGGCACTACGGTGGTGTCTTTCTTGACCCACAGCTTGGCTGTCTGCAACCTCTAGAGCCCCTACTGCAGCTCAGTGACACTCCTGTGGATCAAGCTCTATTTCCTCTTCACTGGCCATACGGCCTCGGCAATGAGTTCATGGCCAGCACACCTGGACACCCATTCCTCATCGAACTAGCCTTGAAATCTCTGAGCCATCAGTGGCCAACTCTGCCGGCCTTCATGATGGCATTCGTCAATCTTGGTCCTGCATTCGCCAGTCGTACGTTGGACGTATGGCTCCGGTCTGCAGATAATTCACGAAGCTCACTTGCCATCTTACCACCAGCAGTACTCGCCAATGGCGGGGAACAAGCATTCTTCGCCTAGTTCCAAGGACCTGAACCCCATGGAGATGATATTGCGGTCTCGTTACTCTTTTTTGGAAACTGGATCGGGTGGCTTGGAGCAGCCGTGTCTTTGATTTTCATGGGCCTGTGTATCTTTGGCCGTAGGGCGGGTGCAAAAGTACTGAATGAGAAATACGCCCTTGGAGCAGAGGAGTCGCTTGTATGAAATAAAAAATAATGAGGTTCTCTAAGTCATGCGCCATTTTGAAGAGTCGTTTTGCCACAAAGCAGTCAGTGAACAGGGCCTGCAAGTTGTCTCTCTCTCTCAAAGAGAAGTCTCTCCGTATGTTGTCGCATTCTGTTCTGTCCAACCTTCAAAAAGATCTTCAAACACGGGACTCGGAAACAGTCCCGGCCATTGAAAGTCAAATTCGTCGTTGGAGCTATGATAATACTCCTGCACCCCACCTTGTGAAGGCACCTGAGAAGCCCCGACTCTTAATGGCTCGGTCATCGAGATTGTAGAAGTCTCATCTTGTTGTAGTTGTGACAGGACACGGCTCTCAAACCACCACTGTGCCCGCTTGAACCGTTTTTCGTAGTGATAGAAGACATCACGATCACCCTTGCCATCTATTTGGGACGTGACCATTGCTTGAATGCGCAGGATGCATCGACTCAATGTATTCGACAGATTCAATGCCGCAACCAAATCGGCGGTAATTCGTCGGATGGACGGTTCCGACGCGGCTATCACCAATTTACAAGCCAGTGTAACGGCAAATGCAAGCTGTATCCACGCTGCGTTATTAAAGTTAACTTCACGGCGCAGAGGCAACGACGTGTAGAACTCCAGCATTGTCCGCGCCGCCGTGAGACCCATCCGAACAATGTCGACTTGGAATGGCGAATAATGGCGAGGATGCTGGGAAGTGGGCTTGACATCGAACAGAAAGATTTGACAGACAAAGAGTTCCATTGCGTGAAACTGCATGAAGAGGATGTCTAGAGATCAGATTTAGAGACACGCGAAGAACGATCCGGGCCTGCGGGTCTACGGGATAGGCGAGGACTTACCATTATCACTCAACCCAAAAGGTAGTTGGTTTCGGTATGAATCCAGCTCTGATCTGATTTGACGATAGCTGAATTCGAGCTCATCTGTGGGGTGAGTGTCGGGCTTGTGCAGTGAAGACACTGACACGACTTTCTCATACAAACGCTGGAGTTGTACAATGTGCAGGAAAAGCCGATCCGATTCATATTCCGGATTCGAGGCCAGTAACCCACACGACTGCTCAAGATACGGCACGTGTGGAAATGATGAGCGTTTTTGCAGAATCTGAGAGACGCTATGGAGGGTGTTGTGTTAGCTAGCCTTTAACCTACGGATCAGCAGCCTTGCCTCACCAGGATGAGAACCAAAAGTATCCTATCACTGCTCTTCTCTCCTCCTTTTCACACGAAACAGCTTGACGATCAGCTGCGCCGTCAAATTCAACTCTCTGTTTCCAGAATCGGTCTTCTGGATCGCGATCAAGTTGCAGATCTGTGATGATACTGATCCCAAGATGTAGATACTGTGTAACTCGCCTCGGCCGTGAATGATACTGACACCTAGATCCAATTAGGTATTTGCACTGGAAAAACAAGGAGGCAGAACAAGAACAAGGGTCCTCACCATGCTAAATGGACTAATAGACCTTGAAGTATCTCGAAGGTCACAGGCCCATCATAGATCATAGAATGACTGATCTCCCTTTTGACCTCAAGCTCCAGTGCCCGTTGAACAGGCATATTATCATACAATGCCGCCGTCAGAATCGTAAGAAACAGAAACGGCTTCTCCTTGCGCAAAGACACTGCAGTCGCATGCGATGGAATGGGCACAAAAGGGCAATACGGCATCATAGTAGTGCGATACTCATGAAGCAGCCTGTCAGCCGCCTCAATCGTCAAGTAGCCCTGATCTATGACATCGCCCAATTGTGTTGACACTTTTGCGGGACTTTGATCGCGCACGGTAGCGCCCAATAGCAGTGCGCTACTTGACTGCGCAAGAAGTTGGTCCAGCTTCGCTTCTAGCACATTGATCTTGTCTTCTTTGCTGTCACTAGCGGCGGACAGGCCATTTGGTCTTCGGGCCTGCTGAAAATGACATGACTTTCCTAGGCGATCACACCTTGGCCACGATTAGTTTTTGGCTTTTAGCGATTGGAGAGCCGGTGATTGGCTCCTCACCGATCGCAGCTGCTCCCAGGATCAGATCGTATGCATCGAATCTTTGCCCGGGCGCAGTTCTGGCACGTTCTAGCGGATCCTTTCGATAGACGGCCTGTGCTGGTCGTGTCACTCATCTCGGGGTCATTACAAGCCGGTCACACCGTTGACAGGAGAAGGGGAAATGCCGGGGCGAAAAACTGCTCTCGCTGATAGAGAAGCTTACGCTCTCTGGTGGAGAGTAGACGGAAAAATGTCGATTTGGGGGCCAGTCCCTTTTTGCGAGAAATAGATTGGTATGAGAGCACAGCCACATCAACTGGCGAAATCCATTCTGAGGCGTCCAGAGTATTTCATGTCAGTGCATAGGGGTAAGTTTCAAATTTGCGAAACTGTTGTGTTGCAGTGATCATCAGATCATCTAAATAAGCTTGTCGCCTGAGCATGAAAAGCAACTTCAAGGCATGCCGGGACTATCTCAAAACGTAATGCCACTTTCTGACGCGCTAGCGGCTAGCACACGATTGTTCCACATATGCGTCGGAAGCAAATTTTGCCAATTTCTTCAATCATTTGGGCTAATGGACCATGGTGACAGTAATAGATTTTGATATTTGGCAGCCAAGGTCATAATGCGTCGTCAAATAGTCCATGGGAAGTCCAGCCATCTAAACTGATATCGCATCCATACTGATGAACGCCGATTTTCGCTTTCGACGGGTTCACTGTGAGAAAGATCCTATTCAAAATCTCACGCGAAAAGGAAAACGTAGTACCATAGGTACTGCCGTCGCTGAGAAGTGACAAAAGCTCATTTTGACCCAGGGTAAAGCTCAGTTTACTGTGCATTCGTCGCAGAAGAACGTTTGCTTCATGGCTTCCCATGGGAGTAACCATTTCAAGCACGAAACCGGTTACGGAGTGGCTTGGGATCAGGCGACATCGATTTCAGTCACCATCAGTCTATTCATAAATTATGTAAAATTAAAGGGGCTTTCATTTTGCGCTGCAACTGTGCATGGTGAAGCAGCCAGGTGGACCTGGCATGGCTCGACCTATAAGCGCTTACTACCGAGCCGTCGTCGAGATGGGCGCCCGGGGCAGGGAGAAGTCGTCCGGCAAATTTCGAGACACTGGCGGCGTCTCGTGATCTTCCAGCGTGAGCCAATATTATCATGGCTCGGTGTGAACAGAATTGATCAAATTTCTCACGCTGGTGAGGCTGTCATGCAATGGCCGGAACCTTTGATGCTGTCCCGCGAAGGGCGGAGATGTGTCAAAGACTACGACTCTTTTCAAGATTGCTGCTTGCCGACTTGATCGAGTCGGTTGAGACAGCTCTGCGCTTCTCTGATCAGAGCCTTGCGGGCGTTGCGCACGGTCTCATTGCCATCAGGCTCGATACCATCGGCCTTCAGCATGACTTGCGCCAAAATGGTCTCGCTCAGCTTCCGATACTCAAACTCCCGCTTCTTCATGTCACTAGGTGGGTCCGCAAAGTATTCTTCACAGAGCGGTAAAAGCTCTTTTTGTAAGTAGGCAGTCAAGGCGCTGACTTGCTCCAGCGGCGTCTTAATGGTTTTCAAGTTAGGCGGGAGGGCTGGGGTGCCTGCACCCGCGGAGGTGGGCCTTGGCGGTGCTGAAGACGGAGAGGGCGAGAGGAATTCGGAGGCAGGTGTCTCTTCGTTGCGCTTCCCAGCCTTCTTCTTTTTCTTCTTATTGCTCTTCTTCTTGCTAGAAGACCCGACAGGCCCAGGGACTTCATCGGTGTCAAGGATGGCCTCTTGAGTGGACACATTTTCGGGATCAGAAAGATCACTTGGTGTGTTGGATCCAGCTTCAGAAACCACACATAAGACCTGGGAATGCTGCTTCAGTCCCTCGGCTTTGCAGGTTCGACGATCGTCTTTGAGGATATTGCCTTTGTACAACAATCGAATCTGATTCGGATGTTCGGCGCCCATCTTGACGGCTGCCGTATGGCGAAGATCCCCAACGGTCAATAAGCCATCGTCGATGGCGTAGGCCCGGAAATGCAACGGGTAGATTGTGCCTCGGTGTTTTAGGCAGATGATATCTGGCTCATTCTCAGCAGCTCCCGCATCATATTGATTTCCGTATCTGATAGGCTGCGACGGAGGATTGACAATCTCGTCTGGGGTGATGTAGCTGTAGTCATCGTCGCGGACTTGCGGGGCCGTAGCGTGGTTGGGCGAACGCCGCCAGAAATTATTGAATGGGTTTCCCCAACTCATAGCGACGATAGTGGAGAGGACGATGAGGACCGCGGCAGCGACAGCGAGAATCTGTTCGTCTGCCTCGAATGGCAGCGCCTGCGCGACCGATCGGAGTGTAGTGACCGAGGAGGTCAAATACGGATCCAGACGAGGACGAAGGGAGTGTAGAAACACAGGAAGTTGGTCGCTGACGTGGTCCAGATAGACTGCGCACTTTTCGCCCAAGGTGGACTGGGCGAGTGGTGATGGCAGGAGAGTCATGGATCACTGGAGGGGCATGGGGACCAAAGCAGCAGAAGAGTTGTGACGCCAAGTTGGCCCCGAATAGGCTGAAAAGGCGGAGAGCCCGCTTTATTTTTTGCCCGCCGATAGGGTCTCCGGGTGGTGATTGACAGGACCCAGAGGCCGCCATACTTAACCAAGTCTCGTGTCCTGGTCCACTGCCCGAGCAAAAATCATAGGTCACCCATCTCATCTTCATATCTAGGTGTCTGTGGACTAGGCGGCTGCAATTTAAAAGACCCGTTTCAGTTTCATGAAACTAGACTATTCCAAGAGAGGGAATCTGAAAAGTCTTCATCTGCAGATGGGGACAAGTCAGTGAAATTAGCCAAAGAGGTTTCAACTTGATGTGATTGGAGTATAAAGCCAATATTTGCAACTTTGAATATATGCCTTCGTGGTCTAGTTGGTTATGACGTCGGTCTCATATGGATTATATGACGACCCTGCTCTAACAGGGTGGTAATCCGAAGGTCTCCAGTTCGAACCTGGACGAGGGCAGTCTTTTTGCTTCTTGCTCTCCTGCCGCATGAGGCGGTAATTTTTGCCTGAGTGATCCCGACACACGAATGCCGGGTCTACTTTGCGCTTATGCTTGTAGAACAAATTTTGAATCCAGGAGACTGAGAATTCCCTCGAACGAGGAACACATATGCCCTTGACGTTTGACTACTAGGTAGGTACCTTCATGTCACTTACCTATCAGAGGGCAGCGGATTTTGGAATCAGCCTGTTCGAAGGCATTCCACATGGGTTAGGCCGTCATGCCCCCCCCGTTCAATACATATATTGAGCAGTGCCCGGCTGATTCCAACCGTCTCCTTCCATGCTCGAGGAAAAAAGCCCAAGTGACAGACTTTCCAGTCCTGGACCAGGTACCAACACACCAGGTCCGCTCAATTGGAAGAAAAGAAAACACACCTACACACCTGCATGTAGATAGACAAAGGACCCGGCCCAGTAGTTAAATAATTTTGCGGTTGTCTTGAATTACGATTTCAGATATCGGACCAGTCTTCACCATGGAGCATGGAGGTGAAGCATTTCATCCACGATTCAGAGTTCTGGTTGGATGGTGGGCAACACCCATTTGAATGAAGAGAGATTGAAAAAAAAATCAAATTAAAGTACACCGCACGCACCATTGCCGCCCACAAGTGGGAAGCCCAACTGACAACGCAACGCTTCCTTGAAGGAATTGTCATCCTCGTATCGACTGACTGCACTGCTTTCGTTCAACATGATTTTTCGCAGTCTCGCCTGAACGACCGCACAGGTCTCGGCCCAAGCACAAAGATTGCCTGCCAGTCCATTAAATAGTGAGTTTGGCTCGTCAGGAGTGCAATAATCATATTCAGAGGGACTTTGATCATCCTTGTATGGACGCGTCTCAAATGAATGCAGCATGAACGCCAGCGCCCGGGAGAGAAAAAAATTGGAAGTTAGCTTGGAACTGAGGCCGTCATCCGATGCCATGGGTTCATCGCTGCTCTGGAAGAATGTACGCCTGGCATCTTCAATCCTGTCTGAGTTGTATTCAAAGACATCATGTAACAATAACCACGGCCAAGCATTCCCAGAGATACCATGACACAAGCTCCCACCTTTAGAAAGAAGACCTTCTTCCCAGACACGGGCGGTAGCCTGGTAGAGTGTTTGGTCCCATACTGGGTGCCAGCAGTTCTGGGTCAACTGATCGTTCTTGAGCGCCACACCCAAGAGTAATAGGATTGAAGGGGAGCCGTGACAGAATTGAACCAGTTCAAAAGACTCCTTTGCACCAAAGGGTGGCAGGGTCTTTGGCAGATGGCCGTCATGGGCGACAGCAAGCTTGCAAAGTGCAGTGATAGTCCCTCCAATCTCTGGAATGTACTCTGACAATTCATCTGCTGTACAGGAGAGCAGCACAGAAAGGATACCCGCTGTAGTACCTAGGTTAGTTGTGTGATGTTCTCATCATTTCCACAAGGATATCCTACTTACTAGCTCCATGGGCACTATAGATCAAAAAACCATCTCAGTGACCGCTCAATCACAACTTGGCTCATGTAGGGGGCAGGACTTACGCGCCGAATCCGTAATGACCCTCCATCCAGGCATACATCAGTGGATGTGCATCCTCACGTCCATGGTTCCGTATAAAGTCCTTGGAGCCTTGTCGACCAGCGTCAACTATGACGCGAATCAATTGTGGGATTTTAGCAAGGACCGGCGAAAGGAGTTCGCGAGTTTCCTCATGATACTGGTGCGCGCGAACATTTAGCAGCAACCCTAAGAGCCCTGCACGACCGTAGAGAATCTCATCTCCACCCATCCGGTGGTCGCCATGAGGCACGATCCATGAGTTTTGGAGTGCCAAATCAGTAGCGTCACGGAGGCAGTTGATGAGTTCAGAGGAAATTTTGGGCGTCTCGCCAGCTCCCCATCCGTTCTTCGCCACAGTTGCGAAAATCTGTAAACTGACAGCCGCCAACGGCGAGAAAGAGCCCGCAGGAGAAAGTCGTGATGGGATCAAAGGCATATCTGGCAAACCTGATGGAACTCTCTTCAAGGCATACTCAAGGAATTCCGAGGGGTTTGAATTTTGGCCGGATAGCACTGGACTCTGGTAGTTGAGACGTAGAAAGGCAAGAGCAACGCCTACAAATCCGTTTAGAAACAATCTCAACAGCCGCGTCAGGTCCCAGCCATGCTGAGGCTGACAGGATGGAGACACTCAGTTGGCAGGTGTCATTTATCAGTGGGAGATTGATACCTGGGAAGTGAAGAAAGACTCCGCCGTTGTTCCATTTCTCAGGCAGGGGCTCGTTTGTATTCAATTTCTCTGCGCCATTGTGAACCGCTGCCCGAAGCTCATGGAGAGCGTTGATGAGCGAGACCGGATTTATCGCCACTGGTGCTAGTTTGTTTTCATAATAACGTGGTCGCTTAGAAGTAGTCATCATGGAAACACAAAACCAATTTGTAGCACCGAAGCTGAGAGAGCTGATTATCAAAAAGGAGATCACTGTGGATGGGTAGCTGGAGCTCTATATACAATCCACGTGACTTGCAGGAATCCTGACCTCACTGAATGATCAGCCAGCGACGATCTGATGTTGATAGCAAATGATCGTCAGCCGTCGTTTTCCCTATTACCTCAACCTGCAGGTGCAAGTACATCTGACGAGTCAACATGAAAATTTGATCGCAACACACAGTAGATAAGGACATATACGCGGTTTGCTTTTTTAGCAGCCACTGTAGTGGAGAACACGTCATGTGAAAAATGAAAATTAATGTTGCCCTGCATCCAATGCCTGAATTGAACAGCGATATATCCACTTAGGCGTGGGAATGCCGCTAGAAGTGATTATGTATATTGTGGGGATACACTGCTTCCAAACGCCGGTACCGGGCTCTAAGCCTGCAAGATCAAGTGCTGCCTGAGAATAACCTGAGGCCAGGAGCATGAGTCAGCGAGGACCACGGCTTCTGTAACTTGCGTTGCAGCCATTCCGGACTCGAGAATACCCACGCGGTCCTCGAAGTGCGAACAACGAGCTTCTAGAAACAGTAGGGAAGGTCAGTGACGGGAATATTGGGAATGTCTACAGTCAATCGCAGACGAGAATCCTGTACGATCTTCAACGATGGTTTTCTCTCGGTCGGTAGCTGCTGTTCATCCCACGTTTCCCAATTAGCCCCTTTGTTGGGGTACCTTTGAACCCATTGAGAGCAAGAGAGTTCCTGACTAGTATGGCAGAGAGTCCCGTGACCATTATCGTTGGACTAGTCTATCAACATGTCTGAAGTCCATGTTGATGCCGAGCCCGTGGTGACAGGGCTTGAACGGATGGAATATCCCCTGGCGTTGAACCCAAGACAGGTTACACTCAGAGACCGTGCGACTGTTGCAACGCTTCTGCCGTTCGCTTCGGCGGACGATGTGCCTCGACAACTACTCAAATATCTCTCTGATCAATTCAACAAGGAAATTGAGAAGGGAGATACATATGCTATGACAGAACCGATTCCTCTGGCGCAGTTTGGGCGGTACTGGTTCTCAAATTTTGGTGTTGTGATGCTGCTGGGCGATATCCAGAATGTGCAGCAGACCCATTCGATGGACCGCGCCGGCGCGAATTGGACAAAGATTTGCCTGGGTGGCTTCCATATCCGCCCCAACTACCCTGGCCGCAGCAGTCACGTCTGTAATGGAACTTTCATAGTCACCGACGCTGCCCGAAACAAGGGTGTGGGTCGGCTGATGGGTGAAGCATATCTCGAATGGGCACCGCGCCTGGTGAGTTTTTCCACACTCGCAGCAGAGTACCCCTGTCCTTGGATGCGGTCTCACATTTTCCAATCCCCAGGGCTACACATACGCTGTTTTTAACTTGGTCTACGAGACCAATGTTGCCTCCTGCCGACTCTGGGACTCATTAGGGTTCAAGCGGATTGGTCGAGTTCCCGGTGGCGGCCAGCTTAAATCCCAACCTGGGGAATTTGTCGACGCCATCATCTATGGTCGTGGTCTCAGCTTAGATGGTGAAGATTCTGTCTCCCAGGACCGCTTTGAGAAGATCAGATACTACCTGAAGCACTCCAAATACCCCCGGGGAGCGGACCGAGCCGAGAAGAGCCGACTTCGCAGCGCAGCGACTCACTACAAATTACTAGGCGGCGACGATGGCGAGCCTGAGAAATTGATGCTGAAAGACAAAGAAGTCGTGTCTGACCCGCAACAACAGTATGAAATTGCCAAGGAAGTCCATGTGAAACAGCACGCGGGTATCAACAAGACCACTGCCGCAATTGCAGTCAAGTACCACTGGGTGCGGATCAAGGAGACCGTGAACAGAGTGATTCGCGATTGTCCTCAATGCAAAGAAACCCTGAAGGCACCACCAGTATCCGATGCCAAAGACGACGACCGATCGGCATCTGGCGAGAATCTGGAAATGGATACGGAGGACGCCATGGACCACGAACAGCAAGGCACGTCGGATGTGCATTCGAAGATTCAAACTGACCTATCACAAGCCATGGACGAGGCACCCGATGATTCTCCCAATCACAATGCGTTCGTTCATCCATCTGTTCCTGCAAATATACCGCCAAATGTCCATTCCATGGCGAACTTTAATCCCATGCCCCTGGACCCTCAGATCATGCAGCTGCAGCAACAACTCCGGCGCTACCAACAGCAAAATGCTATGGCGGGCGCGTTTGCGCCCGGTCCTCAGCACATGAACATGTCCAGTTTCGATGATGCGATGCGCTTTCACACTGCCAGCAATGCTTATCAGATGATGGTCGACGATGGCTCTGATCCCTTTCGGCAAGAGGTGCTTGGGCTGATGAGCCATTCCTCCCATCAAGATATGCAACACGACGCTGAGCTGCTCTCCAAGTATGAGTACGGCAATCCGTCAGACGGCAACTACGACTTTACCTGAGCTGGTCTCGGGCTTGGGCCATGAACATGCAAGTTTACTCATCACTTGGTCGGATGCAACTTTTACGGGCGTTGGGGTTGGAACTAAACTGGGCCATTTGAGCAGTGTGCCACGTGGGAACTGCGGACTATCATATTTTTTTTTGCATATGGCGTTTCTTGCTAAGCTTGAAATCGTGAATGACCGCCTACCAGGGGTCTGAGATCTACAAATTGTGCTTGAACCGGAATTTCCCAATGTCTCTGCCGGGAACGAAGAGGCGAGGATGACTAGCATAGGACTGATACTATTAGCAGGCCCTAATGTACACTCTTCGAATATCAACCAATAGTAGTGCCGTAGATACTACACTCTGGCGTATGATCAGCGAGAAGCTGACCCCGTAAGGATCACAAGTAAATCGAGTCACCAGCGACCATCATGATGTATCCTAAAGGAATTACTAACGTCTATCTAGATCGGGCTCCGCCTTAGCCCTGGGACTCTTCAGTTGGTTGGTCAGGACGAGTGTGCGGGCTGGTCACCGCCTTTCGGGCCTTCGGGGGCTCCTGAGGGGGAGAAAGGAAGCTTTGGGAAATTTTGGCCGTAGTCGATTATCAAGCCCCTCCGACTCCTGTGTGCCGACCAGGACCAAAGTGCGATCATTTCAAAGGACTTTTTTTTTTAATTACTTTGTTCAAACCGGTCTCGGCCCTCATATCATTCACATCATGGCCTTTAACGGCCAAACACCAACGATTGTTGTGCTGAAGGAAGGTCCGTGTGCTCTATTTCCCCCTCCTCCCCGAACGCGCATTTTGGTGGGATATCTCGAATCATGCTAACCGTTGTCAACTGAAATGAGCAGGCACCGATGCTTCCCAGGGTAAAGGCCAGATCATCTCCAACATCAATGCCTGCGTTGCTGTGCAGTCCACAGTCAAGAGCACCTTGGGTCCCTACGGTGGTGATCTCTTGCTTGTTGACAGCAATGGCAAGCAGACCATCACCAACGATGGCGCAACCGTGATGAAGGTACGGCATGCACTTGGTTTCAGCGGACAGTGGGGGGGGGGGCTTCCTCGAAATTGTATTCTAACACTCGCGACTCCGATCTCTAGCTGCTCGACATTGTGCACCCGGCCGCTCGAATCCTCACGGACATTGCCCGATCCCAAGACGCCGAGGTTGGTGATGGAACAACCTCCGTGGTGGTTCTTGCTGGTGAGATTCTCAAGGAGGTTCGTGATCTGGTTGAGCAGGGCGTCAGTTCGCAGACCATCATCAAGGGTCTTCGACGAGCGGGCTCCATGGCCGTGAACAAGGTCAAAGAGATCGCGGTGGATATCATTGATTCGGCAGGAAGCGAGGAGAAGAAGATTGAGACTCTTCGTCGGCTAGCGGCGACCGCCATGAACAGCAAGCTCATCAAGCGCAATTCGGATTTCTTCACAAAGAGTAAGGATTCCGCTCGGAACCCGCCCCTTTTTCTCTGCCTGCTTTAGCAACTGACATGATGCGGTGTGATCTATATAGTGGTCGTGGATGCTGTCCTCTCACTGGACCAGGATGACCTGAACGAGAAGTTGATCGGCGTGAAGAAGGTGACCGGTGGTGGTCTGCAGGACTCTCTCTTCGTCAACGGTGTGGCTTTCAAGAAGACCTTCTCTTATGCCGGATTTGAGCAGCAGCCCAAGTTCTTCAAGGACCCTAAAATTGTGTGCCTCAACGTTGAGTTGGAGCTGAAGAGCGAGAAGGACAATGCGGAAGTCCGCGTTGAGCAAGTATCGGAATACCAAGCGATTGTCGATGCCGAGTGGCAGATTATCTTCAACAAGCTGGAGGCCATCTACAAGACCGGGGCTAAGGTGGTTCTGAGCAAATTGCCCATTGGAGACCTTGCTACCCAGTATGTTACCTCGTCAATTGCGAAACTTTCGTCATTCCGCCCCAGAAAAGCTGTGACCACTGACAACATACTCCTAATGATTCTAGATACTTCGCCGACCGTGACATCTTCTGCGCTGGCCGTGTGGCTTCCGACGATATGGACCGTGTCTGCCAGGCCACTGGTGCAGCAACCCAGTCCACATGCAGCGACATCCAGGACCGCCACCTGGGTACCTGTGGTGCTTTCGAGGAGCGCCAGATTGGTGGAGAGCGCTTCAACCTGTTCTCCGAGTGCCCGGCTGCCAAGACGTGTACTCTGGTCCTGCGTGGTGGTGCTGAGCAGTTTATCGCCGAGGTGGACCGAAGTCTGCACGACGCGATCATGATTGTGAAGCGTGCCCTGCGCAACACTACGATTGTCGCTGGTGGTGGTGCTACTGAGATGGAACTGTCCAGCTACTTGCACGGCTATGCTGACCGCAATGTGCCTCACAAGCAGCAGGCCGTCGTGAAGGCCTTTGCCAAGGCTCTCGAGGTCATTCCCCGCCAGCTTTGTGATAACGCTGGCTTTGACGCCACAGATATTCTCAACCGATTGCGTGTTGAGCACCGGAAGAACAACCTGTGGGCGGGTGTGGACTTTGACAACGAGGGTGTTCGAGACAACATGGCCGCCTTTGTTTGGGAGCCTAGCTTGGTCAAGGTCAATGCGATCCAAGCCGCTGTGGAGGCTGCTTGCTTGATTTTGAGTGTGGACGAGACGATCAGTATGTCCCCTCTTCTCCCGTTCCCGTAAATATTCATCGACGTGGTTAGCTGACACAGGGAAACCAACAGAGAATGAGGAGTCTGCCCAGCCCGGCGGTCCCGCGGGTGGTCTTCCTCCCGGTGCTGCTCAGCGGGCTCTCCGTGGTCGTGGCCGCGGAATGCCTCGTCGTGGATAAATGACTTAATGCCAAAATCACGCAGAAGATTCACAAGAAAAAGCTCATCCGAGCTGAAACCAGAAGGACCACAGCTTTGAGCAAGACGCTGAAAGGTTTGGGTCTAGTCCCATCTCACTGTACCGAAAAGGGTTGTTGCTTGGATGTTCATTGATATACCACGGCGAGAGCGATGTGCGATACAGAGAGAAGAATAGAAGATATCAGTGTGGAATTTTGTGGATACATAGTCCGACTATGACCATTGTCTCCTCGATGTTTCCCGCACTCCTCCCGCAAGTACATAGTAATACAATCTCGAGGACCATCCGTCTTTGAATCCGTCTCCAACGCCGAGGACATCTTGTCATTCCCCCTTTGTGTGGTACAGTAGTTGCCCATCATATCGGCATTTGTGACACGAGGGGCTCTGGAGCATCATTGAGCACCGCACGGACCCAATGAATTATCTTGTAAATCGGTAGTGGGAGAAATGTCATATGCGATCTTTGATGGGGACCTCTCTGGGTGAAAAGGGGGCTTACTGCTGGGAGTATAGTTGAGTGGGTTGAGATTTCAGCCCTGAATTTGCCTACTGACCTACAGGAACCTGCCGAGGCCTCTATCTTAGTCACAAACATCCGACATAATCTGAGCGTCTCTGGTCTTTGAGCCACCTACAGTGTGTGCTCTCTGTGACCATGACTCAGTGTGAACACACGTAAGGGTGGAAAGTGTTGGGTATCAAGCGCCTCAGGATAAGCTGATCCAGGTATTTACCACCAAGTCAAGGGTTTTTCCGACATATCATGATGCCAAAGAGGTCGTACGGCGCGATAGCAGTCCATTGGGTCTGACCGTCGCTTGAATCTGCTCGGCGGAGCATGGACCTCTTGCCGTGACCAGGATGTCAGTTCGGAGGTGCCGAAGCGCTCTGAACCAAAACAACTTTCCAGTCTAATTGCAGCTCAGCCCAATCATGTTAATACCAGAGACCGCAAATACCATGTTTGGTTTTTGGTGTGCATCATATATGCCACAAGAAATAATCTTGCCTTTGACGCCATCTATTGGCGCAAGATTGATCAGCAATTTTTCGGGTCCAGTCAATCTGACGACAACTTGGAGTCCGATGAACGGGGGAATCATGGAGAAATTTGTCGAGTCGAAGCTTCGGGAGACTGAGACCAGGTATTTCTGTTGGGGCCCAGATCCGTATACGCTAGATGGTGTAGAGAAGATAGAAGCTGAGCCTTAAACGTCTTCTTCCTGAACCTAATGATCTGATGAAGATGGGGGATCGGATCAATGTTCTGCCTCATGCATGTTGGGCGAAACAGAGTGGGTGCTTCTATATCTGACCCTGAAGGTTCGTATTCCAATACAAGTATTCCAGTCCCCGACCCAGACAGGTCATCCACATTCAAAGCAAAACCTAACCATGCCCGTATATCAGACCCGCTGGCTTATGCAGAAGTTCTTGAATGGCTGGTGCCATTGATAACGTTGAAAGTCACCGGCTAGGATCACCAATTGACGCCCTGATGAATTTCGTACATGTACGCTCACAGTATAATTTACCTGGTCAGCTACCTCGGTACATACATACAGCCCTCTCATATATTTCTTCCCAATCTTACCGAGTATTTATTGTCTGATTCACTACGGGAATATGAACGGTCTAGGGCCTTGGCGCTCCGTCCCGTGCTCCCGATCAAGTGCGGCGTCGGATCGACCTTCTCCACATTCAGCCCAGTTCCACTGACTTTCTCCCACTCTCGCTTTTTGTCGCATTGCTCTTCCCGTTCCCTTTCACCTTGGATCGTCGGTGTACGGACAATATCTCTTCCTCAATTTTGTGTTTGCCGTCTGAAGTATCGCAAGCCTCTCCTTGGTGATGTCGTGGTATCCGCCCTACCAGGGCGCTCCGGGCTATCCCCCACCGCAACAGCCCTACCCCCCGCAGCAGCAATATCCGTACGCGCCTGGCCTTGTTGATCCCATGTATATGTGTCTCGGCGCTGACTCTGGCCTCCAAATCTTCTAGAGGAGCACAGCAGCACCAACCGCAATATGGTGGCTACCCCGGTCAGTCCTATCACCACCAGCAGCCACCACCGCAGCAACAAAATCCATATGGATACAGCCATTCACCGCAGCCGCCTCAATCCTACGGCCATCAGGTGTGTTTCCCACGGCCATACTGCTGCAAAATTCCAACAGAACTCACTGACATCGCGTATTAATATTCAGCAGGGACCTCCATCTGGGTACCAGCAACCGCCGCCCGGTCCGCCTATGCACGGTCGACAGCCAGGTTCGTGTCGTTTCTCTGCCCGTCGATTACAATAGCCACCCATCTTTTGCAACCGGGAGCTTTGCTGTTGATTTTTCAAGCATTTGCTGAGCGGATCCATTAGGAAGTTTTGGCCCATCGTCAGATGGTCCACCTCCCCCGCCCACTGCGCCCGTCGCGTTCGGTCACGGTGCCCCTCAGGGATACAGCTTCCAGTACTCGCGCTGCACTGGAAAAAGAAAAGCGCTGCTCATTGGAATCAACTACTTTGGTCAGAAGGGGCAACTCCGCGGATGTATTAACGACGTCAAGAACATGTCGTCTTACCTGAACCAGAACTTTGGCTATGCCCGCGAAGACATGGTTCTTCTCACCGATGATCAACAGAATCCGATGAGCCAGCCCACCAAGGCAAATATCTTGCGCGCAATGCACTGGCTAGTCAAGGATGCACAGCCCAATGACTCCCTTTTCTTCCATTATTCAGGTATGTGATTCCCCATTCTCGGCATGGACTGCGGCTGGTCCTGGCCCCAAGCACATACCAATAATTTCCTTCCATGCAGGACATGGCGGTCAAACGCCAGATCTCGACGGCGACGAAGAAGACGGATACGACGAAGTCATTTACCCCGTGGATTTCCGAGTCGCAGGCCATATTGTCGACGATGAGATGCATCGGATTATGGTCAAGTCGCTTCGACCTGGCGTGCGCCTGACGGCGATTTTCGATTCTTGCCACTCAGGCTCTGCACTGGATCTGCCCTACATTTACTCCACTTCCGGCATTCTCAAAGAGCCCAACCTGGCCAAGGAAGCGGGGCAGGGTCTTCTGGGTGTTGTGTCGGCATACGCGCGCGGTGACATGGGTAGCATGATGTCCACTGCCATGGGCTTCATCAAGAAAGCCACCAAAGGCGATGAAGTGTATGAACGCAACAAGCAGACCAAGACGAGCCCTGCGGATGTGATCATGTGGTCTGGCAGTAAAGATGATCAGACGAGTCAGGATGCTCAGATTGCAGGCCAGGCTACAGGTGCTATGTCGTGGGCTTTCATTGCCGCCTTGCGCAAAAACCCACAACAGAGCTATGTGCAGCTGCTCAACAGCATTCGTGACGAGCTTGCAAGCAAATACACCCAGAAGCCGCAGCTGAGTTGCAGCCATCCCCTTGGTACGTAGCTTGGCTTGACTTCCACGTCCCCTTTGCCGTCACCACTTCGTCATTCTCTCTAATACTAACCTGCCCCCACAGACACGAACCTTCTTTACGTGATGTAATTCTCTACGTTCAAAGGAAATATTCCCCGATTCTTGGAACCCCATTTCCACCTTTCTCTGCTGGACTTTTAGCGGTCGTTGCCTTTGTCATATTCAATCTCATCATATCCCTTTGTAGGCTGTACTTAGGTTATTAGGCTGGAAGATCAATTCCTTTACGCTTATGGTGATATGGATATTCTCTTCTTTTTATTCGAAATTTGACCGTTATGGAACTTCTCACACAATCTTTTTCTCAGTGAAGCTGCTCTAGGTGAAAAGAACTGACGTCCATTTTTATTTTTCTTTCTTTTTTGGGCGACATTTTTATGTGAAACTTCGACTCCCGTCGTGGTCGGTGTTTATGGCTCGATCCAGCCCCAGCCCATGGCGCAGCCGTTACGGTGAAATCGATGTCATAAATGCTATATAACCTACGAGACTAAGAGTTGATGACCGAAGAGACGAGTCAGGAGTGTAATTCCACTTCCCGGTCATGTCACGAGGATCACGTTCGCTATCGTTTATAGAGATTTGGGGCCAAACGAGACATTGACTGTGTTAGAAGGCATTGCAGTCTTGTTCCACCGAGCGCCTTGGGCGCTGGGGCCGATGCCGGGGGCACATGAATTGGGGTTGGAAGGGGCTTACAAAGGGCCATCAATGAACATTGTGAGCACAGAGATGAAGGCTTGTAACTCCATAGACAGACATTAAGCGCAATCGGCCGCCATCAAGGGGGGCTCATAAGACATTTTTAGTTTGTTGATCTTGAGATAGCGCACCTTGTCACGTGAATTTTCACACATACAACTCCCAATTAGGAAAAACATCCAACTCCTTCCCGCACACAAGGCGCGTCATGACATTCAAGTTTTCAAGTTGTCGATGGAAATTATTCGGGTGGAAGATTGATTGTGTTGAGCTTTGCTCTCAAAATCATCCTTATCTAGCAAGTTTCGGCTGAGAACGAGCTCTGCTACTACTCTATGTGTTGCAATGTCCATCATACTTGACTCGCAATCTGCTCAAACCGACTTTCGCCGAGGTCCCTATTGGTATCATGAAAGCCCTTTTCTTCCCTTTGGCGATTCAGGAGGAAACCATGTCGGTGCACCTTCATTGAAAGCCTTGGCTATGCGAGGTCTGCTTTCAGATCAGTCCTTGATTAATGCCGAGTTGTTTAAACATGTGCCGTGGAAAATGGCTCGGGAGATTTGGGAATACCTTGGAACAAGGTATGTTACAGGTACCTTGATAAAGATTCCTGCCGCTTATATAGTGATGAAATCCTATAGGGGCAAACAGACGCTTCTGATGTGGCAGATTATGAGCACCTGCTATCCAAAGGAATTCCAACGTGTCAGTCCATCGTACAGCCTGAGAGTCAGAGTCCCGGCAAAATCGATAGGATCTTACATCAAGATGATGACCAGCTCGCCTGAAAATTGGGACGCGGTACTGTCTATGTCGACGGCCTACGCGGGTATCTCCGACTTGGTGAATGTGACTCAGATAAAGGGCCTGGTTGCTCTCGAGATCAACAATGAGAAACGCGAGCCTATAGGTCTGGCGGTGTCCAACTCCCACATCTCTGCCGGTATGGACGACAACCTCGTCCACACCTGGCTCCAGGCAGTTCAATCCACTGGCCAGCTCCGACAATTACAAGTCCTGAGACTTTATGAACAGAAGCATCTCACGAGCAACATCTTCTGGATGCTGAAAGGTTTTCCTCAGTTAAAACTTGTCATCCTATACCAGTGCCCAATCATTACACGCTATCTGAATCAAAAGATTGACAAATCCAAGGATGCTGCTCTCGAGAATGACTGGGTGATTCGAAGATTCGACCGGTTTCCTCATGAGTCACGGACAGATTGCGCCCTGAAGCATTTAGGACCACTCCTTGAGGTGTATCGTCAAATCGCGGAGTCACAAGCTCAAGGTGCAGAGAGCCAGACACCTCCCTTGAACCCTTGTCGCTCAATCTTAGAGTTCGCAATCCCTTATCCGAACTACGATGATCCAGAAAAGTTGCAGAGAAGGGCTCATTATGCGGCCAAAAGCATATTTGTCATGACTCGAGCAGATGCGAGCAATCGCAAGCGTGCTCCCCCGCATGAAGAACAGCGGCCACGAGACCATGGCAAGAGGGTCATGAGGAAACAGCGCCCCAATGATACGATGGATTTGTTGGCAGAGTTTCTTTAAGAGTGACGCTGTTGGCAATTTCTGGAAATTAATGGCGGCACCCTCTTGGGCCTTAATATAGGGGTCCGGGCCTCACAGCACTCGGGACTTTCAAGCGATCCCTTCCATAAATAAGGTCAGGTACAATTACCACGGACCACCGCATTTCTCGCACAACGAGGGTCCGTAATGATCGTATTTAATCAACGACATCGATTTGAAAATTGTTTGGCGTGTGGTTCGGCCACTGCTGGCAGACTAGCTATATTACTTAGGTCCTCTCACCCTCAGTCAATCTCACCATTCCGGTTTCTTTCCGTTTTTGGCTGCCCTATAATTCGTAGCCCACCTTCAACATGAACGAATACCCGATGATATTCTTGGATAGTAGTTGAGTCAGTATCTGTGTCTCACAGTTCCGCCTCTCTGCGTCGCTTTGTCTAAAGGGGAATTAAAGTGGAAATAAAGGGGAAGCAACGTGGTTATGTGGGTGGCCGAGGGACATGTATAGTGCATCGTTCACTTCTTTCTGACATTAGTCCTCCGTTCTTGTTGTCCACAATCTCAAAGAACAGATTATGAATGCACTCCAGTAATCCACCGTCGGCTTTGCTGTACCTATTCTGTCAACGCTGCTTCTTCAAGCCATCACTCTGTCCATCTACCCTGGAATTGGGCAGCACTTTGATAACCCTAATTATATGGCTCTCGTCCTTGACCGTATACAAGCGTTATCAGACATTGTGCAGGAACTGTACAGACAGATCAACTCGGAGACACTGGACAATGACATGAACAACCTATAACCATCGTTTGCCGAACAAATTCCAGTTCGGAAAACGTTGCTAACTGTATTGTTGCCTATGTGTTGATGGTGACACGGATATGTGGCCTATACTTATTCTTGGATGGGCTGCAGTCCATTAGCTCCTATGTACTCGAGATTTACCTTCTGAGCTCCATGCTCTTGACGGCTAACCTGAGCTTGATCATGATGCTCCTGTTTCTATCAGTAAATATGTGGTATATGTAAGTCTCTGGGATTATTTTTGCGGGAGGTCTAGGGTTGTTGCATGCAATGTTCACCTTTGCTAAGGATCATTTGTGCTCAGGTCAGTCTTAGTATGATACCTTAGGAAAGTAAATGTTTGTCAACTGACATTCTTTTCATTATTGTAAGGACTTCTCATCTTGTGGATAACTGCATATATTTTAAAGAAGAATGTGCTGGGTTTCCTCCGTACCAGGTATGCGTCTACAAAGCCAACCTGATATAGGACGAGCTGCCAACAGCAGGTGGTCTATCTGACCCGGGAAATCTTGAAAAAGCCCAAAGGATTGATTCTCTTCCTTACAGGTAGTGCGAGTGATGACCTTTAAAATCCATTGATATGGATGACCCAAGCTTATGGGATTGTAATGGGTAGGTTCCAGACTCGAAGCAAATTGTGTGGCACCGTCTATCTGGAACTCCGGTCTTCCTGTTGAGAATTGATGCTGCCACCCACGTAAGGTTTATAAGGACTGGAGAGCCGTGTAAGAAACAATGCTTGATATAGCATAACTTTTGACCATCAAACATGATTGGCCGGATGGTGTAGTTGGTTATCACGTGTCGTTAACACCGACAAGGTCCTGGGATCGAATCCCAGTCTGGTCACTTGTTTTTGGGTTCTTTTTGCCTTGCGTGGTGATTCTCGATTGATTTAGACTCAAGGCACCTCTTTTAACCTCTATTTTGTCATCGTGCAGTACTTACCTACCGTTTCTCAAGTAGGATGACCCGCGCGTCTTCACTGAGGTTTATGGCATTGTATTAGCATATTTTCTGTCTTTCGAGGGAGGAGATCAAACATTATCCTGCTGAAGTATTTATTCGGGAATCGGCAGTATCGGCGGGATATATCCACAATTGGTGGCCCACTATCCCACCATATGTAGTGTCAAATATTGACGTAAGGCACCAATGTTCCACACCCCTCTCACAGGTAGGTATGCGTGCTCTGAGAGAAATATCTCACAGATCTGTGCTTTCCGGGCAGAGTACTACCTTGCTACTATCTCCCTCCTTCGGCCACGGCTATCGTTGTCGTTCAAAGCAAAACTACCCGCATGAATGGTCGATTGACCGGTGGCCTTGACTGGTAGGTACTAGGATTGCGACCTACGATCTCATCTTGGATGATATATGGATGATAACAAAAAGTAGACCTCCCACCGAAGTATCTAATCTCGCGATCTCTGAAATCAAAATACCGAAAAATTCCGTATATACATGAAGTAGCACACTGGCGTTACCACTCCGGCTAGCTCGGCCAGCCCGCAGTGCCGTAACCTCTGAGCAAGTCTGTTCCTCCGAGGGTAGCTCTCGAATCTCGCTGTCATATTATCAATGCATACATCTTCCCTGATCAGAGATGTCGGACCACTATTGACGGCAGGAAAGGCCGTCTTCACCATGGAAAGTAATATCTGCTTCTGACTTGATCAATGTCTAAAATCGCCAAAGAGGGCTACTACCTATTACTAAGACCGAGAAATGAATGCTCAATACACTGGTGCTGACCTTTAGTTTACCATATAGTTCGTGACAGCATCATGGTCTAGAAGATTATCTACCAGTCATTGCTGGTTCTATTCCTAATTAGTCCTAGTCGGTAGTAGAGGCGCATGATGTCAGGAATCCCGACTCGTTCATTGGCCCCGCTCACTCCAACCCCCGCGTCACCTGCGATTGCACGACAACGTCCAAGCCGCCCCTCTTCCGTCCTGTCACATTAATTGACCACCCCCCCCAAAATCCCTTCACAAATGGCAGATAGTCAACCGACCCAAGAAGGCCTTGAGGCCTCCCTCAAAGGCTCTGCAGAGCTCGACAATGGCTCCAGCATGGCCTCATCTCGATCTAGCACCGACAGCCGGTCATCTCGTAATCACAGCCAACTGCGCGTTTCACATATTCCGGCGACAAACCACCAACACCGCCAAAGCCTGAGCGAAACGCTTCGTGGCCCGCCCAGCTCTCCTAGAACTCGACGACAACCCTCGCTCACGCAGTCCGCTATTCAGAGCTTAATTGACAACCCTCCACCGCCCAAGAATGCCGATCCAGCTTTCATCGGCCGGGATTGGCGAGAAATCTCCATTGGGGAACTCGTGAGCCCGGGCGATTTGCAGTTTGTAGAGCTTGATACGGGGATTGAAGAGGCAACCAATGTCTGTGACTACTCAAAAGATATCTGTTCTCTTCCCTTGGTGCTACGAATACTGATATCGCCTCGTCTAGATCTTGATTGATTCTGGCGCACCCGTCCTCCTTATCCGCGAAACGGCAGAGAATAAATCTGCAGTGGCTACGTTTGACTATTCAGATTTGAATACATATCTTCTGCTCGCAGCTGGGCTGACTGCCCCTGGAGAATGGAACCGAACCTCGTTTGAGGAGCTCGCCCGGAAAGCTCGAGATGGGGAGAAGATCCCCCTCAAGGATGTCAAGGCATTGGGTATGGAGAAAGAGCCGCTTGTGACGCTGCCGGCCTCTTCAAATGTTCTGAGGGCCATCGAGGTCTTTGGCGGTGGTATTCATCGCGTCGTTGTGACGAAGGAATCGGATGATGAGGAGGTGGTTGGTATTTTCAGTCAATTCCGACTCGTCAAGTTTCTTTGGGAGAATGGCCGAAGCTTCCCTGCGATCGAAGAGCTCTACCCACAAGCTCTTCATGCGCTGCGACTTGGGTCTCACAATGTCATCTCCATCAAGTAAGAGCGTGCCACATCAGAAGACGGCCGGGATTGACGTGACGTCTGACAATGGATCTTGCTGTTTAGTGGCGACAAGCCTCTGAGTGAGGCCCTTCAGTTGATGGACACGGAAGGGATATCGTCCCTCGTCGTGATCGATAATCACTGGAATGTGATCGGAAATATTTCAACTACCGATGTCAAGGTAATGTAGCGGCCGCACTGGCTGTGATTGTGATAAAATCTTGGAACCAAACGACTAATGGCTGGCTTAGCTTCTCACTCGGTCTTCCTCTTTGCCACTTCTTCAAAACACCTGTACTCATTTTATTTCGGTCATTCTTTCCACTCGAGGCTTGATCGAGGGTAAAGACTCGTTCCCAGTCTTCCACGTCCACCCGACTTCTACGCTTGCACATACGGTGGCTAAACTTGTGGCGACGCGATCGCATCGGTGAGAACACTTGCGAAACCCTCGTTGGTGAAACGTTGCTAAATAAACATGCCATCTATAGTCTCTGGGTGACTGATCCAGCATCCCCTTCCTCGTCCGGGCCACCCACCCCATCTCACTCCACCACGCACATTCCCTTGTCTGCATCCTTTTCATCAGCGACGCCGGGAACCCATGGTGCGCCGTCTTTATCTTTATCCCCCCCTGCCCCTGTGGCTTCAAGCAACCTTTCCTCACAGCCACCCGCGCCGGTTACACCTCATCTTCCCACGCCATCCCAACCTACTAGCCATGCTGCCCCGTTCCCGTCCGTCTCATCGAGTGGAACCGTACAGCCCGTCGCACCTTCGATTCCTGCTTCGGCCCTCCCCGGTGCCCGGTTATCTGGGCGCCTCGTAGGGGTGGTGAGCCTTACAGACATCCTCAACTTGCATGCTCGTGCAAGTGGATTGAACCCAGCAGACCCGGACGAATCCCGGCGCCGACGACGTAGCAGCTCCTCGAGCGTGAGTGTTCGCAGGAGCAGCGAAATGGGCCGGGAGATGTTCAGTCGCGGCGGTGTCTAGTCATCTGTCAATGTGCTTCGAGACAGTCCTTTTTTTTTTTTTGGGCTTCCTTCTCACCTTGGACACTTGGAGGATAGTCTCACCATCTTGACTCACCCTCTCTTCTTCCTTTTTGTCTCTACGGCGTGTGTCGAGTCGAGTCCAGCCTTTTGTGCCTACACTTGGCTTCGTAATTCACCACGTGGGTGAGGTCTTTGGTCTTTTTTTGCTTGATAGATTACCTACCTTTTCATTGTCTACGGACGCATTCTAGGTCACTTTGCTTCCTGCATCGCATTCTCTAGTTTTCCTTTTTCCTTTTTCTTTTTTCTTTTTTCTTTTTTTTTTACCGGGAGACTGTCTATTGTTTGCTCCGCTCCTTCGGCCTGTTGATTTTGTGGATAATGCCGCTTCACTGGAGTTCCCCTTGACCGACGCTTTTGCTAGTTGGGACATTGAACTGAAAACAAATTCCATCCTCCCTACTGCGTGGAGTTCTTGTGTGAGCCTCGCCTGTCAAGTTGAATCTCCCAGCCTCTGTCGTATATTGTGGAGTCGTACCTCAACTCGGGCTGCCGACTGCCCACTGGACGGTGCAACTGGATTGCGGGGTTTTTTATTGTTGTCTGGTATTTTACTTCTTCTTCTCTACTCAGGCTGCGGGACTCTCATCCTCCCGTCCAAAGGCCGAACTTTTGAAATTTTGAAACTTGAAACTCGAGCTGAGATTGCTGTTGATCCAAGATGACTTTGTCTCCCCTCGTGATTCCTCCTCCATTCCGCTCCCCCTCCCGGCCTGTCTCCTTTACTTCCGTAGTGCGTAATGATCGACCCGTTCGAGACAATCAAATCAAGGAAAATCCTGCAACACGACTGCATTGAAGTCCCATAGACTCATCCCGTCTTCCCTCTCTCAGCCCGCACTCGGTGACGTGAAACCGTTCGCTTCCCAGACGCTCACCACACGCGGCGGTTTCGGTCCTCAAGTGAGCAGTTTTAACTTTTGGCACCGGTCCACTTCGACCCACTGGATGAGATCAACCTGTTTTTTTTGTGTGTGTTTTCCACGGGACGTGAGTTGGATTTGCGACCTCCCAAGCCGGACACCCGCTGGAACAGGAGTGTCGAGAGCCGGGGGTTGGAGAAAGTTTGCCGAGGAGTGAATGGATGGTGGTAGGTATTTTGGATATGGGAGAGACTTTAGTAAGGTCATCTTATTATTGTGCTCGAGGTATCGGGTAGGATGGATGCAGAGTATTGGGTGGAAGTAGTTATTATACACACTCTCTGAGGTTCGTCTTGTCTAATTATTGGGACAGCTTTGCCCGATTGAGATGAGGTTGAGGTCGGTCTTGTAGAAATTTGTGACCAGGAATTTCCCGGTCTGAGTGGACATCAGATGGTACTTTGCGCCGCAGGTGTGTCTTGTACCTACGGTGCAATTAGTAGTACTGTTCATAGGAGGTGCATGCGTACAAAACATTCGAGGCTCGTTATTAATTGGGGAAGGGGGAGGCACTGTAGGTACCTGAGTTGTACTTGCAAGAATTGAATAGCAGCGAGAATCTTGTTCCAACTTGAAGGATGCCCACGTTGATTATGATCCGAGCTTTCCGCAATGATTTCTCCAGCTGATGATCTAGAAGACTAGAAACTGGCCTACCTACAATATGTATCATGTAGGATAGAACATGATTCATTGAGCTCCCCACAGATGAAAACCATCGAGAGTTCACGACTATGCTTACAGAACCAGAAGAAATGGTAAACAGGCCACATACCTGTGGTGCTTCTAGCCCACGCCTCGACAGTACCTCGAGATGCTCTTCGGGCAAATCAAAGCAATCATTTTGAAAAAAAAAAAAAAGAAAAAAGAACGAATCAGACTTCTCCCGTAGTGTTCTCTGCATAGCCCCCGTTCCAACAGCCTTGCATAGAGACTACGCCAAGATCCTCCAACCCAGCCCCTCTCATGCTATTTGATCTGGCGACCTGGGCTGATTGTTGGCAGCTCATCACCAAATCGCTGTGCTACCAAAACCCCATCAGATCCTACGATTACATGCATCGGTGACACAGTAATAAGAACATTAAGCCATGGGAGAAAAAACATTGTCATCAGTATGATGATTCTTATTAGTATTATCCCACACAGGAAAATGGCAAAGAGATGAATAATACAAAATAGCGGCGCCACCACCATCGAAGAGCAACTCAATTAGTACCATGACTACCATCAATTCCAATTCCAACCATCATCTCGTCCTCCACATGTAGACGATTCCCCCCCGGCCACTCCAGTCTAGACTCGGTTCGTCTCGGCTCCTATCATCTTGCTCCTCCACTCTGCTCCACTTGAACCACCCACCTGAAATTTGTCCTGTTCTTGTAGCCTTGTACTACTTTGCTATGTAGATGTACAGTGTGCCTATACTGTGCTGATACTATGCTAAAGTAATTTGTCGCATGTCGCATCTACCACGTGTCTACTTCCCCCCGATGGTGCAATAGTTCAACTCCCTCCCAGCCCCACTATCAGCCGGTTTTGGAAGTAGACAAAGAATAAAAACGCCCATGATTCAATTAATATTCATAAAATTAAAAATGATAGGTAATTCCGTCGCAAAATCACCCCGCGGCTGTAAATGAACGATCTCCGCATAGGCAGGCGTACACACAGAGATCCGATCTTGGAACCGGCGACATGATTGGTTGATCTATAATGGGATAGTATCCCGGGATTCTGGGAGATGCTCCAGAATCGAATGAGTTTATTATTATTTTTATTTTTATTTTTATTTTTATTTTTATTTTTATTTTTATTTTTATTTTTATTTTTATTTTTTGTTCTGGGTCACTTTTATTGCGCCCATATTCTGTCTATTCGTCTTGTCGGTCTCGGACTGAGTGGCGTGCTCGGTGTTTAACATGCTATGCTGAGTCCGAGGGACGTGGGGGCTGAGATGGGTGTTCCCAGAGTGTAGCATTAAACGGATACCTACTTGTCGGTTTATCGGGTTTGACATCGTGATATGAAGTCCATACGTTAAGACGGGAGTCTTATAATTATACAGGGAAGGGGAGATGACCCTCTCTTTGAACTTTTCAATATCAATTCTCCCGAGTAGTCAATAAATCAATTAGTCTTGCTTCATCCGGATTTTATTATCGAGATGCATTGAGATGCATCGATCACGATATTTCTTTACACAAGTACACCGATCCCACAGGCCCACCCAACCAAGTCTGGCCAGTTCGATTCATATTGGCGAGAAACCCATGGCGAGCGGAATCTGCCGAGATGTCAAGTCAAATCCAGCCCTAGAGACTACCTAGGTCAGGCGTTCTTCTCTAATAGGTAACTGGGGGTGGGAGGGACTGGGAGCCACCCTCTAATTGAAAGAACGATCTGGATCTTCTCAGCTTGAGTCGGAAAAATGGTATTATGGATCTAACTACCCAGCACGATTGATCACTACTCAGAAAACCGCCTGATATTCTCCTCTTTTCCCGCTTTGGATCTCAGATCGCTCGCGCTGGTAAAGATGGGAGAATGGTACTAAGTAGGGATGGAGATTTTTTTCAATGTGGATTAGGATGTTGAGAATTGGTTGGTTGTTGTTCATTTACTTATTGTGATGTTGTTTTTCTTTTTCTCGGATAAAAAAATAATAGAAATTCTAGATTTCGGCGACAATAATGAACTGTTGTGGATAGTACTACAGTTCTTCTTATTAATCTTACCGGTAGGCCTAGCCCCTCACAGACCCACGGTCATTGACTCAATTATCGAGGTCTGCACTTTGGTCTGAGCAACACCTTCCAGCTTGATGGTAGATGGACCTAGAACTTTAGCCTGGTCTCATTATGTATGCACGCTGATACAATCTAGACTGCAATGGAGATCTCTTCCACCACGTGGTGGATATTTCAACAAAAAACATCCAGATCAACTGCAAAGTCTACTAGACGGATGGCTTGACCTTGTGCAGTGCTCGAAAACCTGGTCTCGATCAGAATGCCACATGGAGCCAATCTAGGGCTCTCCGATGGCGGGCCAAGAGTCTCGATGTAGTCTGTACTCTGTACCTATTGTCCATCCAGAGTGTGTATTTATGCCCCGGATAGACGTGCCTATCTTTGTTAGAGTGATGGAGACTGTCCGATTGTAAGGACAATCCACAGCACTCGGTACTTGGTCAATGGGGGGTACACAGCTCAGAATAGTAAACAGCCACCACCAGTGTTTCCCCCCTCTTCTTGGGCAAAGGTCCTAACCCACTTTTGGAAATATTCATACCGTACATTCATGTTCCAGCTGGTTTTGTGCAGGATCTACAGCCAGATGATCATATAGCTCTCAATAGTCTATCGTGTAGATTGTACATTACTAGTACTAGTACTATTGACTGGACTGGTTGATTCTCGCTCTTCCCTCCTTTGACTCTATTGTGTTTGGACACAGAGTAAGTGAGCCTGGCCAATCCCGTTGGTTGAAATATCGAGCCGCGCTAGGTTATGTATATGCACCTGCAGCCCATCTGGACCTGCAGCCCATCTGGACTACTCACACCAGTACTCCCAACTCAAGTCGTACTCCACCCGAGTCCTGACAGCGCATTGATTTGGCACCTGTCGGCTTCCAGTCATGGGCGATCCATGGGCGACGATTCCCGCTCGGATCCTGGACCAACCACGGGGTCCAAAGGGGAGAGGCAGACCTTGACTTGGTGCCGATCAAGAGGGGCGATAGGATTCGAGAGGTGCATCCGGAGGTATAATGTCCGTACATAATTTGAACATACTACATCTTACAAAGTACGTAGTATTTAATGAAAAGTATATGCTCATAAGATGAATCCACACTGTACGGTAGTTGTAGCAGATGGTACGTTTGATAGAGTGATCACTGATTCAGAGACGACCAAATGAATGCCAAGACTTGGACCCAATGTGGCGCACCGGTGGAGAGGGTCCGTGCGGGAGCTGCAACCTTAACCCCGCAATGCCGAGCCGGGTTTCCTATTCCGGTGAAGCACAAGAACTGGACTGTATTGGATCAGTGGTCAGAGGCACTGAGGACTTACAGGTTCGTAGCGATATGATCACCCACTTAAATGCTTCCTCTCCATGAACGAGAGCATCGTGGAGACAAGTGATATGACCTGAATATACATTTCAACAAGAATGGGTGGAAAGTGGTCGAGTTCAGCCACTGATACATATTCTCCTTCCTTTCACTAACTGTGGAGTGAGAATGGGTAATTGGAGTGCATCGAGATAGATAATCCAAGGCAAATCAAAAAGACTTGAAGATACCTAGAGGTAGAATATAGTTGAACTTTTGGTCATGGGGTTCGGTCGTCGCTCTACTTTCCCCACTCAGAGAGAGAGAGAGAGAGAGAGAGAGAGAGAGAGAGAGAGAGAAAACCCCCGATGAAGAAATGCAGGGAAAGTACGGACTTCCCTGTTTCATTGCCTTTTCCAACGCCCCTCGATGATCCTTCAGTCGGTCATGATGAACATCCCCTGACGATGCCCCTTCAACCCCAAACCCAAACCGTTTCTGTCCGAGATGATGAGTGACAAAAGAGAAGAAAGAAGGGGCAAAGGGAGTTTGCTCGGAGACGGCTGAACTTTCTTGATGCTCTCGTGGTCGTCCTCGTGACCTGAAAATCCAACGTACTGTATTCCTTGAACAAAACTCAAATTTCTCCCCAGACTTGCCTCACATCTATACCGTCAGACCGGTCGTGGGAGATACTTTTGCACTGCGCCGGAGCATCAAGCCTGTTCGATAATTGGGGGTGGTTATTCCTCCTACATGGTAGGGGAGGCGAGGCTCGAGTCCCTGCTATTATGAAAATATTGTACATGTTGTACACACACTGCATCCCCCCTCCCTCCTCAATTTCCTCGTGCCCAATGGTTCCAATCCGCCGGGAACGCCTCGTTCAATAAGCTCATTTCTCAATCGGTCTGGTTGGTGTCCAGTCTTTGTCCACTTGTAATGTTTTTCACTCCCCCACCCTCTCCCTCCAGCTGATTCCCTAACGAGGAAAGAAAAGAAAGGAAAGAAAAATATTTAGATAGTCAAGGTGACTAATAGCAAGGCAGGATTGGGGGAGCGCAGGTATTGCAAATACCCATCTCATCATAAAATTACCTGGTCACCTTTCTTGATCTCGGTGGGGTGATCTACCAATCTACTAAGTTTCCATTACGTGGAACCGGGCATACAGAGTCCCCCTATCACTTATGTCTATTGGGTAACCTTTGTACTGTAGCTCACTCGCTACTAGACCTAAAGAGAGAGGGAGAGAGAAAATCCAGCCATATAAGATAATAAAGTCAATTCCCTCCACCGAGAACGAAATTCATATCCAAATCAATCAGGCAAAGCCCAAGAGGTCAAGTGAAATGACAAATCAATGGGACCCAATTATCCTATCCTTACAACCAATACCCTCAACCGGATCCGATTCCGTCTACTCATGTGGTTCCTCGTTCGCGAATGAAATTCGGTATGTGCTGTTTTCAGCCCCCCTCTATTCGACATTATTAATGTGATAGAGGAGGTGATTGAATATGGTGGAATACTCGATATCACTGGTGCATGCGATCGTAAGGAGCCAGACTATCATTTTGAAGGGGGGTTTAGAGCTTGAGAGTGGAGACTGGTGATTGAGCCAAAAGGGGGACACGAGTTATTATTGCGATTATCCTTTTTCTTTTTTCTCTCCTTTTTCCCTTTTTCAAATGAAGTTGTTTCATGTGACGACAGAGACACTGCACAACTTGATTCCCATGTTGAACGGTTCTGCCGTTTGACTGACTCAGTAACGAGTCCCAAGGAGGTACGCAGTACGTCACTCTGCTGGTCATGGAGATAATCGTGATGTCCCACCGCATGACTCTTGAGACCCGCAAGAAGCAAAGAGGAATTTCATTGCCATTGACACATTAACATGACCGAAGAGAGACGAGACCCTGCACACTGTAAGGTAAAATGTAGAGAAGACGATCGAACAGAAACCTCTAGGTTGCCTCGTCACTCTTTGTTTTTCTTTCTTCTTCGCCTTCTGGTTCCCTTACTCTCTCTTTCTCAGAATTACTCCCTTTTCCACATTGATCATTCATTCCCTCCCCCGGCAAGTATCATTGGGCCCAGACTGGTCGGGAAAATCAGCACCCTCAAACAGAAAGCTGTTCATTCTTAATCAGTGTAAGCCAGTGAAGAGATGGATTTTCCCCCGCTGCCATGGCCTCAGCTCTTTCTCCCTCTGCGTGGGAACCATGGTGTCGAAACGCCTTTCCGCGAGTCACGTCAAGGGTAGATCCAGAGAGAACCATGACTGGAAGAGGGCGGGGGAGCACATTGGGCAATTCAAGATCGATTTTAAAGTTGAGACGGATCGTGAGCACTCTTCCGGAGCCTGGATCATCCCAGATCGGCGGCGTGTGACGAGGGGTATGCGACCGAGAGCTGTGAGATTTGGTTCCGTGGAAGGGAGGTGGAGGCTGACATCGGCTCGCAGCGGATAAGAAGAGGAGAACGAGGTGGAGGAGGCAAGAACCGAGAAAAGATGTTCAGGATGAGCATTGGAGATGGCCGCCGTTCGCCGGATCAGGTTGGATTTTGAAGAACCGTTTTTTTTTTTTTTTTTGTATTCTTTTGGTGGTGGCGAATGCAACGCCGTGCGATTGCAGTTCCTGGGAATCCGGCCATGGGTGCGCTCATCATGGGTCGTTGAGGGGACGTACAGGCCAAAGTCTCGAGAGGATATGATTTGGTTCTTTTCTTTTTCCCTTTGGAGATGGTGATCAGTTGTGGGCAGAAGACGGGCATTGGAGGGCAGTCCAGCGTTCCCGTGCAAATACGAGAGCACGGAGAAAGAGGCGAGGAAAGCTCCAAAGGCCAGCAGAATGGCCAAAATGTAATCATCCCTAGACTGGAGAATAGATTTCAACACAAAGTCTTTGGAGAAGCCCCAGCCTAATCGTCCTCCCATCAGAGAGAATGGTCTGTTCACATCTTTCACAAATATGTGGGAATCTACGCGTCCAAGGAACATGGAAAAGTCAAGGTGAGTATAATAACAATATCAATTCCAGGGAACAATGGATTCCCGGTCGTGAAAGTGTCAGCAAAGACTATGCCGTCCAAAACCATATGATACACGAAGCAAAATGTGCAAGCCAAGGGGAAAAAAAAAGAAATTCCTATGTACAGAGAGGAAGACAAGGAGGGGGAATCATTCAAATGAAACCTGAAAGCGTGATCCAAAAGGAGAGGGAAGAACTCAAAATCCGTGGGAAGGAGAAAGAGGAAAAAGAAGAATAATGGTTGAGACCTCGAAAGAAGAAAAGAAGGGGAAAGGAAAGAAAATAAGAATAGAGGAGGAGAGCAAGGATAGAGGTAGAGAATAAGAATAGAGGAAGAGAATAAGAATAGAGGAAGAGAATAAGAATAGAGGAAGAGAACAAGGATAGAGCAAGATGCACACTGGAAAGAGTTTAGCACGAAACGGTGCCAAAATCATCCAGTGCGACAAACTCGTCAAAGCCAAACGGTTCGCGATCTGACAGAGAGTTGGGACCACTGGGTAGACCGTGAGCAAATTGGCTGAACTCATTAAAATCGGGATCAGATCCTTCATGAGAAACCATGAGTGCTTCGCCGAAATCCCCATCAAGCTTAGAGACCACCCCGCTATTGTGCATCGTGCCCAGCGCCGTAGGAGACAGAGGCGTATTGGGAGTGGGGCAAAACTCGGGCGTGGACTGAGTTTCCGCTGAGAACGTCTCAACCTGCGGAGAGCCGGTGATGGAGGGTGTTAAGTGGGCCAGGTGGGTGCCTTGCGTGAGCAGTTGGAGGTTGTGAGCGTGATTACTGGGCTGGGAGTGCCCACGGGAGTGACCGTGGCCGTGGCCGCCACTGGGGCCCGAGATGGAGGCGGCCGGGGCCATGGGTGGTTGACTGGGCTGCGTGGGCTGAGCGAGGTGCTGCACCGGCAGTTCCGGTGCGGAAGCCAAGCGATCGCGGAATTGTCGCATCTGGATGGCGGCAGCAGCGTCCGCCGGCATTTGCGCTTGCTGCATCATCTGCTGTTGCCACATCCGCACAGCGTGTGCGTCGTTTGGCGTCTGAGAAGGAGTGGGCACCTGATGTTGATAAGAGGCCCAGTTCATCTGGCCCCAAGTGGGTGTGGGAGTCGATGCTTGAATAGCGTACGCGGGAATCTGGGCTGCCGGGGTGACCATGTGCGACGAGTAAGCACCGGAGCCATCCGTGCAGTTGCCCAGATATGCTTGTCCGCTGGGGTCATATGTCGTGGATGGAGACAGCAAGTAGCCGTCCCCTGTGGTGACGGGGCTCGTCAGGGAGCCGGACCCGAGGCCGGCTGAAAATGGGGATCGCAAGTTGGACAGGTCGAGGCTCATCTTCCGTGCAGTGCTTCCTTCTCCAGAGGCATGCGGTGCCAGGCTTGCCCGGCGGCTGGCGATGGACGATGCGGCCGAGTTGGAGTTACTGCGGGCTGCAAAGGCAGCCAGCAAATGACGATGGAATTGCTCTTCGATCTGCATGTTCTGTGCTTGCAACATCCGGATGCGCTTCTCTTGGTAGCGCTCATCGACTTCTTCATACATGGCCTCTTTCTCGACGATCTCTTTGGTGATGTGGAACGCCTTGCCTGTCCGCTTCTTATGCAGCATCGACGCTCGGTTGGCTGACTCAAGACGAGCATCCAGACTGCGGTCCTTTCGTCGCGACGCAGCGATGAACGCCCTGGGGGGAGTAAGTCAGTCCAAGAGTCGAGACATCTTTTGGCTTTTTTTCGTTTTTCCTTGTCCTGTCCTTGGAGTACGAAAGGGTTGACGCCTACCTTTCCTGGTTCTCCTCACGAGACCGGGGTACAGGCGAGATATCTTGGTCGAGATCGGGCGAGGCCATCTTGAACGATGGACGGAGACGATAATGATATGCGAGAGACTGGAATAGTGATGATTACTCAAGTAAAGGAAGGTATGATGGGGTAGGGCTTCAAGTTATGCCAGGTGAAGCGATGAGAAAAGGATCGAAGAACATTCGAGAGGTGCGGTTGAAGGAGGGGGAGGAGATTAAATAATATCAACCTCCGATGCCCGTTTGGAGATTTTCCTGAAAAGGTTTCCTACTCTGAGAGGGCCGCTTCCTCTTTTGACTTTCTAGGAGGAAGAGGGGGGGGAGGCCTCTAGGCTCAGAAGCTCTCAGGACGAGGGCAGTTGCAAAAGAAGCTTGCGAGACCGGATCCATGGGACCCAAGTCGATCGCAGCTGGGACTCAGTGAAAAGTCTCCTGCGAAGTTGATCCATGGAAGCGCCGGGCCACTGTCCATTGGCTCACTACTTGCCCAGGTTGGGTCTGTCGGGACCCTTCGATGGGCTCGCTATTTGCACGGCGAGCCCGTTCGATGGCGCCACGGTTCCCACCCTCTCTTCTCATAACCTGACCTGTTGTCAGGAGTCCGTGTGGGTGTACGGACTGCGAGGAACGCCATGGATGGCAACGATTCTGCCACGCTTCATCTCCATGCCTGGATCGGGTCTATTGTGGGATGGCGCAATGGTCGGGATGGATACGATCGTGTGCTGATGCGGCGTGGGCAGCACGGATTCTACTCGACCCTTCAAAAGTCACTTTGGGCGCCGCAGACCCAAAACAGGACCCGGACTCTGGTTTCCTCGACTCCTTCTCCCTCCCCCCTTAAGTTTCTCCCCAGCTGCACCTACGGGGGATGTCTGCACACTGTTCCAACAGGGCTGTCCTGGGTAGGTGATTGGGTCTGCCGGATCCCCTAAGCCATTTTGGAAGAGAGCCAACCTTGGCCAGCTGGCGTCCTGCGGGCCGGACTGAGGAGGAGCAGAGGAAGAGGGCAGAGAGGCCTAGACCGGTACTGGTATCAGTGGGAGTGGAGAACGGTCACTTTTTCGCTCCCCCGCGATGCGACTGTGCAAATGGGCACCATGCAGATCTTCCCAATGCGGGCGTACCCACGAAACCACAAAACAGGCGGTCGAGTTGATTTCCCCCCCGGGAGAGGATGTGGTGGTAACGGACTATGGAAATTGGGAGGAAAGGCCACCCTTGGGAATTCCTGTGATGGTAGAAGCAAGAGAGGGAGGACGAGCGAGAGAGAATGGATCCTCCTTTGCGTGGGCCAAGAGCAACGCAAGGCGAGGGGCAACGGTCGAGTTCCAATCCCACGTGACCGAATCCGGCACGAGCAGCGCATGGCCAGCAGCGAGACGGAGGAGATGAGGTGGTACAAACTCGGTTCATCTTGTTATCATCTGTCTCATAGTATCCAAGATCTGCATCTTAGACTCTAGTCTGTTTACCCTACCCAGTCTACAGTGCATACTATGCACTGTATACTAGACACTGCGTACTTTATATTGTACACTACAAGGAAATGACACCAAAATTCCATCTCTCTCTCTTTGCAGAATGTAAGGCATACTGGAAAACAAAATGGCTTATTTTCACGTTCATTCGCATCATGTTACCTATTGCCTCTGGATTGGGTTCTCCGCTCTCAGCTTATCGTCCCAAGCCTTGCCTTTGAGGTCCGACCACATTTGAGAATTTGGTTCCTGCAGCCTCGGGCTCTCGAGCGGTCGCTCTGCACGGGCTGGAGGTCCTCGTCTCTCTTGGTCGCAACGACAAGGCGCGGAGATTTCTTCGACGCCCGTAGCGTGGAAGCAACTCTAAAGCACCCGTCGACGAGCACCGCCGACGAGCACCGCCGACGGAAGGATCGACCACAATCCGCGTCAGAATCTTGGATGTCCCATGCAAGAGTGCCCCCTCAAAAATTGATCGAAGACCGCTGCCCCTCTAGATCATGGTACATGTCGCTTGTCCACTGACGATGGATCTGTGAAGACCCTCCCCACCTATCTCTTTTCTTCTCCTTCGTCTCTCCCCTCTGAGAGAATCACCCTGTGGCTTTTTATGGGGTCCTTTTGTCTTGGAAACGGGGCTTTTGTATGCCTTGGCCGACGCACCCCCAAGCGTCAGCCTTGGCGGAGCAGAGAGGCCAGCCCTCTCCCCCAGCCGCGATGACCCAAAGAAGGAAAAAGAAGACCAACTCTCCCAAGACGAACGGAGAATTGATGCTAGCCTGAGCGTTGAAGGCGATACCAGGGCATTGGGCCTATCGGATGAAAACAATGCGCCCGTCCAACTGGTAACCATCCTGCAGTCCGACCGCCCCGTACACAGCCCTGGAGGCCGTTTGGGTCCAATGGAAACAGGACGATTGGAGCACATTTAGGAGGCTTTCCCGGTCCATCGTGTCCGAGACAAGACGCACGTTGTTCCAGATTGGCTGCTGGTCGGTTGTCTCAATTAACGTTCCAGTGCCAAGTCCCTTTCGCCATGCGTCGGACTCTTGTCAGGCGAGAGCCCCATCTCGGACGAAATCTCGTCGCTGCTCGGAGATAGCCTCGAGCCCACCAGCTTTGCTCCATCCTGCCACTTGCCCATTCGAAGATTTTGGCTTTTTCCCACCCCTCGGGTCGGAACGTTTTGTTTTTGAATCGCCCGGGATTGATCATGTAATCTTTGGGGTTGGGAAAAAAAAATCAAAAAATCAAAACCAAAGGTTCCCATCACTTCTTCAGATGTATGCTACTGCTGGTTTCAAGATACGGTCAGCCTCACTTGAGCACCCAATATCGAAACGGGGCAGCCCTGCCTGTCCTTGGCGATGCGCCTTTTGCCACCCATTCGGGACTATCCATGGTCTGCTCTGCCCGAATGCTGGTGGGCCGAAGATGTTCTTTCGGCCGGCCGTTGCAAGATGCGCGCTGCTATCTCGGCAGACAGAAGGTCTCCGGCTTTGCGCCCAGAGCCTGTATCTGTTGCCACCGAGACATGGCAAATAGCAAATAGTATGGGGCAACCGATCGGCGGCTCCGGATCTCAAGCCGGCGTTGATGCCCTAAAGAAGAGGCCATAGCGTGGGGGGAAGGAGAGAGAAGGGGAAGAAAGTTTCATGCTCCATCCAAGGTTGAGTGAAAGCCACATTGTGTTTGTGGGAGCGTGGGATGATTCAAAATTGTGGCAGATGGCAGTGACATGCCCCTTGTGCAGAACATCAGGGCTTGGGATTTCCCCTTTACGGAAGAGTTGTGCAAGCCCTTCCCCCTATGCCTGGGCCACAAGTCGGTACTGTCGGCGGGTTGAGATGGAAAGGGTCGTGGTCGATCTCAACGGGAAAGTTCATACGTTCGGTCACTGATTGGACAATGTCTCTCTCTCTCTCTCTCTCTCTCTCTCTCTTTCTCTTGCTCAGAGTGCGTCCACGCGCGGGATTGATGGATCCTCGGTGCCGACACACGAAGGCCTCGGCTCTACAAAAGGGATTCTGTACCTCCGACTGGATTCCTCTCGGACTGACCCGACGTTGTGATTCCCTATCGAGTAAAGATCAAGGTCCATGTCGGACATTTAGAACGGGCCTCCATAGCAGCATCTCCCTGCAGACGCACTGTGGTCCTGAAGATATGTAGAAACAAAGTTTTTTTTTTTTTTTTCGTGGTCCCATCTCCAGCCTTACTATTCCTAGAAAGGGTAGTCTGTAGTGGTACATCCTGCCCATTGTGCAGTGCACGCTACCTGGACAGGACCTGAGGTACTACTCCCACATGCCACCTACGACTGTACGTACCATCACCTCTGATCCCATAGAAACTACCAAGTACTGCAGTCCTGTCATCGCTCTCATACTCTGGTGGCTCTCGTTCGATATTTCCAAACCCGGACCTCCGTACCGTACTCGAACGTCATTTCTCTCGAACGGTGGAGAACAGTAGGATCAAATAAAAACCAGAAAAAAAAGAAACGATGAGTGGATGTCTGGATGAGCTCCACAGCGGATCGATCGACCTTTGCGGATGTCGGGGGTGGGAAGGCAGGGTACAGTGGTACGAACATTTTGGATACAGTGGACAGTTCCAGGACATTGGACCGTCTGACAGTGGTCTGACAGTTGCATTTGGCATGCGTCCGGGGTTCTCGAACAAGGGCACCTGGATACGTTGAAGAAGAGGTTCTTTCCACTGTGAATATAGAGAGGTTTGAGTCGCCAAGGTACGTATTTTATAAGAAAAGATTCCTGTCACAGAGGAGGAGGGAAGGGAGAGAGAGACAGAAAACAAAAGAGAAGTCACAACGTTGAAATCGCAGCCAATTAATTGTCTTGTACAATAGACTATACAAAGTCCTGTCTACCTCTTTTGCACGGATAAGCGTGACCAACGAAAGCCGAACGTTGGAAAAAGCATTGCAACCATTCCCACTGCCACTACAGACGGATACGTATGTATGTTGCGACCGATCTCCCAATCTCGGGAGGGAACTTTTTTTTTAGGGCACCGGAGAGTCTCCGATCGACACGCGTCAATCTAATACACACTAGCGCTGCCATAGCGCAACACTAGAGGAAAGGTAAATTCAGATCCAATGCCAAGGGTACCCCCCAACTGTAGATACATATGGCCCTACAGGCGAAAACAACAATAGCTTGCTCCTTCGCCACTGGCTACAAGCTACAAGCTACAAACTACCAAGTGAACCCAACTAAGAAATCAAAAAGAAAAAAAAAAACAAAAGTTTAAACCCCCACCACTTTCCACCATTATCACCGTGACAGTTCCCCCATCCCGTTAACCAAATGCGTCCACTTCAACAAAAGTACAGTATCCAGATCCTACATTCCATGGATGATTTGGGGGGTCTTGCGCGGATTTCTCACAGACACCAGACTTGATGGGGGGGACTCCCGCCTGGCTTTGATTCAAATCATGTCACGAGGCTCCACTTTGAGCCCCACGCTGCCTGCCTCGGCCGGATTGTGATCTCAGCCACCGGGCCCCACCCGGTACCGACATGGACAGCCTCTATACTTAGTCCGCTACGCTCTACTGTACACCTTCCAGTATCAGTCTATCGTACCTCAGACCCAGGTACCAAGATGACGGTCCTCCTGGATGGTTTCCGGATGGATGAGCGACATCCGTCGTACGAGCGCTCGATTCGATTGGATGGTGATCGCCAACACCGCGGGAATGGCTTTCTGAACTCTGGGAGAGAAGAATCAATTCATTGCTGAGACACTTTCCAATATGGATGTCGCAAATGTGGAAGAGTACCCAAGGCTCTCATGCAGATGGTGGTTATATTGGAGTCTAATGACCCACTTAGGCGTTCGAGGCAGAGCTAGATATAGGTGACGGTGAAGAGGACGGGAGGCGCTGCAGGTAAGATGACGTAGACTTGAATAGATAAGTAGCTGGCAATGCTGAGCGCCTGTCCCAAGCCAGCGTGAGGGTATCTTGTGCCGGGTGACCAGTTCAAAAGAGAAAAAAAAGAAAAACCAAAACAATTGAAACGATGAAGAAAGAAGAAAAAAAAAAGATTGAATTGCTCGGGTTGATTAGGACGAAGAGGAGCGGACATGTAAGACTCAAGGCACAGGAAAAGCGCAGGGCAGCACAGGCGACAGTCTATTATACGAGAACAAGAGAAAAGAAGACGAGCAGCAAAGCGAGACCATGTAGTGCGCATGCCACTGACCATCACAGCCTCGCCGCAAGATGTGGGAGAAACTACGCATCAAGGCTACTGCTAAAAGGCTATTCATGCTCAAAATGAAGTGGAAACCAAAAAACAAACGAGATGCCTTGCCTCAATCGAACAGCCCAGCATGAGAATCGGGAATTGGAGTCCAGTGATCCTCGACCACTCACTCGGGCCATCTCGGGGCTGTCGCCATGCTGCCAGTCATTCGGTGAAAGAGGTCAAGAATGCACGGGTAAAGAGTGTGAGGGGGAAGGAAATCAACATTTCCATCCTCACGCAACTCCCAGGGAAGGCACCATGCCTTGCTCTTCACGAGGTTCGGCACCGAGCTTGTAGGAAACCTTGAAGCGAATCTTGACCGAGTTTCCCTTTCCGTGATCAACTCCGTCAAGAACCATTTCCTGCTTGACGCCAAACTGTTGCTGCGGCGCGACTTCACGGCCAGACTGTGGGCGGAGTTGGAGTGTATAGGCCTAGAGACCGATGAGTTAATTGATTGACATGGTGCAATCTTGGAAAGCCCAGCAGGACGCTTACCTTCTCCACTGCGACCTGGAAATGTAATTCCCCAATGGGCTGAGTGGTCGTGTTTGAGAAGACAGCCTGGATGAAGATCTGCCGAGGCGCACTAGGGAGACGACGAGCCACGAAATCGATACGGAGCTGTGAGTTGAGGACAAGGATTTTATTGGTCGAAGGAAGGGTGTTGCTCTGTGGGAGCGACGATGCAAAGTTCCACTCATCATCTTCTGCCGAGGCTTGTGATGTTGCAGCCTGGGGCGGAGAAGGAGAACTGACATCCGCTGCCAGGTCAAGCAGCGCGGATGAAGACATACCCCCGGCTTGGCTTGGCCCTGTCGGAGGTTGAGAGGGTCCGAGTCTCGGCCGAGGGCTGGCTGAGACCAGTGCCGCGAAAGGATCTGCCGCCTGCGGAGGAGTCGCAGTCGGCCGGTGGTGAGGTAAGACGCCTGGGGCTGGCGTAGAGGACTGAGACCCTGGCTGAGACAAGTTCACAGATGCAAATATATCGTAATTGGGTTTGGCCGGAGCAGTGGCCTGCTGGGGAGGTGGTCTGGATGTTGTCGTTGGACCCGAGCCGCCTTGCAGAGGAGGGAAGCCTGCTAGAGAAGGGAAAAAAAAAGAAACTTTAATGCCTGCATCCATGTGAGATGGACCAGTTGACTTACTGCTTGAGGTGCCCAATGAAATCCCACTTCCCAGGGCTGGTACCTCTTCGTCGAGGGACAGTCCAAGAAGGTCGTTCTCTAACACATTTTGTTGGGCCGACGATCCGGCAGCTGGTCCGTTGGAACTGGACGTGGGTTCGGGATCGAAGTCGATGAGAGAAAACTCGTTGTTGGCGTTCTTTGATACTCCGGTGGTGGTGCCCAAAGTACCCTTAGGGATCTTCGATGCCGCATCAAATTCGCCTTTGCGGACGAGCTTGTAGCGCTCGATCGTGCGGTGAATGCTGTCATTGATCTCGAGGAGCTTGTGCACGGCCTCTGGGTCATCCGACTCCTCTTCACACATTCTTTGAATCTTGGGATGCGCACTTTGCAGCGCATTGGCCAACTCCTGTAGGCGTAATCGTTAGTTCAGCTGTGCCTATACAGTGATATCGACAGACCACTGACCTCAAAGACATCTCCTTGCGGGGCGCCATCGCCGGGCTGATGGCTTTGCAACATTTCCTCCAAGATCTTTGCCTTTTGCTGCACTTTGGCGACTTCTTCTGCAGCCTTTGCGCGGTAGTCAGTCTTGTGTCGGTTGTCATATCCGGCCATGACCTTCATTAACCGGTTTGCTTCCTGGAGGTCCGCAGGTGTGCCGCGTCGAATAAGTTCTTGAAGCTTGGCGGATTGCGCTTCTCTCTCTTCTTCCTCCATCTCCTCGGCCGAACGAAGGTTCTGAGTGCATATTGTCAGTATACTATACATGTCAATCCGCAACAGAAGCCCTGCACACTTACGTCACTGGGATTCAATACCGCCGCATCTTCACGGCGGACCTCAGGGAACGCGTAGCCTTTGTAGAGAAGAAGACGATGCATGTCCCGGATAAAGCCCAGATCCTCCTTGTAACGCGATGTCTGGCAAATGGTCTGGCGCCATTCCTCGATTGACTCCAAGATGCGGTGTTGTACTCGCGAGGCGCGCATCGGCGGGCGCTCTGGAAACCTTCGCACTAGCTCATTGAGAAATTCTTTCGTGCTGATTTGTAGGTGAAATGGATAGCCACAATTCTTCACGCAAATATCAAGAAGCTAAATGGACCAAAGAGGTAGCTATTAGCACTATCCTGGTCATTTGCACGGCTCGCCTCAGCTCGTCCCAGCTCGTCCCAACGGCTTCAACATACCGCCAGCGCCAACAAGGCTATGTTTTGATTGCGGGCATTGATGAGCTGAACAATTTCAACTGCAGCTTCTCGTGGTCTACCAAATTAATCGTAAGATTGCGTTTGCGCTTCATCTGTAGCTTATGTCATTTGCGACTCACGCATTGCCCTTCTTGGAATTGATCAGGTCGGCAACCTCGAGGTTCAGGGCCAGGTTCGGCTCGTAATTCTGTGGATCGCAGGCATTTCCTAAAAGATTCGACAAGTCAGCAGACCGATTCTCTTGGATCATCAATGGACTTTGAATCCATGACTCGACTCACGAATTGCCCGCTGGAGCGGTGTTAGCCCCGGCTCAGCATAGGCACCGAAGCGGTCCCTAGCCGCCATGCGTGCGGAAGCAGCCTCCAGGATGACGGTTGGGGGGGGGTGAATAGACAAGTAGATCTGAGCAGATGTCACGTGTAATGCAAAGATGTTGCCTTCACCAGCTTCCAGTGCGCCCCTCGATGTGGAAAAGGTGATCCGACAGTTCCCCCGCAGTAGTGGAAGCTGGCTAGTTCGATGCGCGGGCGGAGTAGCCTGCACGTGTGGCGCTTGCGCTTCAACAGGGAAATTTTTGTGACTCGAGCACGCCGCTCTTCCACATACACGCCACCTCCAGACGTCTTCACCTGTATCCAACCGACACCTTGACAAGCAAAACAGAACCTAAAAGACCGCAACAATGGTCCGTCATAAAAAGGACAACTTTTCACGAGGAGGCAAGAAGCCGTCGAACCCCCGCTCCCGACCAGTGCCCCGCGGCGATGCAAATGACGCAGCGCCTTCTTCGCGACCTGCATTCCGAGCCGCCTGTTGGGATATGGGGCACTGTGACCCAAAAAGATGTTCCGGGAAGCGCCTTATGAAGCTGGGGTTGATGCGTGAGCTTCACATCGGACAGCGGTTCCCAGGCGTGATCGTTTCGTATGCGCCTGACCCCGCCAGTTCTTGCCCAAATTCTCCAGACTGCTGACATCTGGATGGCTAGACCCAATGCGAAGAAGGTTGTTTCCCCTGCCGACCGAGAATTGATGGAACAACATGGTGCTGCCGTCGTGGAGTGCTCCTGGGTACGAGTCAAAGAAGTCCCATGGTCGCGCATCGGTGGAAAATGCGAGCGTCTGCGTATGTCCCTGGCTGCTATTCAGAATCATGACTCGAGCATTGGATACTAATCAGACTATTGAGCAAACAGTTCCCTATCTCATTGCTGCGAATACAGTCAACTACGGAAAGCCGTGGCGTCTAAACTGCGTTGAGGCCTTGGCCGCTTGCTTTTACATTTGTGGTCATCGAGAATGGGCAGAGGAGGTTTTGAAGAATTTCAGATACGGGGAAGCATTCCTGGAGATCAACTCAGAACTCCTCGACCGCTATGCGGCTTGTGAAAGCGAGGAGGATGTGAAACGTACGGAAGAGGAATGGCTGGCCAAGATTGAGCAAGAATATGAAGACAGCCGCGTCGAGGGCGCTGACGATATATGGACTGTTGGCAATACCAATCGCCAGCCTTTGAACCACGGCCCGTCTGACGACGATGAAGACGACGAGGATGACGAGGAGAGGGAAAAAGACGGCAGTGATGAGGACAGTGAAGCCGAGGAGGAAAGCGAAGACGAAGCAGACAAAGATCCGTTTGCCATTTCAGACGACTCCGAGGATGAAGAACAAATGGCTGAGATTCGGCGCAAGATTCTAGAATCCAAAGCGTTTAAGAATCCCTCCGCCCCGGAAAAAGAACAGCCGGAGAGGATCGCGCGTCCCGAACAGCCCTTGTACGTTGACTCGGACGCTGAATCGGGCTCCGCTGGAAGCGAGGATGAGGATTTCGACAATATCATCAACGCAACGACAGTCACGGATCGCACCGGTATCAAGGAGATTCAACGACGACGTGGAAAAGAAACCGTCAGTGCATCCTTTTCACGCACCGAAATTTCTGCGCCGAAGAGGTGGTGAGAAATGAAAAGGAGAAATCTCAATGGAATACCTTAATCAGCGCAGAATATTCTTATAAATTCAAACATTGCAACTGGGCAGCTCGATTGACGCCGAACGGCCCTGGAGCTTATGGTGCAAGCCCCGTCGGCAAAGGCCCTTTTTTGGACGATCTCTGGCATCGCTGCTGAGCTCTTTCCAGCGAGATATTCGAGTCACTCGGCATGTGAGCACCGCCTCACTCAGGGGCGCAGCTGTTCTTGCCGATGGCACACATTGAACCCTTCGCAGAAATCTTCTGGGCCGTGCACACTCCGTCTGTTTAGCCCCTTCTTTCCACATACAGCGAGCTCGTTGGACGTGCTTTTGCCGAGATACGAGCTATGGCATGGTGTTACTCTCGCAAGATTTCCAAATTAAGTTTTGGTTTTATTGCAAATTCCACGGCTCAAGGTTTCGAAGGTCCTTCGGGTACCTTTGAACTACACAATGGGCCATGGGTCCCTGGAATCGAAGACCCAAAGCCGTACAATTTCCTGCGCGTGTTTCGAGAGGTGCAAACTGTGCACTTTTTGCAGAGTCTTTGTTCATTGAATGACGACTATATATACATAGTCCTTTTATATGATACCGCGGTCGTTCGTGATGAATTCAATCCAGTCGAACTACCACTTAGTCAGTGGTAGGATTGTCAAGTGATATCCTTCCTTGGTTCCTAAGCCTGACATCAGTCACCTTCGCTGGCCCGTTGACACTGTTCAGGCGCAGTTTCATAGTTTCAAATCTTTTCACTAGCTAGCAATAAACTCTGCCTAGCTGTCTGTGTCTATTTCATGTCAGAACTACTCCGTTAACAAGACACATGGACAAATGACAAAGATACTCGACTGTGACATTGACCTTGCTAGATTCATGATAAGACAGATCTTCAATAATTGACACGATGTCAATTCCCGCGAACGATTTCCCTCCCTCCCCCTTGCTCAGCCGCGAGGAGACCCGAATTGGATATTGGAAACATTCCAAAGGAAGACTCCTCTTGTTGCATTCTCATCGCACCAGATTCAATTCACACGGACTACCATCATCGCCCCGCGGCGAGCAGCACCCGCGGCCACGGCGTGATCCCTCAAAAGTCGATCGGCATGCACCAAATCTGTGACCTGCTCAGGTCTCCCTCGCACCATATTGCGCTCCACAAGGTCTACAATCCGTGCCAGCGACGCACCATCCGGATTCACCGGCACAAACATCGTCTTTAGGCCACGTTTCCTTCGACCCAGCGTATCTTGCGGGTCCGAATCAGATGCCTCTTGTGCTGGCCAAGGATCCACGACCGTCAACACGGCACCACCATCCTTGACAACAGCAGGCGAGTGGACTTGTTGAAAGACAATTCCTCCCGCGCAATCAACAACGATTTCGACGGGATCCCATCGCTGGGCACGGAAAATCTTTGCAAATTCGCAATCTTCGGCTTCAGGGATTCGCGGCAGGACAATGACTTCGTCCACATCCCAAGTTCCCCGGACAATCTCGTCCTCGGTATTCGCACAGGTGACGCAGATCCAGGGTCGTTTGGAGCTGCCCAAGATGGGCTCTGCGCGAAGAAGCTGCACGGCGATCCGGCCGACTTCGCTATCGCGAGCGTTGGTGATCAGCACGCGTAATTGTCCGTGGGAGCCTCTTCTTCTGCGTCTCGTATCGTTTGTGCGCAGCCAGGTGCTTCGACGTCTTCCAAAGCCGTGTTGACGACTGGTTCCGTTTCCGTTTCCGTTGCCGCTTTTTTTCCTACTTCCATCTGGATGACCGCTGCCATTAGTGCTCCCACTGCCCATGGTCATGGCACTCGCCGTTTTCACGAGACTGTTGATGTTGTCCACGCTCTTTCTCAACCAACTGTGTCCGCTTTCTTTGCCATTGCCGTGGTGAGTGCTGTTCCCTTTGCGGTGCCCATTCCCATATGCTTCGGCGTAAATGCTCCTCTTCGCACCTTGACCATTGTGCGGCTGCCCATTCGAATAGCCATTGAATATGTTTGTCTTGAAAATTCCTTGACCATTCTCCCCGCTGCGCTTGTTGCCATTTGATCCTTGGAGGGCTTCTCCCAAAGAAGTATCTGGGCTGCCGGCGGAATGGTCGACTTGACTCTCCTTTCCCTTTCCAATACCATTACCATAGCCATAGCCTTGGCCATTATCTTCATCATTGAGTTCAATCTCCCCATGTCGAAACAGCGCCTGCCAGGCCGTCAATCCAGGAAGAGCCAGCGCCGCCGCCTCCTGAGCCCCAATATTCCCCGGTTTCCCAGCCAATTCGACCTCAGTCGCCAAGGCATAATCGGCCGCGCCTCCATCACGCACATAGCTCGTAACACCCCAGACCGTATCACCGATTTGAAACTTCGGCCCCCCCGGCCGTTCGTCGTCCTGCGACGGTGTACTCACCACCGTCCCGCAAATACTATGCAGCGGGATCTGCGGCGTGGTCTTTTGCGGATTCAGTGCCGTCGACAGACGCACTTCGTCATGACAAAAGGCCGCCGTTTGGACCTTGAGCAGGTACTCCTGTGGTGAGGGCTGAGGACTGGGGAAATTCGGATCTAAAACGAGTCGTGTGCCTGGATTGCTGAAGCGGCGCGGTTGGGGACTCGCTGGTCCGTCGGGAATCGGTTCCAGGGGTGAGTCTGGGGGAGTTTGGACGGAATAATATAGTGCTCGCATGGAGAGGGGGATGAAGTTCTGAGGGCTGATGATGGTGGATCTCCGCTCGTCTGGACGAGTAGTCGTCGACATTCGTGGTCCGGCTGTAGAGAACTTCTTGCTGTCCAAGTTGAGACTCGGTAGAGGGATGTCTACGGCTTGCGTCTCTTCATAGCTTGTCGGTGATGATACATCGCGCTTTGGCATGAGGCTGATGTCGTTGTCGTTCTCTGACGGAGCGTAGTCGTTGTGCGATGCCCGGCGATTCATCTTGATGCGTCCGGTGAAGCCTTGGAAGCCGATGAAGAATATCTCTTTTGGAGATTCAGATCACACAAGTCGTGCGATGCCTATTTTTTAATCCCGCAACGATCGTCTTGACCTATCTATGACGAAGGTTCATTTCAGATTGCCACGTTTTTCATCATGATTGCTTCGAAGCCGAAGAGCGATAATCATTAAATCATACTTGTGATTGAGTATGCGGACCAATAGCGATCCACAGAAGTCGCTGGATCAAATGCGACAAGACAAACCAGCGAATTGATTCACCCGAAGAGAGCGCCACGCCATCCAAGGACTAAAGTCCCAGCCGTGCAATTACACCATCCAGCTCCTCTGCGTTCTCAAAGACCGTCCAAACCGCCCGAGGTACATTCTCAAAGGCCCTCTCAAATCTTTCGGGCTTGTTTTTTTCTTCCATGTGTTCCACGTCGGTCACCTTTCTGATAGCAATCGCTTGGATCCAATCCGCATATCGTTCGTACATCTGCGCATATGCTTCGGGATCAGACTGCGTCGAGTCGCCAATACAAAGCACACGGCGTTGCGGAAACCAGCTCCGGATCTTTTCCATACGATCCACCTTGTACTCCTGAGTCTTTTCGGTGAAGGACTTGATCAGTCCACCAATATCCATCCAGGAGTAATCACGCAAGACGATTGTTCCGGGAATGTAATGCTGGTGCACGAATTGATGCAAGAATGGGTAGAGATTGTACGGTGAGGCCGAGAGATAGAACCACGTTGGATTGAGACTCTTCTGAATGCGTTGATAGACCTCCGGCATCCCGGCGATCGCAACAGGCTCTTCCGCAAAAGTCGTGCGCAGAATACCCGTTGGCTCGCGCGTCATGGTCCGCTTGATGGTATCGTCGATGTCCGAGATGACCATCCAGCCTTCTGGGGCCGCAAATCGGGTCTCCATCACGGTTGTCGGCTCGGTGAACCCGCGGGCTTGAGGCCGAATCACCGTTCCATCAGTCACTCCAAGCTGACCGAGATCGATCACTTGACTGATGATGCCGTTGCCGTCTGAATCACCGAGGTGATGCCGTTGTTCTGTGCCGTTGACCGGAATGTCCAGCTCTATCGTCCGCGCAGGAGAGACCTGGTTGATGAACGGCTGCACACGCTGTTCAATGCGCTCGCGTAACGCTTTCCCATCTGGGCCAACTTCCCCATCGAGGCCGATGAGATCAGCGATCGTTGCAACGACTTTGCCCACGTCTTCGCGCCCATTCGTCTCGAAAATACAAGCGACATATTCTGCTTTCCACGACCTTGCAGCGCTGCCTTGGCCCGTCGAGTCCGATGGTGACTGATACGCCGTGTTGTCCAACAGCCAGATGGTGTTCTTGCGGGGGTCCGCGGGATGAACAAGCGGATTCTTGTGGCCCGTCAGAGAAGACAGAAAATCCAGGATAGCTGTCCCGCGGCGTGACAAGAAGGACGGTCGCCGAAGAAGTACCTTGGCGTCTGCAGTTGCTCTTCTCGACAGCTCAGGTTGAGTAGCCGGGGACTTGGTTGTTGGGTCTTGCGCCATGATGAAAAATGATATCTGCTGTGTCTTCAAGCTGGGCGTGGGCTTTGCTTGAGCGAGGTACGTCTATATTGTCGAGACGAGAAGCGACGATAAAAATAACTGCGGACTTTCTTCTCTCGTCCTCCAAGCCATAACTGGGGGAGGAGGGGTAAGGAATCAGCGCCGATCATATAAGTGCATGCCGAGAGGCTGAATCCATGCTTTCGAGGTAGGCAGGAAAGCCCCGATGACCAGATGTGTATTTCCCATCTGGCCTCGTGCTTTCCGTATTCGAATCCGATCACTGCGCCTCACTTCTCACTAACATCGCTATTGGTGAGGAACGATCGTTGGCTCTTGCCGTTTACCTTGTGTGGATCAGGTGGCGGAAGAGGTTGTCTGGTGGCCGAGTGATGCCCCCCTGATGACTTTCGTCATTCGGCTGCGTCAGGCGAACGGACTCACTTGGCAAGTCGCTGATCTGGCGCAAAGTCAGAAAAACGATCAGGTTACCCATCACTGCGTCAGAGACAAATGATCTGGGGTTGGAAAGGTCCCACCGATGAGGTTAAATGAGTGGGACACTGAAACGCATAGTGTGCTGTACATGTGTCTCAAACACTCCTTTCCTAGTTGTAATGAGAGATCACCAAGTTCCTGAAACGAGTCCCAATGCGACTGGTTGTGGGACCCCAATTTGCGATTCGAGGGCTGAGGACATCGCCAGTAGAGGCACTCCCACGGAGCTCCACGATTAACATTCTGCTGGAGTCACATTTACAGGAATATAAGAAGAGGTCAGACAAGAGCAGCACTCGATTCTACAACATGAGTGGGTGTGACACGGTTCCTCGACCACCGGCTCTGAAGTAAAAACAACAACAATAAGAGTCGCCGAGTGACACCGTCGAACAGTGCCTCGCCCGGGTTTTGGCATCCCCATTGCAGACCTACAGACTGAAAGACGGATGGATTGATGGATTCCATCTTCCTCCGCTCCTTCAAGAATGGTCGCATCTATATAAGCACAATCGGTGAAGACAAAGACAGCACGGACGCGAAGAAGCCATTTGTGGATAGTCCGGTAACAAAGAAGCAAAGAACCAAGCAAGTCAAGTGCACGAAGCAAGGGTGCAAGATGAAGTATTCCATACAAGAATGAATTTTGACCAGATAGTCCAAAATGCCACAAAAAAACACGCTCTTTCGAAGTTCAAGCCACAGAAAGACAGACTGGATGGGATGAAAGGGGAGGACTGACGGATGACAGAACCAGAACGACCCCCCGCAAAGCCTGTTGCCTTAAAAGAAACGAGATAGAATGTCACGGATCCGAAGAAAGGTAGAGTAGATAAAGAGTCATGGGAAGAAGAGAAGGAGAGGAAGCAAGGGAGGACAGTGTATTAAAAGGGAAGCTCTTGGGCTTTCCTGTCATTTAGAGTAAAGAATCAAGTCTGGTAAAGACACTGAGGCACGCTGCAACAATCTGAGTCGAAAAGTCAGTATACGTTGAATGCCTTCCAACACCACTGGAGAAGAAGATCAGAAGCATACCTCCAATTGAAGCTCGCGATCTCTGTTGCCTCGGTTGATCTCCTCATTGATCGCCTGGGCCAGATTGGCTCCAATGGCCTGCGAGCCGCCCGCCCGGCGACCAAACGGCCATTGTGAGTATTCGGCCAGGAGTTCATCCACCTGTGCAAAGGCCCTCTCACGGGCTTCGTGGCTCATGGTGACCAGGGCGTTCTCCAAGACGTTGGCCGCGTATGCAGCGCATACCATGGTGACCGTCCGAAGGTAGCGGAATTCGGCGTCCTCGGGCAGCCACGGGCTGGGAGGAAGAATGACTGTCCGGTTGGTGCAGATGTTGCGCACGCGTTTGTGTAGATCGTCCTTGGCGCCCCCGTCGGCCACGGGATGCGTCGCCATATCGAAGAGCAAGAAGTTGCGCTTCTCGGTTCGTAGAATACCCTTATCCACCAGACCCTTTGCCAAGCGTTCGCGCACTTGCTTCAATTGGTATCCGATCTTCATCAGGTTCCAGGTCTCTCCTATAGAATGCGATCGCGGTCCGGGAGTCAATACAATGGTCGAGGGAGAAGCTCAGTCCGTCCCGACTCGGGAAAACGTACCACTCATCAGGTCAATCCATGAATTGACGCTCATCTTCTCGCTCGATTTCATCATCTTTAGCGCCTCGTCCAGCAAGACTTCGCCGGTCAACGTATCGTCAACGACCTCGATGATGCGGTCGGCCAAGGGGAAGCGTCGCCGCGACGAATCCTTCTGCATGCTGATGCGACCCCGGAGAGCGAGCTCGATGACGATACATCCTCGCAACGCATACGATATATTCTCGTTCCAGAAGGACAGGTAGCCCTATCGCGTGAATTCAGAAGGCCAGTCAGCATCAGACAATTCCTCCTCCTCCCCCCCCCCCCTCAATCGGCACTCAAACGGAAGCATATCTGCCAACCGCCTCTTGCCTTCTCTTTTTTACTTATCTCCCCGAAACGCCTTGGGTCCCAATTCAGCTTACCTGCTTGTCTTTTAACCCCAGCAACAGCACTTCCTCCATCAACGTAAGTTTCGGTTGCTTGTTGCGTTCTTCAGTCTCACTCAGGTCACGAGGGTCGAATGCGATCTTGTGGCCATTCTCCGCGCTGGTGTAAGAGGTCTCCGGACCGCGGTTCTCCATTGCGGACCCATTTCTCTGCACAGGTGAGGAGACCCGGCTATCATCTTGGTCATCTGCGCCAGCGCCTCGACCGCCGCCTCGTCGCCGAGTCAAGCCTCCGGATGACATGATGACCACAGGTGAGGAGGAAAAGGACGAGGAGGAGGGGGGGGGGCGGTGGGTGGGGGGTTGAGGTGGTCGAGGAGACGAGGCTGTAAGACGAAGAGCGGAGAAGCGATCTCTCGGACAGCCACAGGGTCAAGAGAAAGGGTGGTGTTGATAGTATCTGAGCCAACCTGCCTGCCAGTCGCAGTGGGCCTAAATTGTCTCGCGGAGAAAGATGGTCGAAAGTCACGAGTAGTTGGACCAAGAGACCGTTCGCCGCTTTCTCAAAAGTAAAGTGGGACCGGTCGGGAGCAGCCTGTCAGGGGGGGGACCCAAACAGCAGGACCAAGTGGACGTGAAAAGGAGCTGAAAAGGAAAGACGCAGCACGCAGTCGTGGCAGTCGAGGACTAGTCCATGTCGAGTATAGACTGTGGTCAGAAAAGACATGGCCACTCCCAACAACAATCGGGGCCTGGACACGCCAGATATATCTTGAGTCTTTCCGTCTTTTGTATTCTTCCTGTATTGGGTTTCCCAATATGTATCTGGTAAGCTATACAAGGCACCAGCCTGAACAGCAAGCCAAGCTGGGAGATCCAACATTGGAGCCAGGACAGGTACTACCCATGAGCCAGCTACCTGATTCCTCTCCCTCTAGAGTTAGGAGGGTTCCAGGTGCTGAGTCTCTAGGTTGGCAAGGGTCTACTCTGCCCGGCGGGAGAGATTATTCCAGAGGAGGCTGGTTTCATGGCAAATGAAGCATGAAAAGCGGTTTCACAGGCTCGTTTACTCCACGTCACAGGATGAGTAGTAGTGTCGGGAGACGGGAGTTATTCGCAAGCGATGCTATGATTGGCAGTGCAGTGGAGATCATGCATTGCTTCCTATCGTGCAGATGGCATACTTGCCCTGAGGGCAATCTCATTCATCAACCATTGCGACGCTGCGATTGCGATTCTGTTTGTGACCTTCACTCACCCAAGGTGACGCTGATGCTGATCATGCCGACATTGATGCAGGCAAGTCGGCCTGTCACATAGATGCTCTCGGATTCCAAAGTTGCCGAGGCAGGGACGAGATACGATAGAAATCAGAGTGCGCACCCAAATAGAAGGATCCCGATCCAAGGACAGAAAAGAAGCGGGGAGATGCGCAAGTCAATACTGCTTCAAAACTGCATTCAAGATGATATACATGACATGGAAGAAAAAGAAGAGAGCACTAGCATGTATTGCAACATACAAGGTAGCGCTGGACAACCAGGGAAGACTTGCTTTTTCCACGCATCTTCCGTGGCCAACGCCACAGACCCAATCCATGTTCTATCCGACTCCCACAACACTCGCCCCCCAAATTTTCAGCGTTCAACGTTTAGTGAGCTATGAGTCAAATGTGAGCATAGAGCAAAGACGGGAGTCAGAGCCAGGCGGGGGTAGATCACATACCATCGGGCTGAGCCTTGATGTACTCAACAGCCTTCTCGACTATTGCGGTTGCATCACACATTAGTCTTCTATCGCGAAGGAACAGAGTCATCTGATTGAGCATCACGAGAAACTTACTGCTGTGGATCTGGTCGGCCTCCTTGTCGGGGATCTCAATGCTGAACTCCTGTTGGCATAGTCAGCAACTGTCGGTGACCTGATCGCGTTTTCCGAGGGAAACAGAAGCTGGTCGCGTACCTCCTCAATGGCCATCACAACCTCAACGGTGTCCAAGCTGTCAAGGCCCAGGTCGTTGGAGAAGTGAGAGACACCGGTGATCTATACACAAGAAAATTGATCAACACTAGTCCGTTGCGGTCCGTTCCCGAGAGCACCGCTCTTTGCGAGATAATATTCCCGAGGGCAGCCGACGGATGATCCGTGGGGCTGAGATCGCGATTTCTCAACTAACCTTGCTAGGATCGGAAACCTGTGTGGAAGAGCAGATGTTAGCACGAAGCTTCCCAGGCACAGAGACCAATGACATCGGAAAATCGGAAATATTATATCATCTCGCCATTCGGCCATCACGAGATACGTCAACGTACCTTGTCGAAGTTCTTCAGCAGGTTGACTATCCGGCCCTCAATCTCGTCCTTGGACAGACCAGCAGGGGCAGAGTAGAAACGGATGCTCTGAGAGACCATGCGAGGGGCCATCTGGACAGCAATGGGAGAGCTGCGGATCTGGATGGGAGCCGCGGTCTTGATAGCGGCACGGGGGGCGGAGGCCCTCAAGGAGCGAACAATGGCGGAGCGGAACATGGTGATGGATGGAGAATACGAACGTGCACGAAAGCGCCGAGTGGCAGAGACGGGAGTCGAGACGGAAGGAGAGGGAGTGGAAGAGGGCGGTTAGATGGAGAAAGGGACGGGATCAGAAGGGAAGAAGGTCGGGAAGTGATGCTGTTGCGCAAAATCCTGCCGCCCACCAATCAGCACCCGGCAGAAATGAATGACCTAAGCAATCTTTCCCCCCCAGCAAACACCTGCAACCGCATACCAGTCCATTCTCGTTGAAGCTCCTCGTCTCTTCCTCGACCAACCTCGCTTCCGCTACACGCCCCCCTCCCATCCCTCCTCCGACTTCTCAATCGCCTCGCCCAGGTTTCGCCATGGCTACCTCTCGCTCGGTCGCCAGGCTGATCGCCTTCCGCCGGTCTCCCTTCATGCCCATCGGGTCGGCCGCAAACTTCTCTTCTTCAGTGTCCCGCGCAGCCACTCCAGCGGGCCCTCCCCAGCCTGGCTTCCGCTTGCCCCCGCCTAAGCGCTGGGACCAGGGCGCGGAGTCCTCGCTGGATAAGGCGAGCAAGTACTTCCTCATGGCCGAGATCTTCCGCGGCATGTACGTGGTGCTGGAGCAGTTTTTCCGTCCACCGTGAGTATTCATCTCTTAGCGACAGAATGTTGGCATTGCGGGCTCGTGGAGAGTCGGCAGTGAGGGCGATTCTCCTCAATTACACGCTGGCTAACGTGGACGTCTTTCGCGGCTCAGATACACCATCTTCTACCCATTCGAGAAGGGTCCCATTTCTCCCCGTTTCCGTGGCGAGCACGCTCTGCGTCGTTATCCTACTGGTGAGGAGCGTTGCATTGCTTGCAAGCTCTGCGAGGCCATCTGCCCGGCGCAGGCTATCACCATTGAGGCGGAGGAGCGTGAGGACGGCAGCCGTCGGACGACCCGTTACGATATTGATATGACCAAGTGCATTTACTGCGGCTACTGCCAGGAGAGCTGCCCGGTCGATGCCATTGTGGAGAGTCAGTCTTTTCTCCCAACCCCCCGCTATATCTCGGTGTTTGTTCTCGTATCAGCTAACCTCTCACATTATGCATGTAGCCTCCAACGCCGAGTACGCCACCGAGACTCGCGAGGAGCTTCTGTACAACAAGGAGAAGCTTTTGGCCAACGGCGACAAGTGGGAGCCCGAGATTGCGGCTGCTGCTCGTGCCGATGCTCCCTACCGATAAATGAACCGCGTCAACTATTCTGTCGTTATTCATTTTTATGATACTCTACCCTCCAAAGTTGCGGATCATGCTTCTTCGCCCCGTGGAATTGTCTTTCCCAAAAACTCGTGGACCCCGCCCAATCGCGTTCGTCCCAAATCTAGAACAGGGTCTCCATCCTGCCCATCCTCTTTTTCTTTCTTTTCAGTCTGGTTTTATCCCTGTTTCAGCACGCCTTTGTACATATCCCACCCTCGACCCTGCGTTAGTACCTTCCTGTTGTATTAGTCAGTTACTCAAGCAAACTAACTGCTCTTTTGGAACCGCGTTCCCTGGGGTATTCTCTTTTTCCTTTGTTCAAAATTGAAAGACGATTTATTTCTCTGTGATCTTCCTCAAGGCACGTTGCTCATCGCGGGGGAATGTTCAGCGGTGCAGAGCCAGAGAACTCGAAGGCTATCGGCTCCCTCGGGAGATGGTATGGGTTCGAAAATTTACCTCTCTAGAAAGAGACACTAAACAAGCCATTCATCATTGCAGACTGGGGAAGCAAGCAAGACAGGATATCCGAACGATGAATTCTTATATTCACATATTGAAAATCAAATCGCTACCCATGCTGACATAGATACATGACGTGAATGCCGCTGAAACACAGCGTGAACACCAAACACCAAATCCCCCGGTGGATATTTCCCAAATCGATGTCTTCAAGAGGCACTTTTCTTTCTTTTGCTTTTTCTTTTCTCTCACTCTCCGTTCTTTTCTCTCTTAGTAAACTCTTCGGAAGCGGGGGGTAGCAATCCTCGGCCTGTTGCCAAGACATCTCAGGCAATGAAGACAGGGGGTTGGACACGAGCGTGGAAGAAGCGGGAGGGGGATGTAGACTACGGGCCAGTAGCCGTAGGTTCAAGCGGATAACGAGGGGGGAGAGAGAGAAAACAAAAAGAAGGGTATGTTGCTTATTTCTTCTTGGCGCCAACCTTGGCCTTGAAGCTGCCTTCGAAGCCGGGGCGGGCCTTCTTTTTGGCACCACCGGAGGACTTCTTGCCCTTGCCCTTGGTGCCCTTTTCTTCGCGGCGCTTGCGTAGGTTCTCCTCGCGCTTGTTCTGGCGCTGCTCCTTCATTCGTGATACCGTGTCGAGGCGCTCCTTCCAATCCCGCTCAGATCGCTTCTTTGCGGTCTCCTTGCGCTTGAGGGCTTTCTTCAAGAGAGAGGTGTCGTCTCGAACACGTTCACCGTGTGCGCGCTTCTTGGCATTCAACCAGGCATCCTTTTCCTCCAGCTCGGCACGCTTCTCCGGGTCCATCCCTTCGAGCCGGGCCTTTTTCGCTTCGGCGAGCTTGAGCTGGGCAGCAGTGTCGTTGTCTCGGGGCCCACGAGCCTTGGATTTGTCACGAACACCAGTGAGGGTGGGATCGGCGATTTGGCCGTCAGCGAACATGACCTGGCCAAACGAGAAGTTGTTGCTGGCGGAACCAACAGATTCGGCGGGGGACCGGGGAGACGCGAGCAAGGATCCAGATCCACCGGGGGAAAAGCGACGAGCCATAGCCTCGTCCTTTTGGCGCTGCTCCTCCTCCTTGGCCTTTTGGCGCAGTTCCTTCTTGTGGGCCTTGCGCTGCTCGGCCTTCTGTCGTCGCGAGTCGATCAGCTCTTGACGATTACGAGCAGGCTTGCCGTTGAAGCCGTCGGCATGTCTCTTTGCTCGAAGCTCATCGAGTCGCTTCTGTAGGCGTTGTTTCAACTCCTCGGGGGTGGCCTTTAGGGCCTTAGTCTCAGCCGGCTGGGCGTCAGCACCGGTGGATGGAGGCGCAATCGAGGATATGGAAGACGACCCTGACTGCGGGGCGGAGGTGTTGGGTGAGTCGCGAGTGGAAGAGGCAGAGGACGGCTCCTCGGGTTCCTCATTGAATTCGATGGAGAATCCCTCCTCGGCGACTCCCTCCTCATCGTCATCTTCATCATGCTGGTTTTCGTTGGCCGGAGCGGCCGGTTTCTCGACGGGCTTTTTCTCGGCCTTTGACTTTGGTGCGTCCTCCGCTGTGGTGGATGCTTTTTCGACCTGTTGCGACTTTTCTTTCTTGGCGGTTTCCTTGGCCTTTTTCTTTTCCTTCTGGACAGCCTTCTTCTGCTCCTTCTTCTCCTCCTTGGCCTTCTTTCGAGCCTCGGTCTCCTCCGACTTGGACTTGGACTGAGCCTTTGAAGCGGCGGCCTCGGCCTCGGTCTGTTTCTGCTTCTTGACCTTTTCTCCTCGCTTGAGTCCCTCGCCAGGGATCTCGGACCCTAATTCCCCATCGGAGGAGTCGCTCTCCAGAGATCCGTCCTCGCGCTTGCGCTTGCGGGCTTGTTCATCCATGATGTCCTTGGCTGTTTTGGCAGACTCGGGGTCCAATTTGGCTCTTTTGGCTTCGCGTGCTTGTTCTTTTGTCTGTTTTTTCCGCTTCCATTGATCCTGCGCATGCGGACGATGATTAGATGCAGCACACGAGGAGAATCAGAGCAGAAAGCCCACGGACAGCCCGTGTAGTTCAAGAAGAAAATCTGATCAGGGAGGAACAAGAGCGCGCACGTACACTGGTATTGTCGTCGCCGTAGTAATATTTAGCGGGGATCAATGAGAGCAATCCGTCAAAAGCCTGCGCGTGACTGCGCAATCTGTCCTGGGTAAAGTTAGTGAGGAAGTTACACCGAGCGGGATGGCCGTACAAACCTCGATGTCGTCCATCTTTGATTGTCCAAGATCTCGAATGCTGGTCTCGAGACAGGTCGGAGCAATCGCTTCGAAAAATTTGGGGGTGAGGAAATCTTGGCGTTCTCCGCTCGGCTCCTTCACCGCCCGCGCACAAGAAATTTCGGCGGTGAGATGGTCTGTGCACGAATCCAAGTCTGGTGGGGACGCCGTGCGAGGCAGCTTGAAACTGGAGATGTTAAGAATCAAAATGGACATTCGAAGTTGGAGCTGTGGAGCGATGTTGTGGACTGATGAAGCTTTGATGCCTGGTAGAGACAGAGCTCAATGGGACCTTATTTCAATTTGATACCCTTTGTGGAAGAACAGCATCTGCCTGATGGAGGTTTCGATGCACTCTATGTTTGCTTTTCGGTCCAGCATCCTACAATGGATCCAGAGAATTTCCATCTTCTGCCTGTTCAGAGGGTTCCTTTCTACCGATACCTCCAGTCTTGCTCTTTAATTGCCTGATTTTGGGTATTAAAACACTGCCTGATCCAGCATCATCTCCTATGAAAATCGCCTCTCACTGGAATTGCATTGTTGAACACCTACGTGACTCGTTAGCAGTGAGCAGCAGATAGGAACTTCTTGACGGGGTTTGATATGAAAAAAAATCAACAGGCAGGGATTCTTCTTATAGATTGGAATTTGGGATCTCTATCACGCGTAATTATTCAAGTGAGTCCGCGAATGGAAAAAGGTGGGCCACTGGCACCGGCTTTCATGAGTGATTCTTCATTAAGTAACTTCACGTTGACGCGACCTCAGGCCTCTTTACAGCCTCCAAGAGAATTGCGGGCCTAACTCACCAGAAGTCAGCTGGAACAATACTAATCGACAATATATTCGCCTCGGTGACTGTCTTCCGTTGTGTGTATATCTCAAAGGAACTCGAAAGAGCATGGATTGTGTCGATTGGTGGTCCTGCACAAGGATATCGCTGCAGACGGGCCCTTCAGGGCTGAGGCTCCCGGGGACTCAGATAGGTGGTAAATATTGCAGCAGTCTCGAATCTCTATCGAGTGTGCTGCATAGGTAAACCTCGGCTTGGTAGTTGCTGCGGGCCAAAAGACAACGGCCTGTTCACTGCGTGCATGTCTTTAAAAGTTTAGACCTGAATCTAGGCGGCTGGTTCCGAGGATTGAATCCTAAAAAAGCTCGAGTAGAGAAGTGGTTCGCTTTCAGATTTCCCAAGCGAGAGCTATAAAAAGCCTGGACGGGCTGAGAAGCCATCATCATCGAACCTTGATACTAATGTGCCGGGCTCAAGTCACCAAATGCGTCAACAATACCATGTCTCGCACCCAACGCATAACGCGTTTGGAAAAAGAGTCTGAGAAGTCTCTGGCGTGCGAAAAGGGAGCCTTATTCCTGGCGAGGAAAGATAAGGTCGAAAGAACACCCAGGATGAGATGATCGCGTAGGTGAATAGCCAAATAGATGCATTCAAAGTAGCCATGTTTCATCTCACAAGTTCTAGTGATGATACACATGATGACTGTCGGCGGATGTTCAGATTTGACCGGGGTTCTATCTCTGTACTACTTCTACGCTCAAAGACGCAGCCCATCTAGTGGAGAACCCTAATGAGAGATGCACGGTTATGTCCATGGATAATTCTCTCCCTGACAGAGCCAACGAACCATGCTGAAACTTTAGAGGGACGCCTCCTTCGACTTCAGCAGCTCGATCCAAGTCTGGAGATTTTTGGAAATCACAGACAGCAAATAGTAGCCCGCTCAAGCACCAGTCCTGATCCAAGTGCCCTGGAGGGCCGTGATAATGCCAAATTTCCGAGAAACATGTCATGTATGACGTTCAACCGCAGGAAGTCTGAGCTAACCGAGACGGACTCTGCATGGTCCCAGTCTCGTTCATTGCTGATCATTTCAAAGATACTTGAGAAATGATGGGCACGTAAATTGGGGTATCCAAGCGCAGCAGATCTGGGCACAACATTAAATCGAGGAGAAGAATCTGGGGAAATGACGAATGGGGTAAAAGTAGATCACTATCAAACTGAGGCCAAAAGAAAAAACCGAGCAGGTATTCCACCAGACGGCAAAACGAATGATCCTACCGCCTTCTTTTCTTTTTCTTTTTGAACTGGCCGTTATACCAGTCGTGCCTGTCCCTCTTACATGCTAGCTGCATTTCGGTCTATCATGCACTCTTCATCCGAGCTTGCCTCCCATGGGCCTTCCGGAACGATCTCCCGTGAACAATGCTTTGTCTTCACTCTCCGAGTTCTTGACTGCTGGGTTCAACTTACTAGCAGTCAGAGCTTACGAAAGACCTTGGAGCACCGTCGACAAGTCCTTCAGCAAGACAAATCCCGTGATCAGTACCTTGTTTTCGCGGTTGTCTCTACGGCCGGATTCTCCCGACTCAGTGACAATCGGTCGCTAACAAGCAAGTAGTGCCGATTCTCTTATAATACAGAAACAGGAACCTTGGCCGTGAAAGTCACACCGACTTCTGAACACGGAATTACAGCAGAATCATTCAAATTACTTATTTTTTTGAGCTATATTCCATGAACTTAGAAGATGATGTAGAGCCCCTCGTTTCAACAATAGTCAGGATCGGGAGTTGGAAAAGGGAAGCTGATGGCTACTAGGCTCCTGCTTTAAAGACGACTACGCAGCTAAGCTTTGTTGTCGAGGTGGGGCTATCAGAGTCTGCTCGATACCTAGCTCGTGATACTCGAGCATAGTTAGAGGCCTATGCCTCGTCAGTGAAACTCTTAGTCACTGTTAATATCAATCGGACAAACCCCGAGGTCATTTTTCATCGATAGGAATTATCTCCCCGAGAATATCGTCGCCTTACAAGATCTCGCTTTCTCTCTCTCTCAGCCCGTCGCACTACAACCCTCGATTTATCTCGGACAAACAACATCACAATAGTTACAGAAGAATCCTGCACAGATGGCACAATCGCAACTACTATGTAGCTGGATCTACCCTTTGAGAAAGTGATTGGCTGCCCACCAAATCCACCTCTGGAGAAAGATCTTGTGATTTCCGAGCAAAAGCTCTGAAATTCTGCGGAGAGGATTTGGAGGAAGCCAGGTCTCTTATAATTCGGGTTGGATTGCTAATGTCTCACGGGAAACGATGTGATAAGGAGATCAAAGACGATACTAAGCTTAGGTGGCTTGTGGAGAAGAACGGAATCTGGACAACGTCAAGATCGACTGCGCGCCGATGACTCTTTTTTTTTTTTGCTGGTACTACTATCGTCTGCCCCTGTATGATACGATTGCTGCTTTGATTTGACCCTCTTTCTCCTTACCCTTTGCTCTTTCTTGTGTCGTATTCATTGAGAATACATTCATATTCTACCAATCGAATGAGATCGTTCACTTGGCCGTCCGATAGAATACTGAAGGGTCATCAACGAAAGAAGAGAGGGAGTCGATACCGCAGAGCTGCTTTATAATACGATAGATGGGTCCTATAGCCAACAAAGGACATGTACCAAGTTACCAACCGCTCCCCCCATTCGATACATACGACCATTCCATCTTCCAATGGACAAGATACATATATATGATTCAGATTCTGATTCATCCTCATCCTACTTTCCAAGGTTTTCCCTGTTTGGGAACTGATGATCGACGGTGCAGTTTACAAGGCTGATCAATATGTCTCATGATGTCCCCGGCACCGCGGCACGCGCGGATGAGTCCTGATTCGGAAATGGACTAGGTTGGGATCAGCGGCTGAAACGGGCCAAGGGGGGACGTTGTCGATCCTGATGGAAGGTAGGAGGATCTTTCGATGGATTGGGTAGTTGAATGTTGGAATCTTTAGTGTAGAAGTGTAGAGGGTAGGGTTGACTATAGTGTGACGGGGTGATCACTGAGTGTCTTTTTTCCAGGGTTGAGATGGTTTTATGTAAGGTTGGAGTGGGGGTGTGAATGATGATAAACGTGAATCTGAAGATGAATATGAGTATGTATGAATGTGAATAAAGCGGAGGAGAGGAATGGGAGGGGAGGAAAGATGAGGACTTGAGCTGCTACCAAGTTGTCAATGAGGGACTCGAAATGTATCAAATATGAAGAGTTTTCCGCTCTTTGCGCAAGTGAGGAGAGTGAACCCGGTGAGCCGAGAGAACTCCGGTTCCAGTAATTCCCGTCTTGAGCCCTGTGCAACTACACAGAAGTACGAAAAAAGGTCCTGATTTTTACGAGTATGAGTAAGTACCCCTGCAATCTTCACAGTCCACTATCTACAGTATCTCCATCTGGACGTAACACCTTTGCAGATTGACAATGGTTGGAAGATTGAGAAGGAATACAGTGACGCATTCCAGAAAGTTTCAAGACCCTGTCATTTTGGCCTGCAACGGACGCAACCCGGATGCATGGGGGACTTGGATCTGACTCCCATTCATGATGTGATGCATCAACTTTGACTGGACGATCGTTGGTTGACATGAGTGGGTTGCCAGCCTCAAAGATCTATCACGGGCTTACCTCACCTGTTCGTCCCAGGGTCTCGTTGGATCGTGTCGAACACCCTACTGTAGAGTGCAGAATGGACGGGTTGACCGTCGTAGAGCACAAGCCACTGGTACATCTGCAGAGCGGAAGCCTGCAGGCTGCTGCACCCGATCGACTGCAGGACTCGCCGAGGCGTGACTGAATTGGGGAGAAGAGCAGGGCAAGGGGGGGAACCGGTTGACTCAGATGGTTTGCTCAAGAACTCGGCATTACGCTATCGGGTTCTTCAGAACAGAACAGAACAGAGGAGACAGGACAGAAAATAAAAAACCACACCAAGGACGCCGCATGTCTCACTGTTCAATAATTGAGCGGGGGAAAACGCCCACTTTGATGGTGATCATGATGATTCGCGGTGGGTATGGTTCCGCTAGTCGACTGGATGTAAACAGAGGGGAGTGCCGCAGACTGAGAAATGGAGTGGGTCAATCATCTCGAATCCGACGAGCAAGATGGGTCCTGCCGGGACGCGTCATTTGAATTGGATTGAATTGGATCGATATGATCTCGTTCAACACGCAGGATGAGGATTCTGGGACCGGAGAGATCCCTCACGGTCGCCAAACCCTCTGTTTTTCGCCGGGTGTGAATCCCAAGTCCCCGCAATGTTTCGCACGGTGAGGATCCCCCGGTCGGAAAATCGGGCTTGGCGGCGGTTTGGCAGTGGAGGTTGACAGGGTCATGGTGCACCGGGTCTGCGCCACGGTGATCGTGATCGCCGTGCCTCTTCCGTTCTGTTGGGCGCCATTTGCTTCAAGGGAGTGACGGGAGGCGATATCGAATGCAGGACCGCCCTCGCTCTGGTTCCCTTGTTCTCTCGATGCTCTCTCCAACTCATGCAGGATGTCCGGCAGGTGATGAGTCATGTTTTCCAATCTCGACATTGCCAAAAGGCCCCGAGGCCAAGCTCTCGCTGAGGTCGATGAGGATGCAGAGCAGTACTGTAGACACGAGTTCGAGAGACATTCCCTGCCCGCCATAGATGTGGTCGAGGCCAGCCGATGTGGAGAGAGACTATACTCTACGGAATTTCTGTCATGGGTAGAGCTCGTAGTTTGCAGTAGCCAGGCCATGACCACTGGACGCTTCTCAACTCGAGGCCGGGGACAGTCCAAGAGGATTGATGCGCCATCATCGGGGACCTCTCCAACCCCGGCGAGCCTGTTGAATCGCGCTTCTCACTGCCTCGGAAACCCGTCTGTCGGAAGCCGTGTGGCCCTGCGCGGCCAACCCTCCTTCATCCACAAGGCAAACATTTGGTATGAAGGAGCGCGGTACATGGCAACTGTCGGAACTTTGGTCCGGTATCTCTGCTCTGCTGCTCTCCATATGGATCGAGCCCATCGTCCTTTCGACCTTCTGCTGCACTCTCAATCCCTTTGCTTGCTCCCCCAAACTCCTTGATGAATGGGTCCCTGATGCTGTCTCGAAACCAATCCGGGCTCCCCGTCGGGTGGTCAACATTCACAGCCTAGACGGGACAATTCACTGGACAATTGGTTCGTGGTCCATCTCAGGGAAAGCGGGGTGTGCAATTGAATGGGAAAAAGCAAAAGGAAAAGGAATTGAAGGAGACCGAGAAGGGGAAAAAAAAAAGGAAGTCAACAAGGTGGGATTGAAAGAAAAGAAGAGCAAGAGAGAGAGAGAGGGAGGCGGAGAGAGACCGTGAGAGAATGAGTGAGGGTGCAAAGAAGATCAAGCAATCCATTTAAAAGCAGTTTCGGACGTACTGGCGGTGGTCCAGTCTCCTCCACTTGCACATCCACGTCCTCGACGTCCACCCTCTCGCTCTACTCCGTCTCCTTCAATCATTACTTTTATTTTGTTTTTCTCTCAAAACCCTCTCTCTTCTGATCTCCCTGTTGGCATCAGTCTCTCCCGCTCTCCGGTTCTCCTTTCGCACGACGCTTTGTCTTTTTCTTCCGTCTTGCCCTCGGCCCCGCACGGGTGTGTCGAGTCCCATTCTGTTCCCCAACTTTTCAAAGTTTATTCCTGACTAAACTCGGAACTCATCCCGGAACTGCCTCGACTCGTGCAGTCCAAAGGGGGTTCTCTTCTTGTCTTCGGGCAGAATCGAGGGGAACAGATCCACTCCCTCACCCGACTCCTCTGCCCTGCACTAATCGCGGCAAGCGAGAAGGGCCATTGCACCGCATTGAAGACGAGCGTCGTGAGAAGCAACGGCAGTTTTGGGCTACCCTCGAAGGCCCGTGCGAGGAAGAGAGAGAGAGAAGAGAGAAGAGAGAAGAGAGAAGAGAGAAGAGAGAAGAGAGAAGAGAGGCAAAACTGATCTGACCTCTGGGTTGCTGACTACGACCATCGAGTATCATCGACTCTGATCGTCTTACCCCCTGCTTCTTGTGCTGCTACTGCGACGGCCACGACGACTGCTGCTGGTGGAACAATTGCCGACCGGCCAGACGTTTGCTGGTGTGGGCCGGGACTACGCTTAATCCTCCCATCCTTTCCCTTTCCACTGCGACACCCGGCCAACATGGTCCTCAAGGCATGCGATCGATGTTATTCCAGCAAGGAAAAATGTACCTTTACCGGCACTGATTCACAGTGCACCCGGTGTCGACGCCTCAAAATCGCCTGTTCGACCTCGCGACGAAACAGGCGCATCGGGCGTCGACCGGCCGCAAAGGCCTTTCCTCATGGGGAGATGCAGGTCTGGAGTGTGGACTCGGACCAGCCGTTTGGGACACGCTCACCACCACCACGACCGCGATCGCAACAAATCACCTCCCCCATCTCCACTGATGGAGCGTCCTCGACGAAAGCGTCGCTCGTCCGACGTGCCAAATCAATATCGCCATCAAATGAGTCCGTCGAAGAGGTACCCAACACCCCGCGGCATCCAACGCCGATCATCGCGCCCGAGAGGTTGCTGGCATCCTCGACGAGCCTGCGAACGGCGTCCGATGCTTTGCGGACGGTCTCCGATCCGCAGCAGTTCTCCGTGATCCATCTGCCCTTCATGTTGGGGCCCAGCTTTGTCTCTGAATCGCAAACCACCGTCTACCAGATCTTGCGTTACTCAGGTCCCACCCTCACGGAGGGGTATCTGGCGTTTCTCGGCATGATGACCCAGTATCAACGATCCCTCGTGCTGCGACAGCAGGAGCCCGACATGCTGAAGGCGGCCAAGGGTCTCCAGCGACTGCGAGACGTCAAAATTACCCAGGACTACGACGCGGCGTGTGCGCTCTTCTTGGGTCAGACCATGTACGTATTCAATGTGTTGACGGCACCCCACTCGTCTTCCGCGCATGCCATTGTGCGCAGTGCTCTCATGTCGGCCAAGCCCTGGGTGCCGAGACTGGTGCAGGTCCCGATGATGGACACGGTGCTCATGACCCCCATGTTGATTGACACGGTCGAGTGCTTGGTCCGACGAGAGGTACCCATCATCCGCATGCCCACCACGGAACGGGTAATTGTGGACCGCTACGCGGGTGTCTGCGCCACCCTCTTACCTCTGCTGTATGATCTCTGTGTGTGTAGCCATACGATGCGAACGAGCGTGCTCGCCGTGGGGGAGTCGCCCTCGGAGATATATGAACAACTGGCCGATGTAGAACGGATGATTCTGGACTGGAAACCTCCGCAGCCGCCGGATCTGCTCGCCCAGCGCGGACAGTGGGAGGTCCTGGCGATGATGACGCAGGCGAATGCCTACCGTCTGGCGGCCTTGCTGGTGATTCATCGTCTCCGATACCCGCTGGGGGTTGAGGACGAGACGGGGCGGGACCTGGCCATCAGTATCTTTACGATCATTTCCCAATTCGCACAGTCCGCCGCACAGCATACGTCGGCACTCCCGGTGGTGTTCCCGTTGACCATGGCGATGATTGAGGTGGAAGGACCGGGCGAGGAGATTTGGGAGCAGCTGTCACTCTTTACGGTCCAGAGCTCGAGCGCCACGCGGCTGCGCGGATTCATTTCCCAGGTTCGTGCCTGTCGGGAAAGTCGGTACGAGGGTCTTTGGTTTGATTTGGTCGATACCCGGCTCGATGTTGCGATGCCTCCATAGCGCCTGCCAGCGAAATCTTTCAGTATTATGAAGATGCTTCTTTTCTTTCCGGTTGATCTCTTCTTTTTCCTGGATTCGTCCTCCCATTTTCTTTTTTGTTGTTCTCTTGTCTAGCGCCAATAAGAAGAAGCTTGTTCTCTTTTTATTTTTTTTTTGGCCAGCCTTTTTCCATCCCACGGACTCTTGCGCTCAGATGAAGCACGCCGAGCCCACCGGCAGGACGGTAGAGCTTGTTATTTCAGTAAACTTGGATAGTTCAGAGATGCGCCACTCCCGTCACTGTCGGATCGTAGGGGCAGGCCAGGTTCTGATAGACCGAGGGAGCCAGAGCCAGAGAACGAAGCTGCCTCGGAGCACGAGAGCAAGAGAAAAAGAGAGTGTGGTACTGTGTAGTCCGATCCTGAGAATCTAGTTTCGAAAGTCACAAAGGACCTTGAACGGGAGATTGAGGATTCTCCG
>JAMAHA010000008.1:0-229378 GCA_023626555.1 Penicillium sp. PF2412A
GAGGGTTCCTACGCCAGGGGAGAGCTTAGGGTTGGCCCCCGGGGTTAGGGTTCGCTCCCCCCCCCGCGGGCGGCCCCGCGGCCCCGCGTGGGCCGCCCCCCCCGCCCACCCCCCACCCCAACCCCCCCCCCCCCCCCCCCCCCCCCCCAAAATTTGCTCTCCTTATATCATTGGTTCCGCGGCGTGTCTGTGCGGGTGACTCTCTGTAAGTCTATAGAGGACTACACATTAGACTCTGTACTCGCCAGATCTGTCGTATATTTCTACTCTTTGAAGAGACCTGGGCTGAGATGAAGTCTGTATCGTGAACTCATAGGAATTGACTCATTCAAACAGGCCCTCCACTGCCCATTTGACTTTCGGCTTCTTCGGCACCGCAACGGTTCCCTTACTGTAGTAGGTGAGTTGGACTAGATTAGACCAATCCAGATGGAGGTAGACTCTCGAGAAACCATTAAACCGTCCATCTCCACTTAACAGTGGCCCACATTGGATATTAAGTTTGTGTTGAGACTGATGGCTCTCCTGGACCTTCGGTCATCGGAACCTTGGTAGGCTGCATGTATTGAATAATGTCTGGTGCTTTGCTAAGTCATTTCACGTCGCTGATTGAGGTGAGAAAATGTACTTCGCTCGGGATTCATTTTCCCAACGTTATCACGACTTTCATGAACACGTTGAGTTGAAAGGATAATTGGAAAGAAAAACTTATATTCATAGGAAGGTTTCCTTCAAACAACTTCCAGCTATTGACAAGAGGGACTCACTCTCAGAATTCCTTGTGCATGACCAGGCTTCCCGGCTCTCCATTTACAGTTCATGTTCGCGGCCTGCAACCGAAAGAGGTCCCTTCTTTACCATGATAGTAAGGACTTCATATAGTACGTCGGCAGCAGCCCTATGATGCAAGACTAGGTCAGTGCCTGTTTTTTTATAGAAATCTCTTCTTTTTTCCCTTTCTTCCCCCCTTCATGGGAATTCCAATCATGAAATGGGACAGCGAAGACTCACATTGTAGACAACTCGGCGTTGGTATCATAAGCAGGAGCCACCTCAACGATATCCGCACCGATAAAGTTCAGTCCGTCCAGACCACGAATGATGGTGCGCAGCTCACGCGTTGACCAACCGCCTGTCTCGGGCGTGCCGGTAGCAGGAGCGACTGGAAAAAGAAGGATTGATGGTAAGAATATTGTGGCTCAAAGACAAGGCCAATTTCACCTGGAAAGTGCAAACTTACAAGCGGGATCAAGAGTGTCAATGTCAATCGACAGGTACACCGGATTCTCCGTGCCCACGCGGTCTCTGATCTTCTTGATGATACCATCCGTACCAATCGTGTCAATCTCCCGAGCCTCCACGATCTCGAATCCACAGTATCCATCGTTTTCATAGTCTGATGGGCCCGAAAGTGTAGTGCGGATGCCGGCGTGGATGTTGGTGTCATTCTTCAGGAGGCCTTCCATTGCAGCGTGATAGAAGTAAGTGCCGTGGTTGATCGCAGCTACTTGACTCGGTGAACCGCCAAAAACCTTGGGCTTCCAAGTATCCCTGGATACCGTCAACATAATGCCGACACCCAGGTCGCTCGATCATTGTCAGATGAACTTACAGGTGACTGTCAAAATGAATGACAGTGACAGGCCCATAAGCCTTGTTGATGCTGCGCAGCAATGGCAGAGTGATAGTGTGGTCGCCTCCCAGAGTGATGACACGAGGAAGAGTCTTGCCAGCGCGGGATAGGCCCGGTTTATTCGCGTTGGTGAACGGCTTTCGCATAAGGACACTGTTGTGTCCCTCTTCGATTTGCTGAATTGCCCACGCATTGTCGTACCTAACGGCGATACAAATTCATCAGCCTCGGTTCTGACGGTATCTAGACACCTATCACATACGAGGTCACTGGAACATCACCACAGTCGAGAATCTTCAGGTCGCTAACAAATGGATTCGCTTCCAAAGGAACGTTGTAACCGCCGCTGTTGAGCCGTGATTAGTGGGCTTTTTTGTTTCAACTATCTCGCTCAATGACTCGACATACTAGAGGTTGAGACGCCGAGACCCCTGTCGAATACCACTCGGCCCAAACCGAGCCCCGGGTCTGTATGAAGTGCCTGTGTCGAATGGAGCACCTAGAAAGGCGATATCATAGGTCTCATCTTCGCTCGAAAGACAGGGGAAGTAGGGAAGGCGACCAAATGTGGAGATACCAGAGAACACCGAGTCGGCCTAGGAATAGCAGACATCATTCAGGAGTGAGTTTTGGATATTCGCAGCCATGACTGCTGAGGCATTTTGCTTCAATGGCTGTTCGGCCTTGCGTGGAAGATTCTCACCTGCGTGCCACCATCTCCCGGCAGCGTGTTGTACCAAAGACCCTTGTGAGGGCCTGACATTGGAAGTTGTCCATGATCGCCATGCGCAGCTGAAAGCCCAGAAAGCGCCAGGAATGCAAATGCTGTACTAATCATGACGAGAAAGAAAGAATTGGATCACGATGAGGTATCTTGTAGTAAAATGATTTGAGGGAATGTGCTCGTCCAGTTTCAAAAGAACGGCCAGCGATCGAGCTCGAATTATATGTTCGTTTTCAACATTCAATGATCAGTGCCCCATAAATTGAATCTTCACAACCTTACGGACATACTGTTCCAATTTCTCGCGTCAAAGCCACCTCGACTCTCAACTTGATCTACGCTTCCGTGTCTTACACTAGCAGATCTCCTCTCTTTACCCAAATACAGAAATCGCACTCCAGATTCGCGTCAATCATGGCTCGAAAATTGACGTCACTTCAACTAACAACGATATTCTTATCCAACATGATACCGATCAAATCATCTGGTTATCAGTATAACATCAGATCGCTCTCTATCTGCCTTCCCATTTGGGAAATCAAGACCGGGATGGGAATTTGCGGGGGAAACGGTAATTGTCCGCGGGACGAGGGGCAAAGTAAGCACCATATGGGGAAGAGGAGCCAATTGAGGAGGAAAGGCGACCTCGAGTCGACCAAAATGGAAGTCCGGAGGAGAGGCTTTTTTGCAGGAATTCGATCGAAAAGAAAGATAACAATCCGATGTCTTCGAAGCGCAAGGACCGTCACTTAGGGCTGATCGTTTGAGATGCTTATCGTCGAGTCGCCATTGGCGATCTGAACAAGACCGCCGAAAACGGAGCTGTCACGCAGATCCCGCTTCTAGCGACGACGTCAAGCTTTGGTTCTACTTGATCATCGTAATTATCGTGATTATAATGAAGCAAAAGCTTTTTAGACCTTGATGGCTTTTTTTTGTCGTGGTCTAGAGCTTACGGAACATCCAGGGTGGCAAAGGCTCGACTAATGTGTCTAATCACTCTATCGCAAGGCGGCTATTCGTTTGAACCACGACTCTACCAGAGTAAAGTTCAAAGGGGGGGAAAGTATCTACCCATAACTTTGATAAGACTCAGTGTACTATATTCAGAGACAATCAAAAGCTATGCTTCCTTCTCGTATAGAAGAAATGCACAAGCGCAGGAATTAAACTTCTCGTTGATATAGATTTCGGGACCCTCTCCATGGAGGCTTGAATACCCCTGTGACATTTGGGGACATCTATCAGAATTCAAACTTATTCAATATATCTTCTTTTCCGGACAATCTGAATTACAAATTTTTGAGATTCAATTGAGTCACTTAGCTGAATTAATCCCAGTCAGGCATTTCAGCCAACGAGGCTACCCTAATATGACAGATCAAAAGGAAATCGAGAAAGCGTCGCACGGCGCTCACCCTTCTACGCCGTTTGACCAGACAGATACTGCGGTCGAAGAGGATATCACACATATAGTGTCCGATTCGAAGGTCACAGCCGACGGATTGAAGGTTCACCCACAACCGACCACAGATCCATTAGATCCTCTGAACTGGTCAACCTTTCAGAAGCATGGCATTCTCGGCATTGTGATGTTAAAGTAAGTTATGCAGGCTTTGTGCCAGAGAAAGCATAGTCGAAAGCCGACAGATTGCTGACTTGGTACAATCTCTGCCAGGTATTTCCTCTTCACGTACCTCACAACGACAACGGTGCCTTCGTTTGTGGAAATCCAGAACCAGTATGAAATCAGCTATGAGCAAGTGAACTGGACCGTCGCCTTGCCTGCTCTTGGTCTGTCGGTCGGTCCATTGATCTGGTCCTCACTGAGTGATATTTATGGTCGCCGTGTTATATTTTTGGTTGGGACGCTTGTGGCACTGGTCTCGACAGTCGGGGCTGCCGTGGCCGAATCATATGCTGGCTACATGGCTGCTCGATTCTTTCAAGGCTTCGGTGTTAGCCCTGCTGCGACGGTAGGAATGGCCGTTGGTAAGATCTGATATTCAGAAGACAGAAAGAAATAGAACGCTTACTGATATGATCAGTGAACGATCTTTTCTTCGACTACGAGCGAGGACAAAAACTCGGCTTGTGGGTTCTGGCAATTGATTCGGGACTGCTACTTGGCCCTACTTGTGCGTTGCGATCTCTCCCCAATTGCGAGTGAAGTGATCGGCTGCTAACAGGTAGAAAATAATGCAGTCGGAGGCTTCCTAGACTTAGCAAGCCCAGCTTGGATCAATTGGTTCAACGCGATTTTGTTTGCGGTTCTCCTCTTGTTTGAATTATTTTTCATGCCCGAGACGCTTTATCCTCGACAAACGATGCTGCTACGACAGAACAGCACTATTGTGACACAACCATCACCCCCAAGCAGTGAAAAGGTTCAGAGCAATGAGGTTCCAGCAGGCGGATATAATTTAGCACTACTGGAGATTGATCTGTGCAGGACGAAAAATTTGCCCTTTGTTAATCTGCGACCAATTCCTGGCGTGCGACACCCAAAGCCCTGGGACTCAGTTATCCGGTTTTTCATCACTTTCAAATTCCCATCCGTCTTAATTGCAGTTCTCGGCTACTGCTTTCTCTGGTACTGGTGGGTTCTGAGCGTCATCACCATGGTCCCCGCCGCCTATGCAAACTATACCCCTGTGATACAGGGACTCCTGTTCTTGGGACTCTTCTTGGGCACTATCTTATCCGAGATCTTCTGCTCTGGCCGATTGAGTGATTCGATTGTACGGAGGCTGTCCAAGAAACGAGGCAATGTCCGCGTGGCCGAAATGCGATTATGGCTAGCCTATCCCGCTATTGTCATCACAGCAGGTTCGTCCCAATGATGTCTGCAATGTTGCACGCTGAATCGTTAAATCTGATCAAAACATACAGTTGGCTTGATTTTATGGGGGATCAGTATTGATAAAAACTATCACTGGATGGTCGGACAAGTTGCATTTTTCCTGTGTATGCCATCACCACCACCGCCACCTAATACTTAAACCCTAAGCCCCGGACACGGTGAACTTGAACTAACAACGTCCATCCACAGTCGCCGCAGGAATTCAGATTGGAAACACAGTGACCAGCAGCTATATTGTGGACAGCTATCCGTTGCAATCAATGAGCGTGGTGACTTTCTATTCCGTGTTTCTCAATTTGAGTGCATTTGTCAATCCGGTGAGTCCACATTTACAGCCTCGAATGACGAAGCAGGAGATTAGAGAAGACACATTTACTGATACCAGACAATTTCAGTTCTTTATTGCGCCCTGGCAAGCGTCTAATGGCTGGACTTGGACATTTATGACGCAAGGCCTGATTGTCCTGGTGGGAGGCTCTTTGTTGTTCGGGACCTTGCATAAATATGGCGGTGCCATGCGAGCGAAGGCGCCGCAGCCGTCTTGGGTCAATCCCGAGTATGACACTGTTCTGGAGGTCTCGGCAACATAGATTCGAATCAATATGGAGGATATCGGGATTTTTCCGCTTGGGGTAGTAATGAATTGAATTTTGTCAATCTACGATGAGATAAGATTCTTTGAAGAAAGCATCAGGACAAAGTTGCCGGACTCTGATTTGGAAAAAGGGCGTCTTTTCTTTACATGCATATCGATTGAGACGGTAGATATGAGGTATACAGCTACTTTTGGGAAGCATGCGAGAGAGTTTCTCCGAGTCTAAAACAGTCTTCTATGGAGATCTTTACGATTAAGAGAAGTGGAATAACTTCCATTTCGCCATCGTACAACACCCATTGAGAGTTGGCCGCGGATCTGCAAAACGCTGTCTGATCGATATTCTTCAAGGAGCCCACTGGACTGGGCCATTCGGGCCTATCTACAGCAAGTTCCGAATTGGCGAATAGACGAAGAGAGCTCGCTCTATCAACCTTCCCAAACGGGATAAAGTCTGAAGAGACTTAAACCCCGCCATCTTTCACAACACTTTGGGAGATAACGAGATTCCGAAGGCCCTATACTACACAAATCCGAACCCTTTTCTATGACAAACAATCATACGATGAATTGGCAACAGAAATACATGACGCTTATCAACTGGGAAGAGCGATATCGGTCTGAAAATTGCAGAGATGATCTTTGAAGGCGAAATCGAATGCCTCCACACGGCTTGGCTGGGGAGTCTTCGGACCCCCTCCGCATCGGAAAGGCCTTGTTTCTGTGGATCGAGCTGCATGAAATGTCCCGCGCGGAAAGATTCATTTCAAAGTGATTGATATCGATATCAGGGCAAATCAGAATCGGATCGGGCAGTCATGTTGTACTAAATCAGTCATTAAATCAGCATATGTGAGCACATCTCATACCACAGGGTTACTCCTTTATTTGAAGCATATGGCCTTTTATGTCACATCATTCCATCTTTTGGAGACCATTAACCCTTCCGACCTCTGTCTATGAATTTGTTCAAGATCAAATATATCAAAACATCATTCCGTCAGCCTCGAGAGGCTTCTCACCCCAAAAACCTTCCACATGTCTCGTTTGAGTAAACATGCCAACCGGCATGCGCCTGAACCTCAGAAGAAGTCTCACGACAATGACCAAACCACGCCCAGTGAATACACATCCCTACTGCCCAAGCCACTTCCAGACCTGGAGGATGTATTGCAGGGAGACAACATTGGCCTTGAGGACGATAGTAATCCCATACGCCTGCGACGACTCCTGACCGAATTTTGGACCCTCACCATCAACTCTGTCCCGGTGATCGTGGCCTACACCTTACAGATGAGCCTGCAGACAGCTACCGTCGTGATCATCGGGCATTCCTCGCCGATGAATCTTGCGGTCAGCGCTTTCTCGATGATGTTTGCGCTCGTCACCGGGTGGATGATCGCTCTTGGTGGGACAACGGCGCTGGACACGCTCGCTTCCTCCACATTCACGGGGAGCGGCAATCAACATGATCTGGGGATTCTGCTTCAACGAGCATTTCTCGTTCTGGGCGTGATGTATATCCCCGTTGCTGTGCTGTGGGTATGCTCCAATTCGTTTTTCCAAGCGCTCGGACAGGACCCAGAATTGTCGTATCAGACCTCTCGTTTTTTGACAGCACTGGTCCCGGGTGGTCTGGGGTACATTTATTTTGAGACGATGAAGAAATTCTTGCAAGCGCAGGGTAAGTCACCGGTACTGTCCACGATACGTCATTGTTGAAAGAGCTTCTCGGCTAATAATTGATGGGTCATCTTCCAGGGATCATGAGAGCCGGAACCTATGTTCTCATGATCACATCGCCACTTAATGCGGGCCTGTGTTATTGCCTGTGTTATACTTTCAATTTTGGATTGATGGCCGGTCCGATTGCCGCGGGAATCTCGTACTGGCTATCGTTTTCCTTGTTAGTGTTGTACGCGCGCTTCATCGCCGGGTCTGAATGCTGGAATGGTTGGTCAAGGAGAGCATTTGAGAACCTGGGGACTTTTGCGAAGCTCGCTATCCTGGGATTCTTCCACGTTGGCACAGAGTGGTGGGCGTTTGAGATTGTTGCCCTGGTCGCCGGACGACTAGGGACTATTCCACTCGCCGCACAGAGTGTGATCATGACGGCAGATGGTATTCTCAACACCATTCCCTTTGGCCTGGGAGTCGCAACCTCATCACGATTGGGAAATCAACTCGGTCTGCGCAATGCCAAGGGTGCCTCGGTGACTGCTCACTCCTCGGCAGTCTTGTCTATCATCTATGGCGCCGTGGTCTTGACAATCCTAATGGCAACTCGCGACCACTTTGCGAAGATTTTTAACAACGATCCTCGTGTTGTCGATCTGGTGGCCGAGATCATGCCCTATGTGGCACTGTTTCAGATTGCGGATGGACTGAATGGAAGTTGTGGTGGAAGTCTTCGAGGCATGGGACGACAACATCTCGGTGCGGCAGTCAATATCGTCAGTTATTACTGCTTTGCCCTGCCCTTGGGCATTTATCTGGCGTTCCATGGTTGGGGACTCAAGGGTCTCTGGGTAGGGCAGTGTATTGCGCTTTACTGTGCTGGAAGCCTGGAATGGCTTCTGGTTGCATTGACACAGTGGGACTCCCAGGTTGAAATTGCTTTTAGCAGGATGGATCCCTCTCGTTAGCTGCGCAAGTATGTACATTCTTATGTCTTAGAGAAGCTGCAATCACTGAATTAGGAAGAGATAAGTACAAGAAGTGACTGGTCCGATGACCTGGGCCAATCAATCTCTCGGTAGCTGCCCATGGGTGATGTCGTGAGCGACAGTGCTTGCATATCAACCGATTATCGTATATTTAAAAATAGTCTTCAAGTAGAGAAGTTTAGCTTCACAAAGAAAACCCAATTCTACTCGCCCAAAAGACTCAAATTTTGGTATGCGGATCTCATAGTGCAGCCAGAATTCATTCATATCAGTTCTCTTATCACCGCTGATTTGGCTCTATCTTGCAAGGATCTCCGGCTGATCACAACAAGATCAGCCTGTCATTGTAGGCGAAGTTGCCGATTTGTATATCTGTCGTCAAAACATGAGAAAATCTATTTATTTGGACATCAACCCGATCATCTCTCGCGCTGCCCTGGAATTTGGAATTAGCACTGGCAGAGCCAGAATGTTCAGATTGATCGGGATGGAGGTCGATTAGGTCCAGTTTCCTAACATATGAGATGCAAGCATACGTAGCATGATCGCCCACTCACCAGGTTCTAATGGGGACTCGGTTTGGGGGAGTTCCTAGAGTGGAGTGTAAGTACCCAAATGTGCTCAGGAGGAGAGAGCCACACCACTTTGGAAAGAAATTACGGCGAGCTTTCCAGGCACGCTATATCTGCTTCTGGGTAAAAGATCCTCTACTTAAACTGCTGAATATAGTCGGATGGCCACCAGATTGAAGGGACTCGATTGGTTGGTTTTATGATATATCCAAGTCCGCGAGTCTCGCTGGTGTCAAGGGTGCAGAAGAGGATGGGACCGCTGAGGACTGGAATGGCGTCGGTGTGGTCAAAGTAGCTTGGTTTGGTGAAGCAGTCCCATTCTTCCAGGTCGTTAGGCTGATGATAATATAAGTTCATTCCTTTCAATGCTGCGCATTTGTTACGTAGTTTAAACAGGGTCATCAGTCGTGCCAAACCAGTTTGCACCTCTGCCTGTTTAGGTTAATGGAATCAATAGACTGGCGGTAGGCCGGGACGGCCCTGTCCCGTTCTATCGATAGCGCACCAGTCTGCTTATGACCAGAACAACACAGTATACTTCAAAAAAAGTTCACTCAGGAGACGAACGTTACACACTGTTGGTCCACTCGCATTTTTTGTGCAACACTTGACCATGATCCCATTGAAAGCAGAGCTGAGATTGCCACTTCCTACTTCCGCAATCGAAGACGGACAGTCGCAGGGTTGAATCGGCTGAATGTTACACGTGAGGAAGAGTAGAGACTTCAGAACGATCGGCAACATCATAGCCTGGGAAACAAGGAGAATCATGGAGAGAAGAGCGTAGCTTGTAATTGACAACGCGAGAAATCAAGAGCTTCTGTAATAAAAGGAGATCTTGACAGTATGCAAGAGGTATCATCTATCAATAAGTACAAAAGTTGCACAATCGTGCCCACGTGGTTTTTGAAAAGAAGTTGTCAAGGTAGATGTGTGGATCACCCCCGTCCCCGAGAGTAAGTTCACTTGAGAACTTTAACTTGAAGACGTGGCGCCAGTCACCGAGGTGTTTGTGTCCTGAGACACACTCGGGATGTCGACTCCCTTTAGGTAATTCTCATATTCTCCAATTTGCTTACCACCCTGAATCCATCGCTCCCGGTAAGCATCGCGTCGCTGTTGTGCGAGCTCATTGAGCGCGGGCCAATAGATCGAGTGGTCATATTTGAACTCGAGCTCACCGCCAACAGGCTTCATAAGCTGGCTTGCGGGAACATGTTCCCGCAGGTCTTCATTGAACTTGAGCTTTTCACGAGTGTTGGGATCAATGAACGGTGTGATCAACTTGAAGAAACCCCAGATGAGGAAGGGCACTGAGAAAGTGAAGCCAGTCAGCCGGGGAGTATAGGTTTTACAGGTCTATTCTCTTACCATTGATCACCAAGGCACGGCCTAATCGCTCGGGATAGTGGTTCTGCAGGATATCCAGGGTCTGCTTGGCCTGGCCCACAGAGGCATTTTCACCCGACTTGGTCTCCTTGAAATTGACCAGAAGGGCCAAAGTCTCTTGATCGGGTCCCATCAGATCAATCACCCGCTCCAGCATGAACACCAAATGCTGGATCTGACGATCACTCCTCTCGGTGTTTTGATTGGAGGGCAAAAGATACAAGCAAGGTCGGGCGTGGATATCGTATCCCATAATCACCTGCTTGCCTGTTTCGTTCTCAATAGAGATATACTCGGGAGTGAGCTTGTCCAAGCCGTATTCCCGGCGCCATGTCAAGGTTTTCTGAAGCCGAGTCTCGGCATCAAAGATGTTCCATTTGGAGGCGCGCAGGTATCGGAGGATGCATTCGCGCGTCAACCACATGCGCTCATCATCCGTGATGGGCTCGGTGGGAGCATTTTTTTCAGCCTTGGTTGGTACAGTGGCCCATGAAGAGACTGTTTTCAATACAGTCTCATACTTGGCCTGCTGGTCGGGAGTCAAATTTGGTGGCGACTGTGGTTTGGCACCGTCGGCTGGTTGGGTGAGAGGTCGTTGAACGATGCCAGGGGCAACGCCATTCGGCGAGGAGCCAGCTCCCTGGTCTGGCGTAGAATCTTTGACAGCCATTGCTTTCAGGACCAGAGCTCAGGAAATGTATGAAAACGAAAAGACTATATTCAACGGTTGCTCAAGTTCGAGTGTACCCCTTTTTGAGTGAGCCGCTGCTCAGATATGACCGTTGTTGTGTTCGGATGAGCACAAAAAGTAAAGTCGGGTAGCCTCCGGGTTCCGCAGCGGAGCTCCACTCATTTACGAGTGAAGTGACTAACAACCTGTGGCCACTGACGAATGCTTGCTTCTTGGGATACAATAAATGATTGATGACGAAGAATGATCTAACAGGGTTTAATGCCCAAAAGTGTCTTCTAAGTGCGAACTTACCCCTGGCAATGATGAGCTGAGCCTGAACGAAATAATTTACCCTACCTTGTTGGAAAAAGGGTTGAAGTATAGCGATTGGCTGTGGACACCTCATGTCCGTGGCACGACTTCTTTGTGACTGGTCCCGTCCCGCTCTTGACAACCCGCAGAACTTGTCAGACTCACCGCCCTGCCACCGCCCGATCAATGGGCTTATGTCAGCACCTCAAGACCGGCAGATCCCCCCCCCCCCCCCAGCGGAGGGCGGGCTCCGCGCGGGTTCCGTCAGTCGGACGCGTGTTGCGCGTCCAACGGTCTCATTTGGCCGGAAGTGCTCGACAGTGGGACTCAGTTTACATTGCGACACACATCACCACCTCGAGCCTTTATTTATTTTTCGCAGAGTCGGCAGCCAACCACCACGGACATGTCAGATACGACCAAAGAGCTCAATGAGCTTTTTGCGGCAAACTTCCCTGATGGCCTGCCCAAGGATATCCTCGCCGAATTACAGTCTATTTTAAGGATCCATTTGATCACACCAGAGGAGCTGTTTTACAAATGGGAGTCATACAGTATCAAGATGGGCGATGAGCTCAAGTTGAGCATCGACACAGTTCGCGGTTTCAAGCAGGATGTTCAGGAAGCTTTGGAACGCGAAAGCCGCGGCAAGCTCGGTCGACAGACGGAGAAGAGGAGCACTGTCACAGCGACACCGCGTGCGGCAACGGGCGCCGATGTGTTCGGGATGTGAGTGCGCTTTTTGGCATGGGCAAATTATGGCGTGTGAAGACTTGGATCTAATGATTTGCTGGAATTGACAGGTTGGACGAATTGACTCCCAATGCGGCCAGCACTCGGACGATAAACGGAACTGGGTCCGTGAAGCGCAAGTCCGAGTTCACATCCCCTGCGACACCAAAAGTCGGTCGACTAGAGAAACCGGGGACACCATTTGGGACCAAAACCCCAACGACTGCCGCCAGCGGTCCTGCAGTGTCTTTTGCAGAGCGACCGAACCCAGGCCAGACGATAGAGACACTCAATGCGCACCTATCTCTTGCGGAAGTCCCAATGGCACCCTACTCAGAAGCACGCATTCGACCGACTGCGAACACAGATCTCAAGAAGTTCGGATACAAGCCCATGGGCATGCGTCTTTCAGAGGCGTCGGAGATTCTCGACGATCGAATCGACGAGTTTGCGGCCATCTTCCAAAAGCACTATGACTCCGATGATATCACATTCGGCAGTGCCGCGACACAAAGCACTAGCGAGATTATTGCGGTCGGTCGAATTGCATCGGACTCCCTGGAAGGTAAATTGAACCCAGCCTCATTGGTGCTGGAGACATCACGCCGAACTGGCGCTGGAAGACGGATTCCACTCAAAGTGGACTCTGTACCCTCCTTGAATTTCTTCCCGGGTCAAATCGTCGCACTTCGGGGAATCAACCCCGGTGGAGATTACTTCACTGTCAAAGAAGTTCTTCCAATCCCACTTTTACCTCCCGCTGCCTCTTCGGCAGTCACACTGGATAACATTGCGGAGCGCTTGGAGAGCAGCGGAGCCAACTCACCACTCAATGTCATGGTCGCGGCAGGACCGTACACGACAGACGATAATCTTGATTTTGAAGGTCTGCGGGAACTTTGCCAAAAGGCCGGCGATAGCTACGCCGATGCTCTGGTACTTCTGGGCCCGTTCCTGGACATTGAACATCCATTGCTCGCTACTGGCGACTTTGACTTGCCAGAGATCAAGGGAGTCGACCCGGATACGATGACAATGACCACTGTCTTCCGCCATTGCATATCGACCCCTTTATCACGCCTGGCTCAGGCCGTACCGAGTATCACCATTGTGATCGTTCCATCTGTGCGCGACATGATCAGTCGCCACGTGTCGTGGCCGCAAGAACAGCTTCTCAAGAAAGACCTTGGTCTGCCCAAGCAGGTCCGCATGGTGTCTAACCCTGTCACGCTGTCGTTCAACGAAACTGTGGTGGGCATGTGTTCGCACGATGTTCTTTCTGAGCTTCGTCGGGAAGAGGTTCTTCAGGGTAGGCCCGCCGAGGGCAACCTGCTGACTCGACTCCCAAAGTACCTCGTCGAGCAACGCCACTTCTTCCCTCTTTTCCCCCCTACTGCCCGCGCCAATCTTCCCAAGTCCGGCTCGGATACCGGTCTAGGTACTGGCGCCATGCTCGATATCCCCTACATGAAGCTGGGCGAGTGGTGGAACGTCCGACCCGACATCTTGATCGTTCCTAGCATGCTTCCGCCTTTTGTAAAGGTAAGCCATCCTTTCCGCAAATCTTCGTCGGATGGCTCGTTCCCCCTGGCGCCACTGACCCGTCTTCATGAAATTTAGGTTGTGGACAGCGTCCTGGTGATCAATCCGGGCACCTTGTCCAAACGCAAAGCAGCCGGCTCCTTTGCTCAAATGGCCATTCACCCCCGAAATGTGACCGATGAGGAGCGTGAGTCCAAGCAGCTCGACCATAAGCTCTACGAACGGTCTCGTGTGGACATCAACCGGATCTAGCCAGTCGACGTCTTTGGTTATTGAAAAGAAAATTATAAATTTATTGCATAATACCCGGGCATTCGCGGGCTTTGTATTGGACTGCATGGAACCGACAAAACCAAATCAGGTCCAGCTCAAAGTTTTTCAATGCATGCAACGCTTCAAATGAAATTAACAAATAACCACTCCCCCCTAAAACGAACGCATTCCCATTGGTATCGTAGCTCAAAGCTCGGTAAAAAGGGAACCCCCCAACCCCCCAAACTCCATCTTGGACTCACAACTCGGGAGTCACAAGTATAAGAATTCAAACGTATCAAGCACAACAGCGACCTCCCTCCTTCCCTCCTCAACGCATATTGACCACCCGCCGACCACCCATCTTCCTCCCTTCATTGCGAACTCGCACCGCAGCCGACGAAGCAGCCGCCGCCCCGCCACTACTCCCTCGCAAAGTCGCCGCAGATCCAGACATGGCACCTCCCGCGCCGCCGCTACCACCACCATTTGCAGCCGTCAATCCAGCGCCACCCCCACCGTGCCCGTAGCCATTCACCAGAGCCTCGAGGCCGAGATCCCTCCAGATCGCTTCACGTCTGCGCTCCATTGCCCGCGCAATACCAAACGCAGCATGTTGGTCTGGTACAACATCATCCTCATCCTCTGGGTTAGGCGGCTGGTACTGCGGCTGCAGGTAGATATCTTCAATGGGGAGGAAAGAGGGAATGGTCGCGGGGGAAGTGAATCCATAGGCGGCGGTGTTGGCGTTGGCTGCTTGATGCGCGCCTGGTGGCGGGGCCAGACTCTGTGCAGAGCCGGACGAGATGCCTGCGGCGGAAAGGTGTGGTCGAGTGAATTCCTCGAAGAGGTCAGCTAGCCTGGGCTGGTGCATGTGAAGGTACGTGGCTGAGGAATCTTTGCTCTGATGGGGTATTAGCGATGAAGGTTCACATCGTCAGATAGGATGGGCTTGACCCGGGAGGACTGACCATTTTGGCGGCCCGCTCTATAATTATCGTGCACGTCGTGGCAAGTGCAATTAGCGGGGGATGGATTTTACAAACATCATGCGCGCATCGTGCCCCCACGATTGCGGCGATTGTTGACACGAAGGAACGGCAGAATGTCGAATGTCACATACCGCCCCCCTCACCGACCGATGTGATCGAGAGTCCAAACGAAACCAATGGGAGGGCTCATTCTTTCCAGTGGCGCCTAATTTGAGCCTCTTTGAAAGACATTCTATATTGTTGTACAGATGATGGAGAAAATGAAGTAGACACGAGGAAGTTATAAAGGTTTTCACTGAAGACCCTATTAACCCAATTGTTCCAACCGGCGCTATGTTCAGCCAAGGTCATTAAGCACCAGGAAAAGAAGAAGAGAAACTTGCAAAAGCCCTTGATAAAAATCTGCCAGCTGCACCCATTCATAACACACTCTCAGAGTACCTTTATATTGTCGTTAACCAGCGCATGCTCATTCGGTCATTCGGTGGACAATCGGGACAGCGCTTGGTGGTAAACTTCCCATCTCGGTGACTACCATGTCGACGTACTCGGCGGGTGTGACGTCGTACATGATGTTGAGAAGTTGCAGGTTGGAGTTTTCTTTCCAATTCCTCAGGGGAGAGGACGATGTGTCAAGATCGGAGGCCGAAGTGGCCGGTTTTGGCGCATTGCCAGCGCCTTTGCCGCCTTTCTTGTTGTCGGGCTTGGAGGGAGCCACTGGATCAGTGACGCCGGTAAGCTGCTGGGCTGGCTGAGCGGACACCAGCTCATCGGCGTCGGCGATTTCATTCACGACAATGCTGTCCAAAGCCACACGATCGGTAAATTTCACAGTCTCACAACACACAATGACAGGCACTTCCACACCGCCGGCACGTTCCTTGGCAGACATGGCAACAAGCGCAGTTCCCACGCGAGAATATAGTCGGCCATTACTGGTCATAGCATGAGCCCCGAGGAAAACCTTGGTGGCATCCTTGATGGCGTGGCTGATGCCATGGACAAGGGAATACTGCACATCCAAGCCCGCATTGGCGAGTGCGCGAGCCATGTTCTTTCCCTCGAAGAGTGGCCGCGAGTCGATGATTGACACCCGGAACTTCTTCCCCTCCTTGTGCGCAGAGAGCAGAGTTTGTTTGACGATGGAGCTACCCGCAAAGGTAACGATGACATCGCCATCTTGAACCTTTTGCGCGGCGCTTGCCGCAATGACTTGATCGGCAACAGTAATTTTCTCGCGGATGAAATTGTCGATGAACTCGCAAAGGGTGGCCTTGGCGCTCAATTCCGGAGTCGACGGATCAATAGAAGAGATCGCAAGCTTCAGCGCCCGGATCGCATTGCCCTGTGTGATGGATAGAGGTCGACACGTCGAGAGATATGTGATTTGATGGGAGAGATGTGTGGTCAGGTGGCGGGACAGCGAGGTTCCGAGAGGAGTTGTGTATGATTCGATTACCTGCAACTATCAGCCATTTGATCTTCTATCGAGACTCAGGCCTAGATATAGCCGTCAAAGACCTACCCTCTTAAAGGCCAGCAGTGTGGCCACGCAGCGGGCACTGCTGCCACACACAACATAATCCCGCAACTGTAGACCGAGCGCCAATACTGCAGGATGCACTTCCTTACCAGCGCCAGCAATAGTTGTCCGACGCGGTTGGCCATAGAGGTGTCCAAATACCGCGACGCTTTTGTCCTCTTTTTTCACCGGCTCATCACCTGCGTGGCCGGTGGGGGCAGATCCACGGCGAGACTGCATCGCCTTCTGCCCCTTTTGTCCCATACTCGCTCCAGATGTGTCCTTCTTTGGCGTGGCAGGCGGCCGGCCTTGAGGACCTCCAGAGGCTGGGCTGCCTGCAGCACCAGCCCCGCCCTCTTTGGCAAGCTTTTCCTTTGCACGACGAGCCGCTTTCTCTGCCTTGGCCTTCTTTTTCAGCTCCGCGGGCGTGAGCGGCTTTTCGCCCCCGGCAGCACTCGAAGCATCAGCGTTGGAGGCGGAAAGTTTTGATCCATCATTTTTCTTTCCATCTGGATTATCCGCGGAGGCGGGGGTCTTTGCGCCCTTGGATTCGCGGATTGGGAGCGACTTGGTCGCCTGCGGAGAGGCGCGGTCACCCGTGGGAGTGGGCTGCGCTTGCGCGGACGAAGAGACGGGCGAGTGTGTCTGAGCCGTATCAACAGGGTCAACCATGGTGAATGGCTCAATTTCTCGAAGCGCGACGGGGCTGCGTTCAGGATCTTGGATCGCTTGGTGGGGAGGAAGAGTTGACTCAGAGAAAAAGCAGTGATGCCATAAGCGGCCCACCGCGCGGCGCACCTGCCCTAATCTCCGCCTCCGCATCTGCAGCTCCTTCGAGGAACTTTTGTTGCTCTGGACTTGAGGACTGTCAAACCAGATTCTGGAAGATTGGGCTATATTAGGCTCTCTTCGAAGTCTCGTGCTCTTCAAATATCATATGCAATAACAATACAATCTCGGCCAGCTCTGGGGGTATCTGGGTATCAGGGATTCATCGCGGGTTTCATTACTCGTAGCAGGGAATCTCTCGCTAATATCACAAAAGGATCACAAAGAAGTGGCAGCAAAGCAATCAGGACAAAGAACCGCCAACTCGACGCTATTATAGGATACTTCGCCACCATAGGACAGGAGAGTGCTCCGCTCCATAACGACCGTAGCAACTAGTTCCGCCACCAACGCCCAATGTACACGCTTGAACGGAACAGATCGAAACCAAAGGATCAGAAATTAAAGAGTGTTGGAAGTAACGCTGCCAAGCACTCGGCGTTTTCGGACACCCAAGTGCTCACTGGTAGGTCGCCAGCGTTCGTGGTCAGAGGCAAGTTTACGCTTGAACATGCCGAGATCACCGAGTAGGTCTTGCATGCGCTCCTGCATCTGATATGCATCGTTCTCATCATTGCCAAAAATAATCGTGTCGTCGTCATCTTCATCATCTTCGTCCTCATCCTCGTCCTCCCAAATCTCTGGCTCCGATTCTGGTGGGCCGATGGTCGGGGACCCTTCCAGACCCCGCTGGTTGTGATCCTCCTCGGCCAGTGAAGGTTCAGGCGATCCGAGTGCCACAGCAGGGATGGGATTCTTCAAACTCTCCAGTGCCAGCTTCAGATGCATGCGCAGAGCTTCATTCTCCGTCTGCAATTGGCGGATCTTGCACTCGCTAACCATCTTCGTCTCCTCCATAAGTCTCTGCATCTTCTCCACCTTTTGTTGGTATTCCTCCAGCCGTTCGTCCTGCTGCTCGGTTGCACGTGCATTGGCATGCGCTTGACTCACGCTCAGCTGGAGGGTACGGATAGTCTCGGCCATCTCGGCGATCTGCTGGTCACGTTCGGCAGCAGAGACATGGTCCTGGTTCACACGAGCGCGGGTTCGGATGCGTTTCGCCTGATCAGCATACCGAAGTGTTGAGAGGGTCTCCTCATAATCGGCGGGAGAGATACATGCAATCATGGCTGTCTTGGAATTACCGCCCAGACTATCTTTTAAGAGCCAAGTCAGGATTGAATCTCGATATGGGACGAGGGATTTGCCCTTTCGGCCTCCTCGAATCTTCTCTGGGTCAGCTAAAGCTGCAATAACTCGACCCAACGTGGTCAGGGACTTGTTGATATTAGAGCCTTCACGCAAACGTGCACCCGTTGCTTCAGTCGCCTTGGCACGCTCGGAGCCTGCAAGGTCAACCAACCGAATGCGAGCTGTTCGTTCCGTCGTCTCATCCGTAGAGAGATCGTGATGTATTTGTTTCAGTGTGATGGTGAATACGGCGTGAGATCGCGAGGACGTGTCGTTCATTTTGGTGCTCGCCACAGTACGCGACACATCACCTTTGCGCATGAATCTCATCAGTTCGTTGTAATTCCTCGCTGTGACCTCGGTCAAGTCTTTGACATAAGGACCCTCCGATGGAGACTCTCTGATTCGAAGATAATGAGGGGGATCAGTTCTGGGAACTAAGAGATCCCGCACATGTTCGTTGTAAACCTCAAAGTACGACACCCGGACATTGTAGCTGATATCCGGAGATGGCGAGGACTCTATCCGCTCGAACAAGTCCTCGCAGGTTCGTGGGATCAAGCCAGGCTGTTCCGGGGTGCCCATCATCGTGTAACTTTTCCCAGATCCCGTCTGGCCATAGGCAAAGATGCAGGTATGGTATCCCTCGAAGTTGTGATCCAGAAACTCTTCTCCTAGACAGTTGTAGACGTCTTCTTGGTGCGCATAGTGATCATCTCGCTCATCGTGTGACCAGAACGAGTTATCGAAGGTGAATGATTTATCCTCCAGGACTTTTCCTCGCGCCTGAGATTTCGGCTTTCCACGATCATCCGGGCTTGGTCTGGGCGCTTTCAGGCGCGTCATCTGAGTTGCAGGGTTCATCTCTATCAAACATTCTGCCTGACGTTCAATCTCTGTGGTCACTCAGTCAGCCTTGCACATTTTGTTGTTATTGCCGGTCATTATGCGGCGCGGCGCATGTGGCCGACACCACTGCGACCCAACGAGCTGCTGCTCTTCACCATACCTCGTGGAAGGAATTTCCGAACTCGAACTACCACTCGCACGTTGCCGCCAGGTGAAGGGCTTGCGACTCCATCTTGATGGTTGATCGGCACGGACACGCTCTCTCGAGCTCGAAGGGAAGGACTGGATGCCGTCGATCGCATAATCGCGGCAGAGGCTGATGTCGAAAGCATGCTAGGCGATGTGATTCCGGTAAATGCAGAGGACTCGGACGATGTCGCAGACGAAATCGAGCCAGGCCCATGCCCGTGGCCGAGGTGTCGGTAGAATCGCGGATCTAGCGCCATCTCCCCGCTGTGTTTCCTTAATAAATGCATCCAAGTTTTGACGGCGTCGCGTCGTCGTTCGACCAAATGAGAGTACATGCAACTGCTGGGGGTGGGTTGAATGGCGTGAAATGTGGGGGGAGGGAGTGAAGGCATGAATCGAACCAACCTGATTGTTGGTCGACGAGCGTTGAATAGTGTTGAGGTGGTGTGCAAGGAGAGGTGTAGTAAGATGGGATCATTGCGTACAGTTGTGAAAATTCTCGATTGTTTGCTTCTACCTGTCCCGACTGGTCGTGGTTTCTTGTTTGAGCGTGTGGTGGTCCCCGCGGAGAGTGGCAGGCCAGTAAACAAGAGTATAGATCGGTATGACACGCTGCTTCAGTGAATCATTTTGATGGAAAATCTGGGCTTCAATTGTTCTGCGAAGGCAAGATCACTATTTCGGAGAATAGATGATCTTAATGATCCACGCGACACACAACGATGACCTCCTCATCGGCTTATCAACAGCGCCGGGGATGGTTGCTTCGGTTGATGAAGCGGGCGATTTGACGGTGGGCGTTGCTACGGCAATGCGTGCATTGATGGCCGCCCGATGAACCTAACGTGCCTCATGCTAAAGTTGCATCTACGTGGAAACCTCGGTCACGGGTGGATCTTACTCAAATGTCATTGTGGAACCTCAATTCGAGCTTGTTCAAAACGCTTTGAATTGTGTTGGGTCACATTGTACGAATGTCTATCATACAACAATATCCTATCGCCTGTCTTGAAAACAAGCTCGGTGTGTGCATCACGAATGATGTGTGAAGACTGGGTGATCCAGTCTTAGTTCTTGTTCTTGTTTTTTTAAAGCGCATGCTCAAGATTGCCCAGATTTGCCAGTAACCTACTCAAATCGAGTCGTGTCCGCATTCATCGCCTCGAACATGTCTGCCTCCTCCATTTGACCCGACTTGTTCTTCGCTTTGGCTTTGGCTCCATCGCCGAAAGTTGCTGGGTCGGGCTCGGGATTGCCCGCCGCGTTCATGTGGGATTCAAGCATTTGCTCCGGAGACCAAGCTGTGCTCTCCTGGGATTTATTCTTGCCGAATTCAAGCTCATTGTTTGCCCTGGCTGCAGCCTTCTTGTCTTGGGTGGTCCACATCCGACGTTGTTGGTGTTCGCTCGCCGGGAACCGCATCGCAGTGTCTGTCTTGGAGGACGGCATGATGTTGATGTACTAGACGACTTTTCCGTCAGCAAAGTCCTAAAGCTCCCATCGATTTTGTTCGGACTTGAGAATACCCACCAAGGTCAGTTTCCAATTTGCGTTTCCTCAAACAGGAGAAATCAAATGCTCTCAAAGACAAAGAGAGCTGATGACTTCGTCATGGAGCTCTTAATAAACAGACACAGAGCGTGAGTGGCGGTTGAGGCGACATCGTGATATGACTATGACGACCCCGTTTGTTACGCATTTAGCCTTTCCTGGGTCATTCTACACTTCGAGCACCTACTAGGTACAGGCTAACAGAGCTTTAGCTTTGTAGTCTCTCTCGACTCAGACGGCAAATTGTCAGATTTTGGAAATCTCAGGATACAATTATTGCTGGAAGAGCAAGTCGTGTCATCCCTCCTATCAGATTTAACTCCTAATAATGATCTGGGGAGGTTGATTAAACACGATCACGACAATCACAAATATTCAGATTACTATGGTGTCTCTAGGGACTCCAGTGGTTATGGTGGTCTGGAAATGTACCATTACCATTCTTGGACCGATCTTTGCTCCTCGTGGAGGCAAATGCAGTGACAGTATCAAGACGCGATAAATATTCTGGTTTTCCCACAAGGAACTGGGCTGTCCTTTCGCCTCATACCTCCGATGAGCACCAACAACCATCGACTCTCTCATGCCCAAGCGACCGGATTGGCTGGGAAACTTCCACCGGGAGCATACCTCTAGGTTTTTTTTTTATCTCCAAGACTCGCCATGGAAGCGCTCGCTCTAAAAGGTCAATCTACAACATAATTCCGGAGCAGGAGCCTTATACGAGAGGGAAAGTTCTTAATTACTCTGCATCTTTACGAAACTTCGCAGACTCCAAAACTAATCACCTTGCTGTCCTTCATCCCAGGTCACCCGGACCTCATTATCGATCTTCTCAATTGTATCCCATTGCAAGGAACTCCAAACTTGAGGTTTCTCAAGCGCATTTACAAAATGCTTCATGGCCAAAACAGTCTGTCCCGCCCAGCGTTCTTTACTGACTTTCCCGATTCCCGCAGCGAATGGCACCATGAGCATGCTTCTGATCTTTTTGTGCTCTGAAATATGCCGATTGTGTCCTTCGACTTGGCACAGCAAGCTCCACACACATTCATACACCAACTCGCGATCCCAGCTGACGTTCTCGGGCTCTCGCATTGTCGGACAAATTGCGACCCAGTGACAACCAACGGGGTTCTGCTTGAGGTCTTCTGGAAATTCGACCAATGTGCATGAGCCTGGGGGCGCAAACCCACGCCATTTGTCGTAGAGCACTGTCTGAGTGGCGCGGGTGAGCGCATGGTAGTCGTCTCGTGGGCAAAAGGTCATGGAGATGGCATGGTCGAATGCTCCATCGAGGCGACCGTAGGAGTTGGCGGGTGAGACCACTAGATCGAACTTGACGGAAGGTGGGAGCATATTGAGACGGTAATTTAACTTGGTGATTTTGATTTGACCGGGGTCGAATTGAGGCCAATGGTTATGCATGGCATCGTCAAAGGCTGTGAGAAAGTCGGCATCCTGGCACAAGAGGATAATCTCGGGGATGTTCGTGGTCATATTGGCGACTAGTCTTGGACTAAATCCCAGACGTGGCAGGAGAGAATGGGGCAGTTTACGTAACGCTCGAATAGAGAGTAGGTAGTAGGTATGAGCGGTTCGTGATTCACCACATCTCCTGTGTGAAGGAGCAGAGCAGGATGGAGGCTTTGCATCGGTCTCGACTCGTGTTTGGATTGGTGGGGTAACGTCCGGGGGAGAAGTCCTGGCTCAAAGCTCCTGAGTCTATTTGACACCGCGGAAGGCCCAGGGATCTTCTAGCGCTCAGTCTATTTTTCGATGAACATTTTTTTATTTATTCCCCAAGGCTTGACCTAGACGAAAGAGCTACTCCCTGACTGTGCTACAGGAAGAGGTGCACAATCATGCATGACCAGGATAGATTATTGGCAAATAAACAACTGCAACAACATGTTGACAACATCTACCATGACCAAGCAACGATGAATATTTGGGAGTTCAACCCTAGACCATCGTGTGGCCCTGCATTTATTCTGAGCGATTTATTAAAAAGCCATGCAAATATCCAAATCCACAAGCCAAAAGCTAAAGTGAGCCGAAGTGCACCAGTGGTATGAAATCATGTGCTTCTTGAAAGGCGATGGATCACTCGAGAGAGGACCCAACGCTTCAAGTTTCTTCAATGCCCAAATCTCTCTCTTTCCTCAGAGTAAACTGTTCCGCCGCATCATCAGGTTGGTTCTGGACCGCAGCCCATCCTTGCTCCTGTGTCGATACATAACGGACGAGGCTTTCACAAAGTCTGTCGAGGATCCACTCGGGCTCCGACTGATGGGCGAGCATCGGGCTATCTTGACCAATCCAGTCCCAATTCAAGACCCCGTACTCATCAGCATCAACGCTGGTGCTCCCCTTTGGGAACGACCTACTCGGACCCTCAGATGACGCTGGCCGGGATTTTGGATTTGTGAATTGAATGAGCCGAGTGAACTCGACCCATTCTTCATAGGTGTATCTCTTGTGTTCAAATTCTCGTGCATCTTGTGTGGTTCGACGGATGGCAAAAGCGAGCTGCTGTGCAAGTTCATAGGGCGATGGATTTTCATCCCGCGCAAGCTCTTCGAGTGTACGCAATGGGTGACCGCTACTCGAGCGAGAACGGAGTGGAACAACTGGTCCATGCTCCTGCGAGTCGGGCGCCTCAAAGTCTGTTTCATTGCTTTCGCTGGCTTCTACGCCAACTTCGAAGCCTCGATTGAGGCGCTGCTTTTCCTGGTGAGCCGATATCCATCTCTTGAGGAGCGGCAGATGAGAAAGGGTGTCTCGGTACACTGCCAAGCGAGGTAAGACAAAATAGTCACTGAACTTCTCCGCCGAATGCTTATATCCAGCCACCACTGTGTCGCTCATTTGAGAAATGAGCATGGTCATGGTTGGAATGGCGATCAGTGACCAGACAACGAAGAATGGCCGTCCCGCATTGGATTTGGGTGTAAAATCTCCGTAGCCGATGGTAATGAGTGAGCAGAAACAGAAGTACAACCCGTCAAAATAAGACATGTCTTCAAGTCTCCAGAAAACCAGGGCGCCTCCGGTCCAGACGAATGCATAAACAATGACGCTGATGACGAGGTCATTCCATCGACGGAATTGCATTGTTTCGTGTTGGATTTTGCGCATTGCGATGAATCGATCCTTTTCTTCCCTCATGACAAGCAATCGTGGACGGCGCACAGAAGTCAGGGCGTCGATGGTTGTTCGGACCGCACCGTGTCGATGGTGCCCATTCTGGCCACTGTGAGGACGGTGCGATAAGGCAGCACTATCTCGGAGAGGGAGGCAATCCATGGTTGTTGAGGCCTCATGGTTTCCAACCAGCTGGATATTTTGAAGGGGAATAGTGGGATCATCACGAAGCTGTTCGATTGTGACAGATCTATCAAACGTGGCTTGCCGTTTCGTCTCAATATGTTTACGCACGACATTATCGTAATGGACTTCTCGAGCGAACTGGTGAATACTGCCCACCACCAGACCGAGCATCACGATGCCAATCACGGCATAGGGCCAGATGAGACCCTTTCCGACGGAGGTTTGTGGAACCACATCGCCGAAGCCTAAGGTAAGCACCGTGATATCACTGAAATACAATGCATCCGCGAAATCAATGCCCAAGATTTTTTGAAAGATGGCAGCACCGATCAACAACCAAATCACAAACCCAGTCATCTGCAGAATGAGGGTCCGCTGGTCATCCGTGAGAGAGAAATGCTGCGGATATTTCCCCAGGAAGTAACCGAGCATGTTGATCATCAGAAGACTGCCCAACATAAAGTAGAGCACGGCTGCAATGACAGCACTCCAATACGCTTGGGAGTAGATTTCATTGGGGGCGATCGGTGGGTTGTAGATTGACAGGGAAGCTGTGATCCCGCACAGCTGTCGTAGAGAATGAGAAAACAGATTCCGGTTTGATGCGAGTGGACGGATGACTTACGATGCCAGTTGCAAGAAACCACGCAACAACCGTCACCGGAAGCGCAATGATATACCGGACCACTTGCGTGAAATTAAACAGGAGGAATATATTGCCCACCACACCCCAGAAGAGTGACACAGCATTCAAAGCTAATACCCTAAGGATCACACGTTCATCAATCGGTCATCTGCCAAGACAGAGGGGGGGGAGCTGGTATATCCTTACCAGTGGGGGTCATCGAACCCCTGCTGAACAGTCGTGCCGGCCGGACCTTTTTCTTGCGAAACGATCGTGTTCCTCCAGGGTGACACCAGTGCCACGATGGACATGACATTCGCAAGAGGGCCAGTGGCTGCCGCCACGAGCGGGATCGCTGTTGAAGCAATCCACCACGACTGCGGCTCATCGTCTTCGGCGGGTCTCATGCGGAATTTGCTTGACAAGCGCCCCATCAGCGAAAGTCGCGCTGTCGCTGCGTTCGCAGCGGCCGCCACGGGCGGGAATTCGCTCTCCATGGTGGCGCCATGCACCACACTCGAAAGCGTCACGGCGAAGATAAATTCTGGCTGAGGACAGGAAATAGACGAAAGGATGCAATGTGTCTTGAACACTTGACCCGGTGATAGCCAAGTGCGAAATGGCTCTCTCTTTCTCTCTTTTTTTTTTCTTCTGACTGAGACGGGGTACCTCCACAAGCTCTTTTGTGCTTGTGGCGCGCACGCCCCGCGATGGGAGGGAGAGACTGGCCTGCAGGATGTACCGCCCTCGACCCAAGAACGGCCACCCGCTCGATTTGTCCATCTCGAGTCATCCGTGCGCGCCACGTTACTTGAAAGCCCAGCGAATATGTGAGCTTCGCCGCACGTATAAAACGGGCCTGTCTTGGAAGAATTGGAAGAGAATTCGATGCTGATAGCAATTTGTGATGAAAGAGAAAGACAAAGCGACGAATGAGAATGGCCTTTCCCCAGATTGCTCTCCTCCAGCACTGACCAGCGAAAGGGGATCAACATCTATGTAGCAATTTCCCATCTACACTATGAACAATCAATTTAGGTAGCAGGAGTCTCTCAACCCCAACAGCAAGCAACGTCTGCTAGGTCATAAGGTAACAGAACTTTACTCGGTGTAGCTCTAGGTGTGTCTAGGCAGTTCATCTGTATAGAAACCTAGGTAAGTGTGGGGCGTTGGTGTAGTCCTGACTCGGGACTCTTGCAAAATTTAACAATGGCACTGCTCATAGAAATCGAATCTATTGATAGTATGGTCGTCCTGCCTATTGTTATAAAATTGGTCTGTACCTGGACCTGAACACGAGATGTGCTCGTCAACCATGTACCCAAGTGGCACGCGTACTCCAAGGCAATATGCATGGTCGCATGAGAGCAATGGGAGCAATGAGAGATTACTGTTAGTAGTTGACTAGAATGAGACGCGTAGCACAAGCCGAGCCCGACTTCCAAGTCAAATGTGGGGACAGAGAGCTCGACCGTTTGGCCCCAATCGACCTTCTGCCGAAAACAGACTCTTTGTCAAGATCCATCGCAAAACCAGCCGACGGAGACCCAGGCATGTCCGTCGATAGATCATCACGGAATCCCGTCGAAAGGCGCCACAAGCGGCAGACTCGGGCAAAGCCGACCGAGTGTGTCCGAATGGAGTCATTTGACGGGAACCACGGGATGGGTGCTTCCAAGAATTACATAGTCGGCTGAGTCAAAAGAAGCCAGCGACTATCGAACAGAATACCTAATAGTAATATGTGTAGGTTCTTCAATTGTCATCATCCTTCGAGTCCCACCCAGATCAAGACCGCGCTTGGGCCATCCATCTGCGATTCTACGCGATGGACACCTTTTTACCTGCAGACCGCACTACTGCAGGCGTCGGGTCGATCCAGCGGCCAAAGGGTAAAAAAAACCAGGATTAGTTTGAAGATCTCACAATGCGCGCATTGGACAGCCCTCCCTCTCTCTTGTGAAGCATGACATACATTACAGCTCAATAGGTCACGCGACATAAAAACCACGTCGCCCGGGCCATGCGCCTCAGGCGCCGCCTCGGCACATTTGAAGCCTGAGGCGCGATATCCTCTTTCAAAAAATGTTGGGACTTGGGGGGGCATGATCACATGTCAGTCCCGCTCCCGTTCTCTTATCAGGACAGTCTTCTGCTGCACGTTGAATTCATGCGAACTGGAGCATCCCCGTTGGACTCTTCTCTTGTGGGGTTTGAGAAAATGGGGTGCTGGAATGGAGTCCATGTCATCGTTGCCCCCTCACTACTGCATCCATCTCTTGTAATGACTGGTTGCTCTGGATGACTCGTCCAGGCATGGACCCATCCCGAAGAGGGTCCTGGAGAATTCCAGACTTTCACAGCTCAAATCACAGAACTCCGTCCACGGAGCTCGTGCCCCACGACAGATCAGTGGTGCCGAATAGCATTTTCCGACGGACAGAGAGGATAGGGAAGCTCACAGTGCGTTGGCCATGCGGGGTGAATCTTGTCCTTGGTAATGGTCAACCGCCACAGTCCGCACCACATGCTCGCAAAAGGGCTGGAAAGGGGCCGGACAAGTTCGAAAGAGATCGTGAAGAGAGCACCGTGACTTCCACCATACGCTACACCGCGCGGGAGACCGAGGGGGGAAAGGCCTTGGTGGGCGATCAGGGCCGGTTCAGGGACCGGATGGGTGTGGTCCTTTACAGGCCTCATTGGCTCCGAGACACCAGGTAGAGTTGGCTAGTTGGATGCTTCCAAGGTTGACTCCTGGACGGATGTTCGACTCGGAGCCTGTTCAACAGGGACTCCTGAAAGCAATCGCCAGGTTCTCGTCCCGTCGAGCCTTGATCTGGTCGGCCAGAAGACTTATCAGCAAGCCAACCATACTGTCAATGCGTAAACCCCCACTCGGTGGTTCAAGATTTCTTATTTTGGAATCACCTAGCTCTTCCGCCAGATGCAGCGATCATAGTACCATAACGAGTCCAATGGACCCGTGGATTCTGGAGTCCCCCGCTCCTCCGCAGGGGAGCATCATAGTGGATAAGGAAGCTCCATTGCCATGTCAGTGATTCCGGAAAAAAAAAAGGACGAGTGTAGAGGAGGTGGGAGAAGAGGAGTTGAGTGGATGCACGGCCGAATGTAGTGGATGTGGGTTGTTGGTATCGCCCTCGGCTCCTCCTTTGAGTTTAGCCGCGAAGCTGTAGCACTCTAGCCAGCTCATCGCTTCCCTTTTTTTTTTCCTTTGGTTTGGTTTGCTTGTGTTCGTTTCTTTTTTTGTTAAAACTGTCCCAAGATTGATCTGAGCACTGGGAATCTTCTCTTCCGCGCCTCTTTCCCCCTCCTTCCCCCTCCTTCCCTATCCCCTCTCTCTTGGTGTGCGGTGCGTTTGCTGTTTTGCATGACATTGCTAGATTCCCAAGAGGCAAACGCAAGACCACCATTGAGGCTCCTCGATGATTGAATGAGCCCACGATTCGACACAGAAGTCAAAAATCACAGTCAACATACGACGGAGCATCAACCCCGTCGCTGCTTCCTCAATTGAGAAAGTAATCCTACCATCAATCACCAACGTCTCGATTCGCCGTTGCGGCTCCGCCAACGGACCTCTAATTAGGAAGAAAAAGCAACACAGGCAAAAGCAACGCCTCCTTGCGATTTTCTCTTGGTTCAGAAGTGAAACAAAAAACAACAGTCCGACTGAAGAAAGATGGCCTTCATCGATACAACCAAGGATCTTCCCACGCTGTTCAAGCGCCAAGCGCAAGCAACACCCGATGCGATTGCTTTGGAAGACGAGACTTGCACATATACTTATGCTCAACTTGACCACCAGGTCGAGTCTCTGGCGAGTCACCTGCGACTCCACGGTGTCAGTCGGGACTCACTCGTCGGAGTTTTGCTGCCTCGCAGCGCTCACTACGTGATTGCCTGTCTGGCGACCTTGCGCGCAGGTGGAGCTTTCTTGGTCTTGGAGTTGGCATATCCCGCAGGACTGCTGGCCGACGTGATCGAGGATGCCAAACCAGCGGTGGTGATCACGGTCCAAAGCGAGGCTCCGCGTGTCAAGTCGGCTTGCCCTCTTGTGGTGATCGATCAGCCCCTCGCAGAGGTCAACGGCCACACAAAAGAACCCGCCCCGTTGCCGGCCGAGGATGATCTGGATCGCCTCGCCTTTGTCTCCTACTCATCAGGTACGACGGGAAAGCCCAAGGGCATTGCCAACCCACATCGCGCCCCGGTGCTTTCCTACAATCTGAGATTTGCCGTGCAGGACGTACAGCCGGGAGACCGCGTTGCCTGCAACGTCTTCTTCATTTGGGAGATGCTACGTCCCCTGCTGCGTGGTGCGACCGTCGTGGCGGTCCCCGATGATGCCAGCTACGACCCAGCCGCGCTGGTTGATCTGCTGGCTGCTAAAAACATCACCGAGACTCTCATGACCCCCACATTACTCGCCACTGTGCTCGCGCGCTATTCGAATATCTCCAGCCGGTTGCCCAAGCTGCGTAATCTGTGGCTGAATGGGGAGGTGGTGACGACGGATTTGGTCCGCAGAGCCATCAAAGCTCTACCGAACACTCGACTCCTCAATTGTTACAGTGCCTGTGAGACCCATGAAATCGCATGTGGTGACATTCGCGACGTTATGAACCCCGAGTCCCTCTATTGCCCCGTGGGCGCACCCCTCGATCCTGCACACACGTATATTCTAGACGAGAGCGGGAAAGAAGTCGAGGCGGGCACGGCGGGCGAGCTCTTCATCGGAGGAGATCTTCTGGCCCGAGGGTACCTGAATCTTCCCGAGACGACGGCCAAGGCTTTCACCTCGGACCCCTTTGACTCCCAACCGGGTGCGCGCATGTATCGAACGGGCGACTTGGCTCGCAGGTTACCGTCGGGGCTTCTGGAGATCACCGGTCGCGTGGGCTCGATGATCAAACTGCGGGGGTACTCCGTGGTGCCGGCCAAGGTGGAGAGCGATATTTGCCAGTATTTGGCCGTCAGTCATTGCGTGGTCGTCGCCCATGGCGAGGGGCTCGAGCGACAGCTTGTTGCGTACTTCGTGTCGGATAAAGAAGGCGCCGGCAGCAGACCCGCGGTGGAGATCAACGGGACGGGACACAGCCCGGCGGCGCGTCGCATCCTGGAGAAACATCTTGCGCACTACATGATCCCCGCGCTGTGGGTGGAGATGAATGAATTGCCTACCCACGAAGTGTCCGGCAAAGTTGACCTGAAGAGTCTCCCTCCTCCCCGCAGCGCCAGCCCAAGCGGTAGTGAGAAGGCAATGGACAAGGACCCGATCAGCCTCGGCGATGTGGCCGCCATCTGGGCTACCGTGCTGAAGACCTCCAAGACTCTGCTTAAACCCGAAGACAACTTCTTTGATTTGGGGGGCCACTCGCTGTCTCTGGCCGATTTGGCCTCTCGACTGTCCGCCCACTTTGGCTTCCGCGTGCCGATCCCCCGCCTCGCGGATAACACGACTCTGGCAGGCCACCTGCAAACAGTGCGTGACGTTCGGGATGGCCACACCGCGGCGGTGCAAGCCGAGCTGCCCGCTTTCCTGGTGGCGGATTCCAAGCTGGAGGATGATATTCAGCCCCCATCCAACGTCTCCATCACCTCGGTGACCGATGCCAATACCATTCTCTTGACCGGTGCCACCGGCTTCCTGGGCGCGTTCTTGCTGAGCGATCTCCTGGACAACACCACCGCCAAGATCATCTGTCTCGTTCGATTCAACGACCCTGAAGACGATGACCAAGCGAGCGGTGTCGCCCGTATTCGCCGCAACCTGCTGGACCTGGGCCTATGGCGCGATACCCTGATGGAGCGGGTCGAAATCCTCCCCGGTAACCTGTCCAGACCCCATTTTGGCCTTTCCTCCGAGGTCTTCGATGATCTTGCCAGTCGTGTTCAGGTGATCGTTCATGCTGCCGCCACCGTGAACTTGGTCTACCCCTACGCCGCTCTTCGCAAGGCAAACATTGGTGGAACCCGCGAGATTCTCCGCTTGGCTGCCAAGGGGGGTGCCACCGTGCAATATGTCTCTACCAACGGTGTTCTCCCGCCGTCTGGTGAGAAGGGCTGGTCCGAACATACCATGCTGGATGTGAAGGATGTGCCAACGAAACTGTTGGACGGTTATGGCCAAACCAAGTGGGTGGCCGAGCAGTTGGTCCTGGAAGCGGGCAAGCGGGGCCTGCCTGTGAAGATTCATCGCTGTGGTACCATTAGCGGTCACAGTCTGACGGGTTCCGCCAACGCATGGGACCTACTGACTGCGCTGCTGGTCGAGTCGATCCGTCTCGGATACGCCCCCGAGGTGGCAGGGTGGCGCGCGGAGATGACGCCGGTGGACTTTGTCAGCAAGTCGATTGTTCACCTGGCCACTCAGACTCAAGCCGACGAAACTGTGTTCCACTTGGGCGATCCCAACCCCGTCAACACCCAATCTGTGTTTGAGAACCTGAATGAACTGGGCTACCCCACGAAGCCTCTGCCTTGGGACGAGTGGGTGGCGCTATGGTACGAGAAGCGCGGCTCGGCCAAGGGTGGAGATGGATCCTTCACGGTCGACATTCTGCGCAGCGGCATGCCGACGGTCGAATTCCTGCGAGGCATTGTTGTTCTTGACAACGCTTTGACCCGGCCGTTCCGGGAGGTCGTCGAACGACCCAAGGTAGACAGTCTGCTGTTGGAGACCTACACACGCCACTGGTTTGCCCGCGGATGGCTTCCGCATGCCCCATCTCGCCGGGACGCTCTGCACCGTCAGGCTGTGCAGATCAAGAAGGGCCCCCTCAGCGGCAAAGTCGCCGTCGTCACGGGAGCGTCCTCCGGCATCGGTGCAGCCGTGGCCGAGGCCCTGGCCAAGAAGGGATGTTCTGTTGCCCTGGGTGCTCGCCGTCTTGATGCCTTGGAATCTGTTAAGCGCCAAGTCGAGTCATATGGTGTCAAGTGCATCATTCGATCCACCGATGTCACGAGCAAGGCGCAATCGGACGCGCTCATTCAAGCGGCCAATGATGAACTCGGCCCCGTGGACATTCTCGTCGCCTGTGCGGGTGTGATGTACTTCACGATGATGGCCAACGTGCAGACCGAGGAGTGGGAGCGAACCGTCGACGTCAACTGCAAGGGTCTCCTCAACGCGCTCTCGGCCACCGTTCCCGGGATGCTCTCGCGTGGTCAGGGTCACATTGTGGCCATCTCTTCCGACGCGGGCCGCAAGGTCTTCCCCGGTCTTGGGGTGTACTCGGCCAGTAAATTCTTCGTCGAGGCCACTCTCCAGGCTCTGCGTCTCGAGACTGCGGGCATGGGCTTGCGAGTGACTAGCATTCAGCCGGGTAATACCTCCACCCCCCTGCTGGGCATGTCGACCGACGCCGAGGCTGTGAAAAAATATGGGGAGCCCTCGGGTGCCAAGATTTTGGAGCCGTCCGATGTGGCCAATTCGATTGTGCATGCGCTGTGTCAACCGGAATACGTCTCCGTCAACGAGATTTTGGTTGAACCGCGCGACGAACCTATTTGAATGCGTTGAAGAGATCTGCGTTGATGGACTCCTTGATTGTGTGTCTGATGAGTAAATGACGAAACCATTAGAACTGCTATAGACATGATGAATATGGCGGAATATGTGACCCCTTCCGATGATTTTTTTTTATATTTCCACTTATGCCCTTTTTTGGAGGGTTGCAGCGTAATGAAATTAGCTTGGTGATTTTTTATCTTCTACCTTGTCTATTACTCTAAGTTGACACATTCTCTTATGTCAGGGGTGCTTGGAAGTCGTGCGTTTGACGAGGCCTACCTACTGATCTACGAAGGCAATGTTCTCGAACCCACTCTAGCGTTTTCCAGAAGGTTTCTAGAAGGCTTTTGATCATGATCGGGACATGCAAGTGAGCATACGGATCGGGTCAACCCAGCTGCAGAGTCGGCATCTCCTGTAAATGCAGTAATGTAAGCCAGTTGAACTTTGGACTTTATCCTCGGCCAGAGCTGTTAATACGAGTAGAAATTATATGAACGGGAAAGGATTCAAACACTGCGCTACAGGGCTGTCATTCCTGCCCTGCACATCTGGTAGACGTACCATCGAGCAGTACATCCATCATATCAGACAGTGCACTAATAATGTTGCACTCTGTCGTAGAAATGCATCGCGTCGTCGACCCCTCCCGTCTCCATTTGAGTGATCTATGTATGTGAAAACGTGGAAGGTGTGCCCTTGAAACCTTTCGTACTATAGTATAATAAGCGAGATCAATCGCAATATCTTGTGTCCGCTATGTTCAAAATTGATTACAAGCTCTTCATTTGATTAAGTTGTATTTACCTAGCAGACTTTACCCCTCATCTTCTCTTGGCCGTGTGAACCCCTCTCCTCATCGGCTACGGCGGCAGGCCAATGGCAGTTTGATATTTGATCTCTCCCAATGTGTAATCTACAATCACTAAATTAGTATCCGCCATTCTTTTGACCACTTGGTACTGAGTAGATACTACTACCTACTAACATATCCACCATTGATCCTATGTTGAAACCACAACAAAAATAGTTCATGTTCCCTCCTTCTCTTCCATCCCCAAAATGTCTCTCTTCGAGGACCCCCCGACCACCCACCTACACATCCATGCAGACTCCATATTTTTAAAAGGTTAACCGCTAGTAAAACATGTACCAATCAAAAATCTCCCAGTCGCTGACTCGCTGCATTCTAATCAGATTGCTCGACCAGTCATAGAGACCATCACATCATCACCCTGCACCTTTGGAACTTGGATCACTGCGTGGCATTGGGGATTGGATCGTGCCGGGGCGGGAGGGGGAGCCCTGGTCGGGGCTTTGTCCCCTTCTTACTGGGACGGGACATTGGTGGGGGGGGGGGGGGGGTGTACAATATACGGTACATTTAGAGTACATAGTACATATGAATATATCGACCCTGTATGATAGCACTGGTTGTAGACATTCATTATCTGACGCTGGACCCGACAACTTTCTCTTTTAGGAGGTGCAGGTGCTGGTGCTGGACTGAAGATAGATCAGAAGAGCGCGTCACACTCCCATGTAGTGATGGATTTCTTTTTTTTTTTTTCATTTTGCTTTATTTTCTCTTTTTTACAACTCTCCAACGCTATCTCTTTTTATCTTTCCTTTTTTTCTTTGATTTTGGGGTTATTTTCTCTCTTTGGCGGGGGATATCTCTTGACAAAAGTCCAGACTTTGGATGTACCTAATATAGGGCTCGGCATGTCTTCGGTAGTCGTTGACATGCACATAAGTGCAAAGTCATCGGATAGGATTTAAAGAAAGTGCAATGCTTTTGTCGGACATTTTCTGAACATATATATATAAAGAAAAGAAAGGAAAAGAAAAAGAAAAGAAAAGGTACAAGCGTTGAAAGATACAAGATATCTATAGTTACCTAGTAGTAGTCCTTTTGATGTACCATGCGCCACTTATACGGTACTTGCTTGTACACGGGGGGGCCCTAGCGGAGCTCCTTCAGTCCCAGTCAAGAGGTGACATCATCTATATCTTCATGAATGCCGTCATCGCAGTCGCAGTGAAGGTCCCTGCCATGTGTGTGTGGGGGGGAAGGCCAAAGCGGCAGCTCTATTCTCTAGTTATCCACGACGAGAGAGGATGGTGAAGTCTACAACGGATAGAGGTGGAAGTTCATACGGAAAGACTAGGACATGGAGAGTATGCATATCCCGTCTGGATTGAAATAAGCGCGGCCTCATATTAGATCGTGGAGGGGTTAGTATTGGTCAAGGCTACAGGGAACAAAAGTCTACCTGCAAAGAGGTATACATGACTAGCTTAATTGTCTGGTGTCACGGCCCCCCCTTGAGCTGTGTAAATCTACTGCCGAAACAGGCTGCATGGATAGGAGCCACGGATGCGTTGGGTTGGTGGTGCCACGTCTGATATGTACCGAGTAGAAAAGGGACCCCAGACTTACGGGTGGAGAGTCATGTCCGGAATTATGATAGGGCTGACGCGATGGATCATTAAACTATGTGTTAAAAAAAACCTAGGGTCACCGGAGATAAAAAGAGTCAAACTAAGGCTTTTGGATTAAACGAGTGGAATCCTGGCGAGTGCCCACTATCGGTGACGGTCGTCACAGAGAGAGAGAGAAACGCAAGGGGCTTATAGAGTCAAGACATCGAGATGAACAAAGGAAAAGAGAGATCCAAAAGCCTCCAGAGTGACAAAGCAAAAACGGGCAGTCACGGAAAGACACGAAACAATGATCGCAAGATGGTATCACCAAAGACAGAATGACACAAACATCAAGGATGAGAGAAACACCACTGCAAGATACAAAGTCCTGCGGGGAAAAAAGTCAACGCCGATCCAGTAGCAGAAAGGTAAATCAGGGGCGCCACCTCCAACGTGGGAGGGTGAACAGAGTCCCGAACCGGGGGACGTGGAATGTATGCCAAACGACGAGCTTTTAGACGAGAACTTGGAGAAAACGAAACAAATGACAAGACCAAACACTACCAAGCGAGTAGTGGGATAAACCCGCGAAAGGGGGTATCAGGGATATAAGCGTAAATGCAGAAACCCACGAAGAGAAATGTGAGGGAAAAAAAAAAGAGTAAAAAGGGCCGGACCTGGCGTGAACCGGACCACAAGCGCTGAAAATGCAGAAGTCTAGAGCGCCTGAAAATGCTCCGCGCGAGTGAAGACGAAAAAGACACAAAAAAGTCGAAACGATCAAGACAAAAGGCGGGAAACCCTTGCAGACGTTCATCGATCGAGTGGGGCTCACTTGGTCAAGCTGGACCGTGGAAAGCGAAAAAAAAACGTCCGAGAAAGAAACTCGTCGTGTCGACCAAGATCGATGGGCCTCCGTGGAGTAGTGGAGATTCGGTTCCCCACTGGGAACGAGTCCACCGATTTATTTGGCGGAGGGGCGACGCAGGATCTCCTCACAATTGGCGTCGAAGCGCATGTTCCACAGTCGAATGCTATTCATCAGCTTCTCGGTGTTTTCGAGTTCGCGATCACGGCCAAAGATCGAATCGACAAATTCACAGCCAGCATTGCGCCCCATCGACACCTGTCCCTTACCGCCCTCGCGCTTGGCGGCCTTCCACATGAACATCTCACACGCCTTGAGAAGCTTCTTGAACCGGTTCCACAAGCGATCGCCACTCTCCAAGAAATCCTCCACAATGTCTGCGGCTTCGGGACGCTTGATGCGGGGCAAACACTCGTCGGCCCGCTTCACCTTGCCCGCGAGTTTGATCAGGAGAAGCCAGAGGTCGCCCGCGACGTCCGCCATGGGGGTCGATGCGCCGTGGTGAAAGACCGTCCAGTCGTAGATCCATTTACCGAGTGAGTTGGCATCAAAGACACTGCCGAGGAGGATGATAGGTGCTTCGGTCGGATCCCAATTCTTGGTGGAGTAGCCGGGAGGGATGCCCGCGCGCTCGGCATCCTCATCGGTGGCGACTGGTGGCGGCTTGGAAGGGGGCGGTGCGGGCTTGGGCTTGGATGGCGTGCGAGTTGAAGTTGACTGCCGGCGGGCGTGAGACCGGCGGACGGCATCGAGATCTTCATCATTAGGAGTCTGGTTGAAATAGAAATGAGAATCAGCGGCTGAGGATTTGCGATACGCAGCGGAGGCGGTTCGACGGGGCTGGCCGGAGCCATCCGGTGGCGACATGGAGGGCTGTGCCGCAGCCGCGGGGGGACGGCCATGGCGCGACGACCGAGACTCGTGGGGCGATGGCTTCTCGTAGAACGAGGCGCGACGCGGTGCCGCAAAATCGTCAGCCACATCCACGAAGATGGGCTGCTGGGTTTGCGGGTGAGTGCCAAATCTGACGCCGGTGCCAGGACCATGACCATCCCCCATGGAGGGCCCCATCGTGCGGGCGCGACGGTGTTTGGGTCCCGTAGAGGAAGCACTTACATGATCGTGCTTGCGCGACGGGATACCATACTCGGGGGTGGCCTCGTAGTAGGTGTGGGGATAGCCGGAATAGTATCCGGATTCTTTGGCGGTGGCCGTGTAGCTGGCCTTGCGAGTGTGTCGACGGGAGCTTCCGCGAGGGGAGGCGTATGAACTGGCGTACTGCGAGGCATATTGCGCGTGGTAGGGTGAAGTGGGCGGCGACTGGGAGTAGTCGTAGGTCGACCACCCGTGGGATGGAGTGGGATAGTGATACATCTTCTCTGTATGTTTGTAGTGTGGATTGAGGGCAACGATCACATGCGGGAGAGGGAAGGGGGAAAGCAATTAAATAACGTCGAAGCAGCGCTCTGTGAACGTGTAGATCGCGGTGAGATATTAGGCGAAATTGGATGAGATGATAGACGAACGTGCGGCGGCGGGGATTTTTGCCGTTCGGAAGTCAGCCAGGAGGTGGCGAAACGCGACCAGGCGATGCAACGGCTTCAGAGAGGATCGGTGGATCACGCAGGTACTGAGACCGAGAGATATTGACACCAGGTTTGGACTGCGCAAATGAAAATCCAGGCGGACAACAAACTCGAATGCAAAAAAAAAAAAAGAAAATAGTTGGCACGGTCGATCCACGCAGAACCCAATCAAACCCAGAGAGAAATTGTACAGGATATCGTGCGCCAAGAGCCAAAACGACGCCGGAGAGAGAGAGAGGAACACCAAATCTCAGGAGGGTTCAGTAGGACCGTCACCGCTGTACGGTTTCCGATCGGAGAGGAGAGGAGGGTCGAAGCTGACTGTACCGAGAGTGCATTTGAACGTTCTTCGGTCTGAACCAGACACGAAAAGGAGGATGCTGGAACTGGCGAGACGAGGCCGGAGGGCCGCCTGGGGGAGAGTAATTATCGGGTGAAAATCGATAGTGTTTTGGAACCAGAGTCCTCTGGAATGTAGACACCAAACGCGTTGGGCGACTGGTTGAGATAGACCCCGTCAAAGAGTCTCTCGAGAGCGTTTCAAAGAGCTTCCTGGACACCTTTGGTGGGAAGCGCAACTGGTGGTGAGTAGAGAAGGATGAGTTGGGGGAGGAGAAGAAGGGAGGGCCTTTGGATGAAAGGTATGGTGGGCAGTCTGACTTGGCTCTTTGGCGCAGGCTGTTTGTGTGTGTGGGTGAGTGTGGGTGCCTGCCCGTAGGGGGCAGGTGGGTTTTTGGCGGGTGAGTTGGTGGAGACCAGACTGGAGAAATCGCAAATTCGATTTTCAAAAAAGATAGTGATTCCGACCTTTCCTGGATGGATTTAATTTTGCCAGGGGTGAGCGATGGATCCAACCCAACTTGACCCTGTGGACAATTTAGGAGAAAATCACACTATACTTGGTCGAGGAGAATCTGAGACTATCGGAGGGTGACGGTAGGGTGTACCAAAGGGCGTTTTGCCTTCTGCCTTGGCCGATTTGTTCCCAGTCGGTGCCTCTCTCTCTCTCTCACTTCCTACTATTCCAGGTAGGCCAGCCTCTCACCTCGTTCTCTCTCTACCTCGAGTTTCTCGACCAGCAGTTATCTGGTGAGCTACAAATCACCTCTTTCATTTATCATTTCAAATAAATCGCCTTTGGACCTTTTTTGGGGGGGGGGGGGTGGTCAGCCAAAACAGGAAGTGGGCGAGAGAGAGAGCCCTTGCGACTTCAAGTTCGTCCCTGCAAAGGTCCCAAAAGTGGGCTCCCTTGAGTCCTTGACGCATCGGTTGATTATGCAGGCTGTGCCAATCACCCACTGCAAGTCCACTGAAGGGCTGTGGGATTTGGCGTCATCCGGGCGTGGCGATAAAGCCAACGGTTCGCACAGTGCGCAGCTCCTTTTCTTTGGGTGTGTGGGAGATGATCACATGTGGAAGCCGTCGAAGCATTGTTCGAATTCCCGATGCGGTGGACAGGTATCTTTTTTTTAACTGGTCCTGTAAAGACCGGTATCGAATTCAGGGAGGTACTTCCAACCTCTGATAGACAATGAACAAGACGCTGGCCATGGCGATAGACCACTGCGATAAGATCAATATGACCACAAAGGTAGTGACCTCCTCGGCATCGTCAGGAATGCACCGATCGGGATCTTGCCTTTGAATCGTTAGAGAAAAAAAATATAGCATGACAACCGAATGGCAGACCAACCTCATTTTGTCATGAGAAATCAAAATGTCCTTTTTTTTTCCCCTCCGTGATCTGTAACCTGTCTCTTGGACTCGTCCAGTAAGGAAGTGAGTCCCCGTGGACGATAAAGTTTCTTGATCCGAACCGTGGACCGCGACCGGCATCCATGAAAAAGGTTCCAGACTGTGTCTCCGTCTCGCATCTTGGTGGATCGGGTATCGAGACTCGACAGTTGATCTCGAGGTCCTTTGTGACTACCTGTAAATTGGGTAGATTCTTATCGCTGCTTTCTAACTACTGGACAACCTGAGTGGACAGGTGAGTGTTACTGAGTCCTACTCAGTGAGTAGGACTCGTCCTTTCCACCTGATGACCAACTCCACAATCCGCAACTACAAGTGTTGGGCGAGGACGATACATGCACTCGTCAGTCGAGGTGAGCCTAAGGGATCCAAGCCCGTTGTGATGGAGCCATCCAAGCGCCGGCCAACAGCCAGACATCACGCGCAGTGATGGGATGCCCCCACCATCGGATGCAGATTCTCTAGCCGACGACGCTACTCACCTATTCCCCTCATCTCATGTCAAGATCGAGTCTGGTGTTTCACGGCAGACCTCTGTCCCCGATTCGTGCTTTCGAGGCGAACATCTCCGCCACCGACCATCATGCTCCGACATCGTCGAATCGCAGAATTTGGGAGGGGGGTCGCCGCTACTGGGCTTCCAGAAACGGTGCAAGGCTGAGCGCATGGAGCCACACGTGAGTGACAGGGAGGACGAGGGCTCCTCGATGGCCAAGTCTCGAGACGTGACCCGTGATTGGAGAGAATTCCCAGTCCTTTGGCGCGGTTGGAAATCCGACGGAACCTGCCCAACGCGAGCCTCGGAATTTAAGCATCCAACCTTACCCCGTCAGCAGCAGCCTGACGTACATGATGTATGAATCCCTCTTCCTGTACGTCAGTTTTGTATGCCGGTAAATGTGGCCCTCTCGTTGAGAAAAGTCCAAAATTCATTCGACTTGACCAACCCCCAAAAGCAGTCGATGTGGGACAGGGAACACTGTATCTGCAAGGATCCAACTACGTGCACATGTGAATGTTATCCTTTGCTGTCTACTGGCATTCGACTAGAATCATCTGGGATCCAGATCTGGCTCGATCATCCCCCGAGCCGGACTACTTTCCGTGGTTTCGCGTAACGGGCGACTCCACGGACCATCCCGTCTCATCCAGTGGTTCCGACCTCCCGCGGACCCATCTTGCAATCCACCGTGAAGCTGGTCGGGAGCTGTTGGTGTGGTCCGGTATCGTCCACACAGTCTCGACTCTTGATCTCCAGTATGGACCACATGCAGTACGGGTTGGACAGTAGTTCCCACCGCCTGATATCATCAAAACCCGCCCGTACGTTGCCATGGCAAGATAGAAAGAAATGGATACACTTTCCAAGAGGAACTCTTCCCCCAAAAAATTCTCAGTGGCCCAGACATGTTCATGTTCATGTGCAGGCTCCCTCTCGCTTACACACACGCACTCAGTCCAGGAGCCGGAATCCCCCCAAGAAAAAGTTCAAGAACCGAGAAGGAAGTTGGGCAACCTCACGGACCACGCCTGGGCTTTACCGCTGCCTGGTCGCTGGGCAGCAACCTCGCGATTCGGGCCAAAATGAGAGAACCCATAGAGCGCTTACAGACCGCAACTTGGAGGTCCAGGTCCAAAGAAGATAGTTTGACATTGTCGAGCCAATAAGGTCCTTGAAGGAAAGAAACTTTTGCTCGTTAAAGCATTTGTGGGAAAGAAAATTATATCAATTTCGACGACCAGAATCGAAGAGCCACAACATCGTCGCGTGATCTGAACAGACAACGGAGACTCATGTCAATTCAGGCTCTCGGGTTTGGAGGGAGAGCCTGATGGAACTTATTTTCTAGACTCAAGTGCCCGCTGACTCTTTTCCCCACCAGACAGAATTTGGACAACTCATCGTGTAAACCCTAAACACTAAACACTCTCCGGCTTTTGCCCTTGCTTTTTTTTGGTTCCTCTATCCTGCCGGCACTGATATGTGCGTCGTGAACGGAGATGGATGTCATACATATTTGGAATCGGGCCAAGTTGCGAGTGACAAGTGCATGGCTCGGGTTATATTGATTCGATCAGAGCCCCATCAGCGCGTGGTGACTAGCCCTAATCTAATCTTTTCAAGACGACTGAGACAAATGAATGGCGGCCTTGAAGTTCATAACAAATTCTGGACCACTTCACTAGTTTACCAGTCAGCCCGAATCTCTAAAATGTGCAGTAAAGGGATTGTAGTTGGTACAGTCTCTTTTTGACTCACAGGTAACTATTTCACACATACAATATCTACCAAAAACAGGCAGTCCCCCTGAGAATGTACCAGCTAGATAAAAGCCACATCAAACCTATCTGGTCATATCCCTCACCTCCTCTTACCGCTATACCTGACGCCAAGGGTGACTTTCAATTCCCCCCCCCAGAATACAATGCCCATCACATAAATTAACGCCACCCTCTTCCACAGACAATCACACTTTTCACCCTCAAAGTATTTCGAAATGGCCGATTTGGCATCGTCCAGGTTCCTCTCTACAAGTATGACGTCATCCTGGTCAACATGAGATCCGTGTCCCACAAGACATGAGCATTGGTGTAGGACAGGACTACATCTAGTGACATGCTACTGGAGATGAACTAGCACTGTATTGGCCGAGTACCTACCTGTATACGTAGACGGCATATGATAAGATATACTTACACCGACAGACTTTCCACGATATAGCATCTCAGTTACTATCTTCACACTACACTGCTTGTACATCGTACTCATACTGAATCCCTACCGGATTCCATAGAATCACCATACTTCGAGATCTTGATTGGCCGGCATGTTTGCTGTCTGATGTAATACCAACTCACCTCCTAGGTCTACGGAATGGCGAAAAAGCCCCCCTCCCCCCCCCCCTCCCTTCTTTTAACATTCTCGTCGAGGATATGGTCTAGTAGGTACTCTAACAATGACGACTCGTTCCAAAAACATGAACACTCTGATTTCCAGAATCTCGACCCGTGTAGGGCATGAGTACATCATGCTTGGTAAGAAAGAGTGCGACAGTATAGTCTCGGTAAAAACCCGCTGATACATAGGGCTGATCGAGAATTTCCAATCTACCAGTCTCAGACTGGAAGGGCACAACCCTCCTGATCTCCAGTACCTCACATAAACGATGAGTCAGATCTACGCGAATACGGCAACCCAGTCTACCCAGACCTCCTGCCGACGCAGTATTGCCCCTTTTTCCGGAGGCCGCGGATTACAGAATTGGCTTTGAGTGACTGCGCCACCGAGAGAGGCCGCGTTGATCGAACCCCCCCCCCCCCGTGCCTGCCAGGGCATGTTGCACATGGCATGGCATAATTTTTTTTTTTGGCTTTTTGGCTGGATGGATTGAACAACCAATGAGGTTGTGGTGTAGACAAGTAGGATTACTTGGGTTCATCAAAGGAGTCTGATGAGCATGTCTGACACGGCATGGACTCACTGGACTCTTCTAGATTGATCTTTGAGAATCTCGCTAGCGCGCACGAGATAGCAAATTTGAGTTTTGCAGTGGCTGGTCTTTGACGAGAGTTAAAATGGGGATCATCATGGTACACAATTGGTTCAGGAGAGCAAAAAAAGAGAAAAGAAAAGGGAAAAATAAAAGGGTTGTATGTTTCCTGAGCCCGTGGCTTAGTAGAAGTAGAGAATGACCCCAAACACAACGAGCAGCTCCCGCCTTTCTTCGCGTTTAGAACAGGGGCCCACACCAAACCCAGGAGACGGACGCCCGGGTGTACTATTCCTTCCATCCCATCCCATCCTGAATCTGGCCCTACCATGTATTCAGATGCAAATACCGTCTACATCGTAAGTCTCTTCCCTCTGAAAATAAACATGGAAAATTTCTATATAAACATTGATTGGTCCAGACTCAGGATTCACAAGTCTACCAAGATGCGCCCACCACTCTCCCCTCGCGCCAGAGAGAGTGGATCGGATCTTCTCCAGTATGCCTACAGCTGTAGCCTACGCCTCCACACGCAGTACCCGCTTTCACCTTTGACCCCTTCCATTCAGCAGCTCTACACTTGATCTTAGTACCTTCACCTTTTCCTCGGGATCTGCTTACACTGCATGTGAGAATCTGTGCATTCTCGAGGCGCCTAGGTGTCTATTTGTATCAAAAGCTTGCCTTGGACACACAAGGGACGTGGAAAAGCGAGGAGATGGAAATGACAAATCTCAAGTTGCAGCTGATATCATAAAAAAAAGCACGATTGAAGTTGGCATTGGCAGAGTGGACTGCATGTCTTTCCTCATTGACCGTAGTTCCTTTTCTTATTATCTTTTTTTTTTTTTCAAAAGATTTGCTCGGTTTGATCACATGTAAAATATGAGTGCTTGATTTCCTCGTGGTAGCTCAAGATTCTCTGAATCCTGGAGTCGTTGAGTAGATCAACTGGGCTTGAACGTAACGGGATTGGAAGGGACTTTCACCTTTATCTGATATGGTGTAAGTAGAGCTGCATTCATTTTCTCTTAGGAGAATCTTTTGGCCTAGGCCAAGCCTAGAGTTGTGTGGAATCGTGGATAGGTCTATCCAACAGTGTATAAAATATCCTTCAACCTCCATGTCTATATGTAGCTGTCGGTATGGACTGCGCTGGGCTAGAATGACACAGGAGTTGAACTACTAGTTACCAGACCTCGATGATTCAAATGTCTCCCAGTTAAGACCTAGGTTACTGATACCTACCAGCAACGCCTGTTGTCCCAAACGCCCTTGAACTAGGTCTACATCTTTTCAGGACTGGACTTGCCTAGTCTCAACAAAATGGCCCCTGCGCCTAACACATTCTATTTCGTAATCCTGGTCAGAACGGGTTCAGGGGTCAATCGTGGGATCAATTAAAATTAAAACCAGTCATCGTCATATCATTGATACGAATGGGAAAAAGATCACCGACTCAATTGTGTAAAAAAAAGAGGAAAAAAAAAACTCGAATATCTTTTTTCCCCTACACCCTTTCCATTATAATCGTCCCCACCAATGTTGCATCCTCTTCACCTGGTTCTTTTTCCCCCCAACCCCCTTGCCGGAAGATATAGTACTGTAAAAACTAGACGCTCAAGCCAAACAAATAAGAAAATTGCCAAAAAAAATCCCACCCATCCGGATCTAATCTCCAATAAATCATCCAGGAAAGGGGGGGTGGGGGAAGGGAAACGGGCGGAGACACGGCTCAAAGGTCCCCCGATCCAAAAACGTTGTCGAGGTTGTTTTCATTTTCTTCCACTCTTCTGTTGCTTTCCATATCAAACCTTGCATTTTTGGGTAGTTGAATGAACTTTTCAAAGTTTTTACATGATGATCTATCATATACTTGTACTTGAGGAATGTTCATTGCCCTGTCTTAATAAGTCGATGGTGTACGGATGTGTGGATTTGTGTGGGAAAGCGTGCACTGATCACATACCGCATCTGCCATCTGCGTGCGGCCTGTTCATGTGCCCTTGCCCTGAGCCCTGATTATCTGCAGTTTTAAGCGAAAGAAGGAGGAGCAGCAGCAGCAGTAGGGGGACTATTAGTAGAGTAGCAAGGAGACGACAGATGCAAAATTGCCAAGGGAGGAAAGAACCAGAGACAAATGAAAGGGTCCTCCTCCACCCTGGGCGAGTATTTGGACTCTTGGTGGTGTGAACCTACTTACTCCCTCTATTGAGTTGAGGGGAGTGGAAAACAGAGACTCGGCGTTCGTATAAATGACAGGTGCTTAGTCGTTCCATTCACTATAGACAACCAGGGTGACGACAGGACACAGGACACAACGACATGACGAGGCCAGGTAGTAGGAGGACTGTATATGGCTGGTAGGCCCACTGCAGCTCCCATCGGTGCTGCACCCCAGACTCGACCCCCCCCCCCAGGCGAGATCAGATCGATCACTGGGGAGCTTTGCCCTGACCGGCCTGGATTCCCAGGCATCACTGGAGCGGCCAACATCAAAAGGCACACCCGCCTGGCCACATTGTGGAGTGGTTCAATGTTGGGAGGAGCATTCACGGCCCACCTAGGAGGAATGTATGCCCTTTGTTACCTAGACGGGGGAAAAAAATACGGGGTTCGGAGCCACTGTTCAACGATTTACGGGTTCCATAGTCACTTGTAGTGCAGAGAGCTGTCCGAGAACCGCCGCTCTGCGGGTTCACATCGTACGTCAATTCAAGTCTGGCTATGTACAAAACTGGAAGATGCTCCGAGAGGCTGAAGAGACTGGATCTGAAGAAAGAAAAGAGAGGAAGAGTGAAATGGGATCGAGCGGGCGGGGGAACAGAGAAGGGGCGAAGGGGGTCGGGGAAGCATTGTAACGGAGACTGGGAGGTGACTTTGAATCATGGTTCGTGACTACACCACCATGTATTCTCCATCCCCTCGTTTGGCCTGCATGGCGCGGGACCAGCGGAAGGCCTGAGACGACGGGGCCCGTCCGTTACCATTCTGTAGTGGTGGAGGGCCCATATCAGACGGATATACAGGGTATGGAGTCTCTTCCGAATGATCGGCCCAGATTTTCTCAAGCAGTTCGAGGCACGAAAGATTATTGACAAAGCCGGAATCTTTCGAAATGTCCTTACATCGGGCCCGGATGGCGGCTCGATGATCTTCTTGCACGCACTCCGAGCCCACAATGAATAGTGGCCAGAGAAGGTAGACATCCGACTGCACGGTACAGAGACAATGCATGGCAAGACGCACAAGATGCTGGATACGGGCGTGGCTGGACGGCAGGCTGGGCTCGGCAAGTCGCTCGCAATAGAGCAGGGCGGCGTGCCGGAAGCACTCTGAAATCTGGTAGACGTCATGGAGATTCTCGGCCGCCACTTGATATGTCGTCGAGGGGGCGGGGGCGGAGGCGGTGGCAGCGGCACTCGACGGGAAAGAAGATGCGGATGTTGTCCAGGAGGACGCTTCGGAATTGGACAGCGGAGGTGAAGGGAATGAGGCGTGGAGCGGGGATGGTGGGTCGAATCTCCAGGATTCGAGACGCTGTCGAAGCGAGTACCACTCGGTCCAAAATGCGGGCGACGATGGCCTCCTGGTCTGATCATTGTTCGGCGGCATGTTGCTTGCGGCGGACGAATATCCTTGGCCATAGTGGGAGTCAGGTGCCACCCCCGGGGTGACGGTATTCCAGCCAGGGAACACCATATTGGGGGGCAGTGACGCAGTGGGAACAGACACATCGGCCGGACGAGACTCGGTCGGTTGTTTGTCTTGGCTCAACAGGTTCAGACGACCGAGTTGAGAGATCAACTTGAACAGACGGCCGTCGCAGCCGGCCAGATTTTCAAGCCCCCATTCGCCATCGGTGATGGAGCTGATCTCCAAACATTTCCCGCGAAGCTGCACGTCACGATCATTGGTCGTTGCAGTCAAGGTGTCAAACCAGGAGAACATGCGGATGAACCACTTCAGATCGTCCGAAATGACGGGCGAATGGCGCATGCGGATGGCCAACAGTCTCGTGACCCCTTCGAACTGGGTTCGGAACTCAGCAACACCCGTGTCGCAGCCATGGAAAAGTGAGAGGATCAGCAGCGTCGCCAACACCGAGTCCGACAAGCGGCGACGGGGGTCAGCAAGGTCGGCGTTCAGGGCCTTCACGGCCATGCCGCGATGGTGGTTCTCTTCCCGAGCGTATCCCTCTGGAACAGAGATACCGTATCGATCTTGAAAGGCCTCCTCGGTCAAGGCTCGATGGGCCATCGAGGACATACGTGCAGGCAAGGTTCTCCCCGTGGACGTGTGGTTTCGTTCCCGTCGCTGACGCAGATTGCTGGTCGCCAGCGTTGCGATCGCTTCTTGAAGCGCCGGGCTATCCTGGGCCAGGCGAAGAATCTGGATCCGGAAAGGATTGGTGGGCGTGTCAAAGGCCACAATCATCGGGGCGATCACCTCAGCAAAGTAGCTGATCAAGTACCGCAGACGCGGGGTGCGCCCGACCGACCGAGCCAGCAGCATCTGTGAATAGGACGGACTGTGCCCAGAGTCCCACAATATCGATTGATGCGAGTCGTCTCGCTCAAATTCTTCGTCCACCTCCTCGGCCGAGAAATTTGGCTGGGTAGCCGACCAGCTCTGAGTGACGGGCCAGGCAGGTGCACTGAAACTCGCTTCGGGACTCAACGTGGGCGCATATTGCATCGAGACTTCCGAGCCGAGACTGGGGCTGGATCGATTCACGACCATCGGACGACTGGGGATGGGGAGTCCTGATATTTGCGGAGGCGCGGCGGGCACGTTGGTCCACGTGTGCGGATCCGGCATGTCCAACGCCCAAGCCATGCTTGCCGACAGTTCTGGATGCGTTGATGCCGGATAGCCATATCGGGGGTCCGTATCGATGCCCCCCATTAACCCGGGGTCGAGCATCGTGTTGGCCGTCGTCATCCCCATCGGAGGTGCTGCGACCGGCGTCGGACGTGAACTCGGAGGTATTTGCGTGGAAGGAGGGCTCTGACTGCTTGAAGCCGGTCGTCGCGGTGCTCCCCCCGAGGCCGCCGTTGCCGACGGTTCGGATTCCGTCTCCATGACCGGCAGCTTCTGACCACGCAGCTTGCCCCGGCTGGCCACGCCCACTCCCCATGTCAAGGTGGTCTTGTATCCGGAACACTCCCGGCCCATCTCGAGGCACTGGGAGCAGTAGGGGCGGCGCCGGTCGCACCGGGCCCCGCGTTTGGCGCAGGCGAAACAGTCATCGGGGGCACCGCTGACGACCGTCCTCTTGCGGCGTTTTCGGATCGGCGCCGCGCCGGGATCCGTCTTGCGAGATTTTCCTTTGGTCTTCGCGGGTTCCTGGGAGGTTCGAGCCATCGTGTCAGACATTATTGGCGACATGAGCGGAAAACCCTCTCGCGGGGCTCCATCGGTCTTGTTGCTGATGAGGATGTCTGGGAAGCGAGAGACACCGGCGACTGGGTAAGAACCCAAGACAATGTCGGGGAAATTTGCAGAATGATCTGAGCCCTCGTGGCGGGAATGAGTGGAGCAATCCAACGGCGAAAATTGGGTGTCGCGAACTTTGCAGCAAATGTAGGTAATTGAAGAGGGAGGGCCTGTGTGGAGACAGCCGGAGACGTAGTTGCTGGGGGACGTTGCCAAATGTGGAGGGGGTTGTGTATGATTTTAAATGATACGATGGGTGACCTGAGTGATTAAAGTTGTGAGAGGAAGGGGAAAGGTTGGTCGGTGGAAGAGAACGAGAACTGGAAGGGAAAATGGTGAGATGACAAAGTGCATCGGGAGATCGGATGCGGGCTAGCTGGAGAGGGGGGGTGGTTCAGCCATGGGACTGGAGGACTGGAGGACTGGAGGACGGAGGGAAACAGAATGGGGCGGGTATTTGGGTATTTGGGGGGAAAACACTCTGAATTGGCTTTTGGAGGAGAGGAACAGAGAGAGGGGCGTAGTACGGTGGGTATTCTCTTTCTCTGGGCATTAGGCATTTGGCAGATGGACTGGACTGGACTCCGCTGGAAGAGGTCCTGGTACTTGCTCGATACATCCTGGGTACATGATTGGTCTTCTTGATTACCCCGTTAGCCCCGGTCCCATGGTGGTCCCTCTGTCCCAGTGTTCCACCGTCGGTTGTCCCGTAGGCTGTAAGCTGCACAGTGATCTCCCCGAGTGGAGTCGGATCCGCAACTATTTTTGAGCGCAGCGCGGCCAGTCCATCATGCCCCCCCCCCCCAGCGATCTCGGTCCTGGGCGAGCCCGGTTAGTCGTGCTCGCGAGGTCAACGGGGCCGGGAGAGAGAAAGGGAGAGAAGACCCGAGTCAGGGACTGGAAAATGACCAGAGCCCGTCACTTTCATTCGGAGGGATATGGGGACTAGAGTCTGATCAGGCATCGTACCGCGTTCTTGTCCTGGTGGGTTCTCGTCGATCCAGCTTGGCAAATCATTCACCAATGATCGCCACGGACAAGGTTCATCCGCGAGAAGGGGTGATTCATTAGAACTCCTGTGAGGAGGACTGGGTAAGCTTGTCCGGGGATGTACAGCCCGTCGGTGGGACTGGACGAATTGCAAGGTCCGTATGTCCTGTCAAAGGTTGGTGGACTTCCCTGTCCGCCTTGTTCTCTCCCTAGCTTCTCCGGCTGTCCCAGATAGCCGGAGTACGCACAGCAGGGCCCTTTCAGCAAAACGTAGCCATCAATCGTCGTGGTCAAGGATGCACAGAAGCGAGCCAACCCCCAGCGGGGCTCCTGACAAGGATCTACGGCACAGGACTCGCGCACTAACAGGAAATCCCACGTAAGATAGGATATGCCACGTGGACAAGGATGGTTGCCGCATCGATGGTGCTATGAAATGGAGACGAGATGATCCGACACACTTGAATACGGCGAGAGCAATGGCGGGAACCGGTGGTGCGCCTCGTGAAGAGACTGAAGGCGGCCTCGTATCACCGCATAAAAAGCAATCATGCCCAGACGATCAACACAAAGCGTCTGTCTGATTTTCGGGTGAGTGGGTGTGTTTCACGATGCGACCGATCGGCTCAGCTGCCTCTAAGAATGGTCTCAAAGTCCGAGTCCTCCCTGCAGTCGACCGCAATGATCAGCTACGCAAAGGGCATTGAGGGTGCTTTCTTAGTGTACTCCAAGATCCCGGCTACCATCCTGATGGCTGACTGCATTCGCGTGCAGATGAGTCTGGTGCTCATAGGTCGATCCGACCGTGCATATGAGGCTATCTGGGGACGAGAGTGTGCCATGGAACTCGTCGCAGATCTCGAACTGAATGAACGACCAGGTCCATTTTGTCGCATATTGCTTTTGACGCATGTTCCACGGACTGGCGGAGGTGGGATTGGTCACTCAGGCCCTGCAGACGGTGGGCTGCCGCAGAGTTGACGACTGCCGTCACGCAAACGCTCCAGACTTTCGGTGGAAATCTCGGAGGCCGCATCTCGTCTTACAGGATCGCTGAATCTAGAGGTCCTCAAATTGTCTGAACTTGCTTCGTTTCAAAAACAGTTGCAACCGCTCGCAACGGTTCACAGGCTAAGGTTCCTCCAAGTTTGAACCTGGTGGTGGAGCAAAGCTACACGAGTGGGCTCTCCGGGCCAAGCTTTGCGCCGTGGGCCTCCACACAACCGAGAAGCTTTGTCCCAATTCGTGCACTTCAATGTGCGGTAGGGTGCAGACGGCTGAGTGTCGACAGAACTGACACATCATAACACAAAAATACACACTGCCCAGTGCAGGGTACACGGTGAGCCCACATCGAATCGATTGGATCTGCAGTACTCTGCGCCGTGACGGAAATGGATAAGCCACATCAGTATCTTTTTCGCTTATCCACCCACACGCGGGACCAAAAAACACCGTAGTCGATCACGTGAGGCTCTCAGCAGCGGTCGAAGCTTTGTGATTTCGGTTTGCCAAATCCCGCTCAGCACCTGCAGAACAGGCTCGGATTCCATTGGAGACGGAATTTACACAGTACCTATCATCTTGATGAGTCAGATGTGAATATTGGATCTTCATGCATAAAGTACATTTCATGATCCCACGGCTTATCAATCTGTGTCCCGCGCCAAAGGACGAGCAAGTTGATCTTGAAGGACTCATTCTTACAAAAAGAATGGGAGCTGTGGAAGACTTCTGGCAGATACATACATAATTCGATCCCACTGATATTTCAGTGTCTTCCATCGACCATCAAATTGGGGGGAGACCGCCCTGGCGGTCGAGATCTTGAGACGAAGGTTGACCAGAGCAACTTATGAACGGACGGACTGGCCTTAGATGTCTGGCCACTCAGGCACCCACATTCATTCAGGCACAGAGATACGCTATTCCTCATGTGGGCGTCTCACCCGCTCTGGAGTCTGGACCCCGTCGGATAGTTCCAAGTTGGATGGATGTAGATGACCCGCGATAATGAGTAGACATTCTAGGAGAGAGTTTTCCTTTCCACGCCGAGCTCCTTCACTCTGAGCGCGGTTGGGATAATACTGCCTCGGTAATACAATAGGGCCCTCGTGCTTCTCATGATACACTGGAAGGATTCCGTGACGTTGCCGAGGCGTCCCGACATTTTTCCCCGACGGGATAGCTCCCGGTTGGTTTTTAACGTTTTCTGCTGATCAGCTCTCCGATGTCAGAGACACTCAATGACCCTAAACCAGAGCGTCCGATCTCCCCCAACCGTCCGCCCCTTTGTGAGGTCACCATTGACTTGAGTGACATTGACGCTGCCACTCAGTCGCACTGAGAGTGAGCGCATCTGATATACATTTTCAGAAACTGTCGTGCGGACAACTTCCACCAGCCCCTGGCTAGGTTGACGCCCAGGCTTGGTAGCCACCTTGGCCGTTGCTCATTCACTCTGTTCCAGCCAAAGATTGAGTCGCGCACCGGCAAACTACTCGGTATCAATGGGCTTTATCCGGCCGGGTCGTCTCCGATCCCTTCTGCTCGCCTCCCTCGCGTCGATCCTCGTGTGCACCGTCTATCTTTACTGGACTCCAACTACCGCCTCGGCCACTGTCTCCGTTGTCCCGAGTACGGCATTTGAAGTCCCGCTTTCCGAGCGCCAGAAAGAATTTTGGAAAACCCTTCAACCTATACTGGACCGACATCATCCCAATTGCCCGTCTCCCGAAAAACATGGCGACGCTGGTGCCAATCATTTCGATCCGAATACGGATGCACCGAGGCCGGACGTGACGGTGATGAGCGCCGAGGCACAAAAGTCGATGGGGGATGCGCACGCCAACTTCATCGAGGAAATCAAGCACCCCGCAAAGGCCTTGAAACCCGTTCATACACCGGGAAAACGAGGTCTGGTGTCCACCGCCGGCGCAAAATACCTCCCTGTGTTTCTGTCGAGCTTGCGCATGCTCCGCCGGGCTGGATCGACTCTTCCGGTGGAATTATACATGAAGGATGCGGGTGAATACGAAAAGAAAATCTGTCGCGACGTTCTCCCCCAGCTCGATGCGCAATGTATCGTTCTCACCGATGTGATGGGGAAGAACGTCATTGAGCATTACCAGCTGAAGATCTTTGCTGTCTTATTCTCCTCTTTTGAACAAATCGTCTGGATGGATGCAGATTGTTTTTCGCTGGGGAAGCCAGAGGACCTGCTTGAATCCGATCCCTTTGCGTCGACGGGACTAGTGACCTGGCCCGACTTTTGGGCGTCTTCCGTGTCCCCTCTGTACTACAAGATCTCGGGGCAGGAGGCGCCCCCTATGACAGCTCGTCAATCGTCAGAGACGGGCGTATTCCTCGTCTCCAAAAAGACCCATTTCCTGCCCTTGATGCTCGCCGCCTATTACAACTTCTACGGTCCGTCGCACTATTTCCGACTCTTGACCCAAGGTGGGCCGGGGGAAGGCGACAAGGAGACTTTTCTTCACGCTGCCATGGCTTTGGGCGCGCCTTTCTACACCGTGAGCGAGAGAGTTCGAGCCATTGGCCATCAAAACGGGGACAAGTTGTCTGGTTCAGCAATGGCTCAAACTGATCCCCGGGAAGACTTGGCCCTTACCAAGCAGGACAAATGGCGTGTCAAAGATTCATCCGTTGCGCCAGCGCCTCGGCTATTTTTCATCCATGCCAACTACCCCAAATTCAACCCGGGTGACAACGTCTTCGGCCTGGGGTGGGAGACGACCCCCACGATCAAGGCCGATGGATCGGATAGTCGAGCGTGGACTGCACCACCAGACACACTTCGCCGATTTGGATACGATGCGGAGAAAGCGTACTGGGAAGAAATCAAATGGGTGACCTGTAATCTCGAAAATGTGTTCGAGTCGTGGAAGCACAAGGCTGGTCTTTGTGACAAGGTGGAAGACTATTGGAAGAATGTCTTTGCCGAGCCGCATGACGATGACCCCACGTTCACCCAGGACGGCTGATTCAATGGAAATTGCCTTGATCCAAGTCCACACGCGGACGTCTCCAGTTGGAGTGTCCCATCAAATCTGCTCACTCGTGGAGGCTGTACCTCTTTCCTGTGCTAGTTTACTGGGAAGAATTGCCCGTTTTACCTTGGATGGACTAGACTACGCAAGGCTCTGCCAACAGGTTAAGGTGGCTGGTCCACAGAAGCGTTTCAAGGCTCTGTTCGCGGAGATGCCAAGGAAGTCGCTTGCGTGTGGCTCCGACGGTCGACACGCAGGGATGTGCGTGCCTGTCAATCCACACGCGAAGCCATCCTCTGTCCCCGGCTACTCCTCACTAGGTACTCACGGTGAAAAACGTAATGAGGCCATGGACTATCCATGATGAGCTCCGACACATTTACGACCATTTATCCGACACCTTTCACCGGGATTTTTATTGACCTGAGTCCATCGTGGGGAAAGAAAATTCATTCGCTGTTCTCAATGCGCTTTCAAAGGCAAGAGGACCGAATTATCCACATTATCGTACAAGGAAGAGAAAACAAAAATCATAATGCAACCCCCGCTTCCAAACTGGAGATATCATGAAAATCATGCAACATCGTCAGAGATGATCTATTTCTTGATGCCCTTCTCGCGCAGACGCTGCTCGTCTTCAGCCTGAAGCTCAGCGTCGATCTTGGCGCCCTTGGAGGGAGCGTTGCCGTGCAGCTTGGCCTAAAAACAGAATCAAATGAGCGATTAGTGGACATGAACCCATTTTTTACCTCAAGCGTGTGGAAATGGATTGCAAAAGACAGAATCTTCTTGACTTACGGGAGCAGTGGGGTCCTTCTTGCTCAGTTCTGCCTCCTGGTCGCCGGCACCGTTGTGGTGGTGGGAGGGGTCGGACTTCTTGCTCTGGGCGGCGAGCTTGTTGGCGATGGAACGCTCATCCTTGGAGTCAAGGTTCTTGTGGCTGTGCTCCTTGCCCTCGGCGTAACGCTCACGCTCGTTGAGGACAGACTGGGGCTCATTGCGCTGGTCACCAGCCTCATAGAGAGAGTTGGTGCCAACGCTGGACTGGCCGGCGCCGTGGGTGGGCTTGTAGGATGCCATTTTGAATATGTGTGTGGAGGTGAAGGGAAGATAAGAAATGGGAGAGCAATGGATGAGAGTTCGGGACCTCTTCTGGATGTTGTTCTTGTTGTAGATGATGATGAGGGTCATGGAAGACTCTTGATCTTATACCCTGAGTGCAAAGGCCCATCCGTAGTAAGTGATGTCATGCAGTAGTCACTGAGATCATTTTAGTGGGGCGTGGGTCTGGACGAGTGTCTGCTCGTGTGCCTTTTGATGGATCCCACCCAAGTCCTCGCATTTCCTTCCCAGACAGCCTTTTTTCTTTTGCATCAGCGGGCGTCTGAACCAAGGCACAAGCTCGTCGTGGTGACATCGTCAAGGACTGCCAATTGGGGGCCCTTGGGAGTTCTGACATCGGCGCTCCACTTTTGGTGTCTGCGGCCAAGCTCTCGGGCAGTTGGCAGGGGCCGAACGATTGTAGCGGACGATCAGCCAATTACTTCATGAGTGGGTTGAAGCGATTGACCAGGCTTGAGAGGTTGATTCTCACTTTTGATTATCATTTTACTTGATGTGGACATCCTCGGTGAACGTGGAGATATATTGAAAGACAGCTAGAAATGGGGAACTTGTACCTATGATCTTCTTCCTTTGTCATGTTGACCGCCGGTCACTACCGTCTACTTGAGCGATGAGTCCCGGGGTGCTGAAGGATTGACGTTCCGGGCTGCGCGACGATCCCGAATTTCCTCGCGAAGAAGCCGCTTGGAATGGGCCGCGGAGAGCAGGGCCATTCTTGCAACATGCTCTTCATCTCGGGCAGGAATCACACGAAATTGAGTCTTCTCCAGGTCACGGGGCAATGCGTGGATTGAGGTTATTTCAAAGCTCCAACCCTCTCAGGTCGCTCGCTCGAGGCGATTCACGATCGCCTGCGCGGTCCTTCATAAGGATCAGACATTCCTCACGTTGCTCCGAAGACCGGAGCTGGTCCTGCCGAAGGGGATCGGCCATCCACTCTGATCATCACTATCGCGGCCCTCGCTGCATTCAATCTTGCACACCAAGACCGATCTCACCCTCCATCTTCCCTCCTCGATCGTCTGTCCATCAAGTAACCCGTGCGATGAGTTCTGCCTCCGAGTCGACGGGGGAGGTCCAACCCCGCTATCAACAGCTCTTTATCGAGCTCGAGAAGCGCTTCGCATCAACATCCCTCGGCAAGGACAAGTGGTACATACTCGCCCTCGCCACGCTGGTCGCCAGTCCGGATCCCGAGCGTGCAGACCAACTGTATCTCCATCTCTGCGCGCAACCGAGCTATTCCGCCTCTTCCGACCGCCAAGCTCTCGTGCGTCGCCTGCGAGAAACCCTGGTCAAAGCCGTCTGCATTGTTGGAGTATGTAAACCCATCGAGGCCATCCTCGCCATCGCCAAGGTCGAACGCGACGAGGACAAGGACTACTCGTTCACCCGTGAGAACTGGCAGTGCGACCAGGCCAATCATGAGCGTGGAACAGCATGGATGCAGAAGCTCTACACGCGAAACACCAGCAGCACGGTGAATCTCTTCGCGGCCCACCGGGATTTCAAGTGGCTCTCAGAGGAGATCACGTACGGCTTGTATCTGTCGGATCGCCAGGTACTGGATGACGTGGACACGCAGCTGATGGTGTTGCCGGGCATCATGAGTCAGAACCTGCCCACTGAGACTCATTGGCACATTCGAGGCACGCGCCGCCTGGGAGTTCCCAAGGAAGAAGTTCAGGTCATTTGGGACTGTGTGCAGCTGGTGGCGCAGTTTTTTGATGTCAAGCTAAACAAAGTGCCCACTGTTGACCAGGTGGAGTCTGATGTGTAGACGAAGTCATCAGGGGGGGGGCAGAGGGCTCACAGTATTCCATTAAGACTAAAATCTTACGAGACCCGTTTTCAGGACTAGTGAAATGGATGCATTACGCTATGAAATGTTTTGTGTGCCATTCACATGCACGGGTGGTTGGATTTGAGCACTACCTAGATCCGAATACACAACAAATTGACATGTCTTTTCGTATAGCCATGATTCACGGTTTGCCTGCTCATCTGGAGTCAATCGAGCCCTACTAGAGGATCTCCTCCAGCCTTTATATACCTAAGGTACATGACTTATATTGTGAGGCCTGTGTAGAATGATATCTTGTCCCCCCCTCCAGTGACAACTCCATCGGCAGAAGTTCAAATCAGTTAGATACCTCATTCAATTCACCCCTTGCCACTTGGTCACCACATATAATTGATCGATGGGTCATCAGCAGTATATCTACCATATCAACCAATTGACTACTGCAACCAACCTTCATACCTACCTCATGCGATCGAAATCGAATATACGCAAAGGTTACCTACAAGTCGATCTGAACCTAACCTGACCGGGCGCTCCCGCCACCTCTCGGGAAAGTTGAAGATGAATGTTGCTGTGGGTTGTTTACTGCCATCAATGATGTCCGCTGGAGTCCGGTGGAGAGCCTGCGAGAACTACGTCCAAGGTATCAATCTATGTGCAACATATATTTATGTTCATGGACTTGACAGCCACGACTAGGTAGGTAGCCGGGTTCATTGCACATACGGACATTCTATGTAAAGATTGGATCTCTCTAAGAACTACTAGTAGGCCTGTTGGTTTTCATGGCTTTTACCCTGGGACAATCGATCGGGACTACTTGTACATATGGGTAGGTGAATCTCCACTGTACCTCAAAGACAGTCAGCTTCAATTGGCATCATGTTGATTTCCTCGAGATAATGGGATAGGCCCAATTTGCTCAGGGCTGGAGGTACGTTTTGTGGTGCGACATGTCGGTGCATAATGGATTGCCTTGAAGTGCTGACATATGTGTTTACCTAGAGTGGGCTGTGGACCTCTGTTTGGAGCTAGGTATATAGATCAGCTGCTGTTATAAAGGGGTAAACCTCAGTTCAGTCAGCTTTTCTGGACACTCCATCTAGAATATTGCTCTCATGTCTCTCTTTCTGTCATAATGACCTCGAATAGTACTACCATCTCGATGAATTTCATTAATTCCCAGACACCAAATGTCGACTCAATTCTGCACTGACGTATGGTAATAATCGTCTGCCGCAGACAGCTCGAGGACTCCGATAACAACCGATAAGAAAAAAAAATGTTCGCAGGCCGCGGGCGCGGGGCGGCCTCTCATACAAAGTGAAGAGAACGTTAGCTCCTCCTGTACACCCGATCACCTCTCGCCCCATACAACGAATCACCACACCGACGGTAGCACACGGAACAAGATGGGCAAGCGCAAGCAAGATCTCGGCGACGTGCCTATGGGTGGCACTGGCGCTAACGACTCGGACTCGGACGATGTAAGTCCGACCGCTCTCCTTGGGCATCTGATCTTCGATGCTTGCTATTCTCAGCTCGACATGGATGGCTCACAAATCCATTAGGACGTTGACATGGTCAACGTAGAATTTGAATGGTTTGACCCGCAACCTGCTGTCGATTTCCACGGTCTTAAGAATTTGTTGCGTCAATTGTTCGACAATGATGCCCAGTTGTTCGACCTGTCCGCGCTGGCAGACTTGATTTTGTCACAACCGACGCTGGGCTCGACGGTGAAGGTGGATGGGAACGAGTCAGATCCGTACGCATTCTTGTCCGTGGTGAACTTGCAGGAGCACAAGGTATGAGATTGGATCATCCATCATCATTCGGGAGGGGGGGGGGGGTGTGTTTGAAACGGTGAGCTAATGCGCCCATCTCGTCGCTCTCAATAGGACAAGCCAGTCATCCAATCCCTGATCAACTACTTCAAAGAGAAATCTGCCACAAGCCCTGCTCTCGCGCCTCTTCAAAATCTCCTTTCACAAACCCCTGTCCCGCCAATCGGTCTCATCCTGACCGAGCGCATGATCAACATGCCGACCGAGGTGATTCCGCCCATGTACAACATGCTGATGGAAGAGATTGCGTGGGCCATCGAGGACAAGGAACCGTACAACTTCTCACACTACCTGATCATCTCAAAGAACTACGTGGAAATCGAGTCCAAGCTCGATTTGGAAGAGTCCCGACCTCAAAAGAAGAAGAAGAAGGCCGGCGAATCTGCACAGCGCTTCTTCTTCCATCCTGAAGATGAAATCTTGGAGCGCAACGCTATCTGCGCTGGCGGTGTCGAATATACGCACAAGAAAGACGAGGGCCACTCGGATTCCAAGCGTGCATTCCAGGACTTGGGAATTCAGACAAATGGTAGCTTGATCTTGATTGATGGTGCCAAGTTTGAGACTACGGTGAAGGCCCTCATCGAGTACGTGAAGCCACCCGGCATGTAAAAGGACTGGGGGCACTAAATAGCCGTTCTGATTCGTTGCTCGATTCGCCAAATACTCATTACTGCATTGGTTGCGATGTTTTTCTCTTACGGGGATGTGGTTTTTGATCTGCCAACATCAATTCGTGGGGGAAGAAGCTAGTAATCATTCCAACTCAGTTACTCCCATTGCGTTCCCTTCAGACGTTGCATCAGGTACTCCACCTCGACCACCTTTGTCAGAGGGATCACGCATTCCTGAAAAGAGATGAAAGTGATTAGCATACTGTACCCGCATTGTAGAGGATTGGTTTTTTGGTCTGCTTGACACTCACCTTGTACATCGCGACAACAGCATCGATGTTGATCTTGGGACCCTGCTCACCCGGGAACGCAGGGTCGGTGCCGTACGTCTTGGCCTTGAGACCGAGGCGCTCCAAAACCTTTGCCTCCACTGCGGCGTTGGTGATGGCAGCATCGATGCCTTCCCGGTCACCGGCACGAATCAGGCGCACAAACAACTCGGGGTCCTTCTGGAACTTGGACTCGGCCACAAACTTGCCAAAGTGAATGCGTCGCGACAAGGCCTGCAGGCATGCCACATCGCACGTCGCAGCCGAACCGTAGTTCTCTTGCGTCTCGCCGCGATCCTCTCGGTCCTGTCGGCAAATGGCGGGCAAAATTTCCTCAATGTAGCGCTTCTTGATGATGTCGTTGACGTTCACGTCATTGTCGTGCAGAATCTGCGGGTAGGACAGCGGCTGCAGGACCGGCTCCTCGAGAGCATCCGGGAAGAAAGGATACTCGTCGGGAGATTGGTAGCGACGGACGCGCGATTGGAGACGTTCCTGTTCGCGCAGCAGATAGTCCATGAGACTCAACTCGCTGTTGGGGATTTTGACGCCGCCGGGAACATAGATCGTCTTGCTAAGCTGGAACTGAACCCGCTCAATGAAGTGAAAGGTGATTGTGTCTTCGAGACGACTGTCGCATTGTGATCCGTTAGCAGGAGTCAATTTGGGTATTCCCTTTGCTCTATGAGGTCATGGAAGCTCTTGGTAGTGCTTACTGCTCACTCATCGCCGCGGGGCACGGAACTGCGGAAGATGACCAGCAGATGGATGAAGAAGGCGACTCAGAGTCAACTGGGCAGGGCTGACGTCCATACTTACATCAATTGGAAACGAATGTTTGCAAGGTCCAACGCCTTGGAGGCATCGGACAGATCAATTGCGGCATCCATGGCTCTGAGGTTGTTGAGTGTAGGAAGTTGAAATGTTGCTGACGGGGCTTGCGAAGTCGGAGTTGAGCTGATTGTCCGGATGGAGCAGCTATGTATAGCTCTGACCGGTCGCTTTGGTGCCACCGTGGGGGCGTGAATTCATGGCTGAATGCCATCTCTTCCTTCATTGGAATTGTGGCGAGCTGTTCACGGCTCACTTATGTACCCACTGAGCTCGCAGAAGACCCGTCACACACGATCAGGTCAATAGAAAAGTCGGCTGCCTTTCGACGTGCTTTGCGCCGCAATCGGGAGCAGTACTCATACTGTACCAAGCTCAGCCAGCAGACCGATCAGCATTCTTGGTACCCGTTAGGTAGAAGAACTGGACAACGCCTGACGGCTTATTGGAAACTGGCCAGTCTTGATTGAAATGCAGAGAGGCCAATCAAATTGGACCAGTCCGGTTGACGGATTCCGAGGCAAAGGTGTAAGAAATTAAAAAAAAAAAATACTGGCGAAAAAAGGGAGATTAAGTCTAGGGTGTAGCCGGGGCACGCGGTAAATCATCGCGTGGACACATGACGATTGTCTCTTTCGCCGCCTGCCGCCGCTAACCACACATCTCTTCAACCGCGCATGGTGATCGCTTGATTGTCCCCCGCAAGTCATTCTCCGGGCATGGAGACTCACCGTCGCGACGACTCGCCCTCGGGTCTCTCGGACATTGTCGAGGGTGAAGGTCTGCTGGGTACTGGTATCACGGTAGGTGATGCTCTTTTTTTTCCCCGACCGGTTCCCTGTTTGACGGCGCTTCTCCGACGTTCAACCTCGCGCTCTTCTTGCTCCACACGGCCAGGGTCGATTGGATTGCTGATCTGGATCTTTGATGACAGACTCGGCACATCGAGGCCTTTGGGCGCAAAGTCACCTCTACAGCAGGACACCTGATCGGACCGGGGGATCAGTCTCATGGCTCTCATTATCACAATGCCATGTCTGATATCCATCGCGAACTGCGCCGGCCCACGGCGCAGCGAAAGGTCTTCTCGTTGACTCAAACGACTCCGACGGACCTGATGCGATCGAAATTATCCACGTCCGAGATCCAGTCGCGGGCGCTGTCCTCCCTACCCGATGACCTGCTGGCCAACATTCCGGAAGACACCAGCTCATATTCCCTGTTTCAGGGCTTCCAGGCGAGTGTCCCAGAAGAAGAGCCGAGTACAAAGAAGCATAGGAGGCGAAGCTCCAAGGCTCAAAAGGCGCTCAAGGACAATGAAAAGGCCGGGATGTTAAAAGCAGGACCAACGGCGTTGAAAGAGGAACGAAAAGCGCTGGCCCGCCGATTGGACCTCATGGGCATTCGAAAGAATATGTGCAGCGCCGAGATTCATGAGATCGACAATAAGATTGCCAATTTACACAAAATGCGGCAGATCGTGCTTGATCGTCTAGCTGGGCTAGAGATGGATGAAGCCGCGATGGAAGTGGAAAGTACGTTAAGAACAGCATCGCGGGAGAATTCGCTCGCATGAAGCACCAGGCACTCCCTGCTGGTGGTTGATTAGGCTAACCCAACTTTGCCAGTCACGGAACTCGATAACAAACTAGAGGACCTCCAAGAAGAGGAGACCCCGGAGGTATCCTCACCGGTGGATACGCCCAAATCGTCCGAGGCCACTGGCGACACCGCTACTCCCACGGTTGACCCTGCTATGGATGCGTCTTTCATGTCGGAGTCAATCTACGAGAAGCTGCCAACATCCTCGCCTCGAAGTCTACGACATCGATCGATCCGAAAGCGATCCATGCCAATCCTCCATGAACATTTTGCTCCTGGGTCTTTGATCAAGGAGATCGAGGCGCATACCGACATGGTCACCGCGATTGATTTCGACTATCCCTTTGGGACAATGGTCAGCGCCGCATTGGATGACACGGTCCGGGTCTGGGACATGAATGTTGGTCGCTGCTCAGGACTGTTGGAGGGGCACCATGCTTCAGTTCGAGCCTTGCAGGTGGAAGACAACATCGTGGCGACAGGTTCAATGGACGCCTCGGTGAGACTATGGGATCTGAGCCGCGCCAGGCCTGCCAGCCGGGATAACCGATTGAATAAGCACGAGCGGGAGGGAATAGATGACGACGAAGTGTCAACCCGCCCCATCCCACCGTCCTCAAACCTGGAGGATTGCCACGTTTTCTCGCTCGAAGCGCATGTTGACGAAGTCACTGCCTTGCATTTCAAAGGTGACACCCTCATCTCGGGATCCGCCGACAAGACTTTGCGCCAATGGGATCTGGTCAAGGGTCGCTGTGTTCAGACGCTGGACATTCTGTGGGCTGCAACTCAATCTTCCGCCTCCACTGGTGGGGATAGTCATTGGCGGCCCTCCGGCCGTCTTCCAGACGCATCGGCCGACTTTGTCGGGGCGGTGCAGTGCTTCGATGCGGCCTTGGCCTGCGGTACTGCGGACGGCATGGTTCGTCTATGGGATCTTCGTAGTGGTCAGGTTCATCGAAGCCTGGTCGGACATACAGGGCCCGTGACCTGTCTTCAGTTTGATGATGTCCATCTGGTGACAGGTAGTTTGGATCGTAGCATTCGAGTAAGTTTTTTCTTTGGTTATTTCTCCGTTTCGGTTCTCTTTTTTCCGTTCTTGGGGCATTTGGAAGCTGCGCATGCTGACTCTGAGGTTAGATTTGGGATCTCCGAACTGGATCAATCTACGATGCCTACGCATACGACAAGCCAGTCACCAGCATGATGTTTGACTCCAAACGGATCGTGGCGGCCGCAGGCGATAATGTGGTCAAGGTTTATGACAAAGCCGATGGCCACCATTGGGACTGTGGCGCCGGAGTTGGTCTGGACGAAGAAGGTCCACACCCTGCCACTGTCGAGCGCGTCCGCCTCAAGGATGGATACCTTGTCGAGGGCCGCAAGGATGGTACTATGGGCGCTTGGACATGTTGAGGCGGCGCAACGGCAAATGCGGACCGGTGATCTTGGCCCTCCCTACAGCTTGATACCTGCCCACTTGGTAGTTTGCCTAGCGGATTTCTCCCTATATACCCGTTGTATATTATCTTCATCATCGCATCTAGACAACCGAGATTTCATCAGCCAGCACGCTGTAAGAGACAACGCTCCGATATCGATAGTTGTATGAAACCGGTTGCGGAACAATCAAGCTCCAAAAAAAAGAGAAATCGAATGAACAATTCTGTAGCGCCTTGCTGCTTGCTTTCCCAATCAATCCATCACGCTCAAAATCAAGTTTGACATCCACTGACAGATTCTTTGATGGTCATCAGAGCGTCGAGGCTGGAGCCCGCCGTGCCCAACCCAGGCCACTTTGGCCCCTGGAAGTTACAAAGAAACGGATGTAAATTTAGCACACATGACCAAGAAGGAAATTCAAAACATAGACAGAAGTGGAAAAAACTGTCAACCCAGACGATGGACTGTCTTCTGGCCAAAGAAACAAAGAAAAAGACATCGAGCCGACAAGCTTGGTGCATTCTGCCCCTCGAGTCTACTTAGATTCCTTCTTGGACTCGAGCCCGGTCGCCACTCCACACCCACTTTCTTCTTTTCCGCACAAGCTCACTTCGCCTTTTGCGCCTCCTTCATAGAACGGATTCATTGCACTCCAAGGAGAGCTCACATCTTACCTAGCTTGAATGGACGACTGATTTCACATTTGTATGCTCGTACTTTTTGGTCGGCGAAAGCAATTCCCGCCACCACGTTCCGTCGCGTCTCTGCGCGTCGTACCCGCCGCAGATCTGGGGCCGCGGTTTGTGAGGATCTACCACTTGAACAAAACAAACAACGCCGGCTGCATGCCGTGCTGGATTCGGACATCTCTCATCTATACATCGGTAAGTGCCGTGCAAGTTGTTTCTGTCAGCAAGAGCGAAGTTCGGAGTCTCGATTGCCCGGAGACGTGCACTTGGAAAAACCGGGGACTCGAAACCCTGCGTCTACATCTGCGCATGGAATGGAACCAGTGCGCACAAATTCCGTTGAGCGGCAGATCACTCAACCTCGAGCGCACAAATGCTTTTGCAATGGTGAATCGAGCAGCACCTTTGCCCCGTCTGTCTGGATATCCGGGCAGTGGTCGATCAGGTCGTCCTGGTGACGAGTGACAACCAGAAGTTGTCCAGGTCGACATGGCGAGTTTCATATCCCCCGGCCAGCATTCGATTCAAGTGCCGCTCTGGAGTTGGTGTCCAAGTTGGCTTTATCGCCAGAATCTCAATCAAAGACTCTCTTTGGCGTGATGCAATGGTCTAAATCGCCCGGTCCATCCATGACTTGAGGACCAAGGAGGCTTTTATCTCCCGAATCGGTCGAGCGCTCCGTTGTTACCGTTCTATGGCACTTTGCACTTGTACTTTCCTGCTTGGTGGCAGTTAGGTCGTGATGTGTGAGTATCCAAGGACTGACATGTCTTTTGCAGGATGAACCCGACACGATCACCTCCTCCTCCAGGGGTCTACGCTAGTGATCCAGAGGACGAGAATAGCCTCGAGAAGTTGCTGGATCTCGTGCCAGGGCCTGCTTTACCAGCGATCCCTGTTGCTAACTCGGTCAATTACGGCGCTTCGGCTGGGACAGGCCTCCCTCGACAGATGGCCCTGGAGCCCATCTTGGAACCAGACTACGTGGCCAGAAAGATCGACGCCGGACTTGACATGGCGGAGAGACGCCCTTGGAGTCCGCCCTCCAGGCGGATTTCCAATGGGAACCTGGACTCGTTGGGGACCAGGTTGCGAAGAACTGCAGCCAGAAACCCCGCTCCTGCTCCAAGGAGGAGCAAGCGTCAACCAACGCCAGATCAGACGCAGCTCATGCGTTCCCTCCGAGATGCAACGAACTCGCCAAATGGATCTGATATCACGCCTTCACCCCCTGTCGCGCAGACCGTCTCCACCGACTCTAGTCCTCCAGCTGATCCCCCTTACCCGCGTCGACTTTCTGAATTATCGGACGAAACGTTGTATCCCTCATCGCTGAAGCAACGCGGAGTCCACGTAGAGAATATCATTGTGCGAAGCACACCCGACCGACAAAGCTCAGTCGACAATGCCTCCGAAGTGTCGTGGAACCTGGAGCGTGACATTCATGAGGATGATCTACAACGGACAAGGCCTGGTAAATATCGCGAGGAGCCCCATGGCCGCGATATCACGAAACCGCCTCGTCGGCCGTCGGGCCTTTCGATGATCCAAGACACGATATTAGAACAGGATGAAGAGGCAGAAGAAGGGGACGATGAGCTTGCTTTTGAGTCCGAGGAGGCCGTCGACGAGCTTCCCTCGCCAGAGTCCCCGCAAGAATGGGAAGCGCCGGCGCGGACTGTCTTCTCGCGAGAATTTCGCTCAAGGACTTCTTCGCAGTCATCGACTGATGATGGACAGCGTCGGGACAGCGTGGCTCAGCAGGTCTGGTCTGCAGTGTCATCCCAACCGTCCGGCGGCGCTTCAAGCAGGATGTGGATACCGAAGCTACGGATCAGATGGTCCCGAGTTCTGCTCGTATTCTTGATTCCTATGGGACTTCTGAGCTGCTTTTACTGGCAGAGCCAGCTACTTCGCATATTTCCAAGTGAAACCCTGGAGAGAATTCGCTGGTGCCTACCGTTTGGGCCATCTCCGTTTGATTTTTCATCAAACTTCACCGACTCTGCTGCATTTCATGGGTTACAGAGTCAAGTGGTGAATGTCAACTCCAGAGTCTCTTCTCTGTCGCGTGAGATTGACTCGATACGGTCTGAACTAGCTCAATCGCCTAATTCCCCCATCGGATCCCCCAGTCCGCCTCCAAAGTCTGCACCGAAGGTGAATTTTCTATCACCGGGCATGGGTGCAATCACCCACCCCGATCCGCGGAAGACATCGCCGACCGCTGGGAAGAGGCTCACAGTCATGCAAAAGATTGTCCCCAGATTCATTCGCTCGATGGCTGGCGTTCATGGTCCACCGCCCCCCATCGCTGCTCTTCTGCCTTGGAGTGATTACGGCGACTGCTGGTGTGCTTCCCTCCGGAATGGTGTAGCCCAATTGACTGTTCAATTACAGTACCCGATTGTTCCTGAGGAGTTGGTGGTTGAGAATATCCCGTTCAGTGCCACCATCAATCCGTTTACGGCTCCCAAGGATATTGAAGTGTGGGCAGGGTATGGAGTGTTTCCCCTCTCGAATTCGACCGTCGCAAATGGGACAAAGACACCGTCTCGGTGGTCTCTACCCAGACTGTGGATGGCTCAGACACCAAATGTGACTGATACCGCGCACGCAAGCATCTCGAGAGCAGCCGTGACCGAGGAAACCCTTCCTCTCGTGGTGATGAACACTCTCCGTATAGCCAACCAGGGTGTGGCAGAAAGCGAGTACTCGAATGATCCCGAGTTGGGCCCTTCCTTTTATCGCATTGGCAAGATGAGGTACGATATTCATGCCGTAGACCATGTGCAGTTCTTCCCAATCGAGAGCGTGATTGAGATCCCTCATCTTCGTGTGGATCATGTGACGTTCCGGATCAAGTCGAATTGGGGTGCCAACCAAACATGCATCTATCGGCTGAAGCTTCATGGTCATCTCTGATCGCTTGTGATGGGAGAGATAGATACTGTACAGTTAAATCAAGGTGATCTCTCGGCACAATGAGGCTCAAAATCCCTTCCACCAGTTGTTCCTCGGGTGGAGCCTTTTCCATCCTCCTGGGCCCGTCGCTTGCTTGGAATACTGGTGGCCTGCTTGTTGGATCGAATGGTTTCTGTTGGAATCTATGATTTTTCCTCCTTTTTTTTTTTTACCCATCCGAGATCTTTTTGGTTTTTTTTTTTTCTTCTTTCTTTTTTTTCCCCCCTTCTGGAGATCCCCCTTTCTCTCCCCCTTCTTCTGTGACTTCCCTTTCTATTACTTGTGCGGTAGCCTGGCGATGATATGTTTCTTGAGTTTAGCGTGTGTGGTAGGGTCACGAGGATGGCGTTTGCGGGATTGGCCCCTTTGCAAATCAAAATACAGTTGCATCTGCCGTTCGTGAACCAACACAACATGTCGGGGCGTTAGTTGGGGGCCGGTTACTGTTGGTCCCAAACCCAATATAGACAGTCAATCCGGCACCATTGGAACCAACTTGGATCGAAGCGAACCCTCGCCAGTCAGGGAGTGGCGTCTACCTACATCAGAACGCCAGCAAACAAACGGGATCATGTAGCCGCGCGCACAGCCTTGGTCCCGCTGAATGTGATAGGATAGCCTCATGGATGTTCTGCGGTACTGTACGGCGGCAATGCGTCCCCTGCTCATATAAGAGTGTGCAACTGCTGGATGGGATAGCATGGCCGTTGATCACGACCACCGATTTCCAGTTCTTTTGCCTCCAAGATGATCACAATGCGAGACTCCCCCAATATGGCCGAAGACAGGAAACGGTACAAACTCAATCAGAGCAATCTCCACATCAGTAACCGCTACTTTGGAGGCAGGTTCCGTTGGTCTACAACTCCCCACAATGCGCCCCAGACCATGGAGGAGGCACAAGCCCTGATTGACGAGCTGTATCTGTCGGGCAATCCCTTCTTCTCCAAGGAGATGATCCGACTGGCCTTTGAGCAATGTCAGCGAAAGCCCGTTCGGGGAGAGACCCTGTATATCCACGACATCACCGGGGCCGTGGTCGAGTTTGAATGCCAAACCGGTGAGGTCAAGATGGAAAGGGACCAAAACGGGGTAGAAACCACCTACCTCCTGTACGATCCTCTCACAATGCCGGATTTGAGACCGAGTTGACTGAAGCTGACCCATTCATTCTCAGACTTGACCCCGTGCTATCGTACGAATCTCGCGCCCACCTCAAGCATCATCTTTGGTGGGCGGGCATCAGAAAGGACCGATCACCATTCTGTAGCTTGACTCTGCTGCATCCGTCCTTCAAGTTCAGAACTGATACCACAGAGCCGGTGGACCCCAACCCTACCCGTCCTCGTGACAAAGTCGCCCAGGAGTTTCTGGATCACAGCCGCAAGTGGCACGAAACCGACGTGGCCCAACAGCTTGTCTGCCTGCTCAGGTCTCACGCGTCGACTCACGATATTACCAAGATCATCGGCCTCGCGCTTGGCGCCATCTCCTACGGCGCTGATGACCGTTCGGATTCTTATATTCAGCACGCTCTGCTGCTGACCCTCCGCAATTGGCTATTGGGGCAAGGCGATCCAGCCCATCTTGCCTGCTACGCCCAGGACCCTGGATATCGATCCGTTGATCGACAGGTTCTGAAAGAGCACGGCATCGATGTGATCGACGATCCCCAGGCGTGGTTAGAGATCGACAATCAGTCCATTGTGTTTTCGGTGGCCCCCAACGTTCCTGTGAAGGAGATTGTGGCGGACATTGCGCGGCCAGCAATTGTGATCTGGGAACGAGTGGGCTATGAGGATGCCGATCAGGAAGGGAAGATGTCGCGGTAAGTATCGTGCTTTTTATCACGGATGAGGGTCGTTTGTCGCCGTTGCTTGTTTCATTCCTCGCGGAACTCGGCGCTTGCGTGTCGAGTACCGGGTTCCGCCTCTGTTGCCTTCTTCCCTCATCTGTCATGTCTTCCAATTGGCACAAGTTTCTTACACTCGGCCTAGGACTGACCCAAGTTCCCCCCGGGTTCGAGCCATGCTGGAGCAGTACGAGGTCTTTGACTTTGGTGCCGAGGACGATCCGGCCTTTTGCAATACCGTGATGTACATTCGTCGTTGTCGGGGCTAGCCATCGGTTGATGTCAGGTCGACCTCTTCATACTTGGGAGGTGCGGTGAGTCTTTCATTATTATTATTCTTTTTTTCGACCTTGATCTCCCCCATGTCTTGTTCAGTGGGCGACAGAGCCTCCTTCCAGATGTGTGGCCTGGGAGATCGGGCCGGTATTCCAGCAGATATACCATCGTAGTCTCGTTGATTGCCTCTTCTCAGAGAGCTGCATTTATCTCCTGGCCCTTATTTTTAGCTCGCATTGGGATTCGGCGCAATGGGCTTGAACGACGAACGGAGACGCGGCTGGGATGCCTAATGCGTATTCTTGCGGCCATCGTGAGAGCACCGGAGGGGGGCTCCTTCATGGACATACGGAGACTCGGAGGACAGGATTTGTTCCTCACGATGTGGTTTTATTTGTGCTTTCGATTGCTGGACACTTTGACCGGCTTGGAAATTAAGTGACCCCCCTCCCCCATCTTGGGCTTATTCTGTCCTCGCTATTTTGTTTCTCTTTGGTTTTCTCTCCCCTCTCCCCTCTTTCCCTTTTCTACCTCAAAGTTTGACTCTACTCTTCTTCACTTTTTACATACATGTTTCTCACCCACTCTCTCTTTGTCTTCTTTTTTTGTGTGTGAGCTCTCATCAGTGTAGTCCAGTCCCGTAGCCAACGGATCTCCCCCGCCTCGACCACGCCCTGAACGGTTCCCTCCCCCACTCCGCCGAAAAAGGAAACCATAAAAAAGAAAAAGGGAAAAAAAAGAAAAAAAAAAAAAGAGGAAAACGAAAAGAGACAAAAAAAAGGATGACGAAGGCGGAAGACACTCGGCCTCACCTCGCGGGGCCATTCAATTCCATCGGTCACGCGCCTTTCGTGCAGCCATCCTCGTACCTTCGCCCTCCAATGTCCTCCCAATCTGAGAGACCAATTGATGTTGAAGAGCGACAAGGCCTGGTAAGTTGTGAGAATATCAAAAAACCTCTTCTCCGTCTTTGCTTTTCCCACTAGGCTGGCAATTCCGTCCCACCTCTCCCCTCTGGACCCCCTCCTCTCCTCTCGAGGAGCTGCCCCCGCACGTTCGACAACTTTTTCGTCGCGCACAGCAGCCAAGCCCTTGCCTTCCTGTTCATATCCGGATAGACACTGTGTCTCGGGAGAGACGGAGCGCTTCTTGTCCTCCGCTCGGCCTCAAAATGCCGATGGCCCTCTTCATGCCGCCCGCATGCCAACCCGAGGAGCAATTGCGGAGGAAAAGCATCAGGGCTTCGCGCCGTCCTCCACGTTGGGTCATCCTGGCCCTGGCCCTGGCCCGAGAGTCCTGTGATCGCTTGCATCTGCATCTTGACTAACATGGCGTCACTCAGCGTGCCATTCGCAATTTCCTCAAAGTTCGCACCAGTTACGATGTCCTTCCCTTGAGTTTTCGCCTGATCATCTTCGATACCGGACTGTCCGTCAAGGAGAGCTTGAATATCCTCATTCAAAATGGCAAGTCGATGCTTTTCCCCGCCATCGTTGCCCTTTGTCGTTTTGGGGTGCGACGGTCTTCTCCGATCGTGGAATGTGTTGGAAGAGGGCAATAAGCTGACGCTCAAGCATTGTTGGATACCCACAGGCATCGTTTCCGCTCCACTGTGGGATTCCAAGGCGTCAAAGTTCGCTGGTCTTTTGACCACCTCCGACTACATCAACGTCATTCAGTATTACTTTCAGAATCCGGCCGCACTCGACCAGATTGATCAGTTCCGGCTGGATAGTCTGCGAGGTGAGCACCGCCCCCGGTCCTTGTGCATACGAAGATGGGACCCTCCTTCCTGGAAGACGTGAGCTCTAACTCTTCTCCGTGGGGAATGAAATGTAGAGGTGGAAAAGGCTCTAGGTGTCGCCCCTCCGGAGACCATCTCAATTGATCCCGAGCGTCCTCTCTACGAAGCCTGTCGACGCATGTTGGAGTCGCGTGCACGCCGTATTCCCCTAGTCACCAACGACAGTCAGACCGATCGATCGCACGTCCTCAGCGTCATCACTCAGTACCGCATTCTCAAGTTTGTGGCCGTCAATGTCGGTGATACGCAGAAGCTTCGTCGGCCATTGGGGGAACTGCTGCTCGGTACATACAACAATATTGCAACGGCGTCGATGGACACCCCCGTCATCGATGTGATTCACATCCTCGTGGAGCGCAGCATCTCCAGTGTACCAATTTTAAACTCTGAGGGTACGTTCCAGTTACCTTTGATGGGCGATCTGCTCTCTGCGAGATTTCTTTTGTCTTACTCCGAGAATGAAACCTCATACTAACACGGTGCCTAACTTTGCTAGGTGTGGTGTACAACGTTTTCGAGGCCGTTGATGTCATTGCTCTGATTCGTGGTGGTGTCTACGATGATCTCAGCTTGACTGTTGGAGAGGTGCTCAAGAAGCGTTCGCCGGTATGATAGTGCCCCCACATGCTCCCAGCATTGCTGCTGCTGCTGCTGCTGCCGCCGCCACCACGCAACCTCACTAATCATTCTCTCAGGAATTCCCTGGCATCTACACATGTTCTTTGAATGATGGACTGGATACCATCTTTGACACCATCCGCAAGTCTCGGGTGCACCGTCTTGTGGTTGTGGATGAGCACTTCAAACTGAAAGGAGTCCTCACTTTGAGTGATATTCTCCACTACATTCTCCTCGAGGGAGAGACTGACGAAGTATGATGATGTGACGGAGTCTGGCTGATAATCTTCTTTGATTTTGTGTTGTTGTTTCCTCCTCCCCCCCCTGCTTTGTGGTTTCCCCTTCATATACACCATCGTTTTTGGCTACTTGCATTGGCATGGCGTTCTTGTATCTTGTCTTCATCTCTTGAAACAATTCGTGGTGGTCATCTACCCTCATGGCCTACGGAATCTCTCACGGTGATGTTTGTTCATTTGTTTGTGTGCAATCTTCAAGGTCGTCTTTGCATCCATCGGCTTGGAAAAGAATGAGTTGTCTCGAGTCAATGCACAGAGTTTCCTCATGAAAGTTCTGGACAAAGGGACTAGTTATTTGGAGTACAATAGATATTCACAGACTGTGACAAAGTTGCGTTCTCTGTTCCAATTTCCTGTCCTTCATCATTGAAAATCGACCTGCTTCTAGGTCATCGGGGTCTGATGGGGTTCGCACATGGCCTGCTGGAAGGGTGGATGTTTGCTCGCCTCATGTTTGTTCCAAAGTGGCAGGAGCGACCCTCGATGGACAAACGTGGATGTGACGGCCAAGTGAACGCTGTGGACGTTCCTTTCCGCGGTCATCACTGCAAAAAGCTACCTGACCTCACGTGTATTTTCTCTCATGTCCCCCTCAACTCCTTCCCTCACAATACTTCTTCAAAAAGTTGCTTCTCGATTTTGATAGAAGATTCTTTTCCCACGTGCTTCATCATGCCAACCCTCCGCAACCCTTTTCGGTCCCACCAACAAGACATCGACCCTCCCACCCAAGCTCGACTGACTCGAGCCCGCGTGCGTCGGTCCAAGTCTGCAGCTTTTGTTCTGGACGCATATCGTCCACGTGTCTCTGCCGAAAACCAGCCTTTGGTAGCTCCGGAGAATGTGACTGGTGGTGATTCCTCCTTTCGTCCTCAGTATGAAGTGGCCCCAGGCTTTCAACTTCCAGCCTGGGCAGGAATCCAGAACCCTGATAAAACTGAACTCACTCACAAGGCCCTTTCCTCAAATGAGCCACTACCCCCTTTGCGTGGCTCTGGTCGTTTCAAGAGCTTCCTCAACCGACTTCGCACCGGCAAGCCCCGTGGCCGAAAACCTCTTGCAGGCACCTTTACCATGTCTGAGGCGCCCAACACCAAGCAAGGTTCCTCAATGGATCCGGGCCAGGAGATTCTTCTTCCAAAGAGGATCAGTTCTGCTGAGCTGAGGGCCTGGGATGAGGAACGTCGACAAGAAGCTTTGCAAAAGGCTTCCTTGGTCAATTTAGCAACCGACCCCTCCAAGACCCGCCAGCCCCAATCTCATCATAACCCATCGACCGCACATGAGGAGCTGGCGGAGAATCGGCGACCAGATCTCATCTCCCCCCTCCCTGAACGATTCCGGGAATCGAAGCTCAGGCGAGCCCCTTCAGACCCATTCTCAGATGACAAGGCAGTGAGCCTGGATCATCCCGCCGAAGCCTCTTCCTCCCACTGTGCCGAATCGACCCTGGAGACGCCAACGTATGCCAGCCAGAGTCCATACAAGAGCTTACCATACCGCATCGTGGACAACCGGCAGGCGACCTACCCCCATGGTCATTCTTCCCTTCGCCGGCGCTCCATTCCAGCCTTCGACATCGTGCGTGTTCCTACGGTGGACAGCCCCTCTGTAGGTGGGTCTTATTTGGGCCGGCTTCAGCCCGAACTGATGAGAGCGCAGTTGGAGATGATGGTCGACAGGCTGAAGCTCCCATTGGCCATCCCGCCTTTGGATTCCATCACCGGTGAGGGTACGTCCGTGTATAAAGACTCCTCCATTCTTCGTTGAGAGCGCGAGAGCTGACGGATAACGTACATATGCAGAGACGAAGACGACTGTTGAAGGCAACATCAATTTCACTCAAGGGCACCGGCTCCTCAGACGTGTTCGACCGCGCCAGTCAGTCCTCAAATTTAGAGATTCAGAGGCCCCCGCCCCCGTTCCAAGCCTGCGACGAACTAGAACATTTGGATCCTTTGTTCGTCGATCCGAGCCCATGACATCCCTCCGGGGGATCTCGCTGGAACGCCTTGCTCTTCTTGGTGGACATAGCTATTTCAGTTTGGACCAGAAGTATGCTCCGGGTGCGATGAAACTGCCAGCCGCTATTGTTGCGCCACTTGCGTTCCTGCAAGAGCTGCGTAAGGACTCTTTCCATTTTAGTTTTTATCTTTCATCCTTCTCGAACAGCGGGGGTGAATACCTCAGTAAGGAAATTTTCGTTTGATTTCCAAGATATGCTGACAGCCCATTTTCATGACAGCTCCCAGTCCCGAGCTTTCACAGCTTTTCGTTTATCCGGGAGATATGAAAAGAGCGATTCGCCTGTATGACTATTTTGCCAACCAGGTATTGTCTGCTACCAAGGATGAGGCACTGATTGAATCGACTGTACGCGCAATTTCTGTCCCCCTGTGGGACCGCAGCGAGCAGTATCCCGTCCTGAGCGTCGCCTGGGCTCTGAAGGCCCTGTTGGCTGGATTGCCTGGAGGTCTTCTGGGATCTCGCGCGCTTTATCGGCTGCTGAAGGAAATCAACTATCTCGAAGGCTTCGACGCGGCTGGATTTCCACAAAAGATCCGTACTAGTCTCATTGCCTTTGCTCTGCCAGGGCTCACCAGTCCGATGCACCTGGCTTTGATATGTGCCATCGTTGGAATTTTTACCAAGGTGCTTCGTGAAGAAGTGGCTGCAGCCCCGGTCGCTGGATTTCCGCCCCGGGGAGTGGTCAGTGTGACCCGAGAATTTGAAATGGCCCGCGTCCTCGCACCGCTCCTGACTGGACCCGTGGAGGGTGCTGGGGCTGAGATGAGGCCGCTCGGGCAGATTCCTGACTACAACCTCGTGCAGCCCATGACCATGGTCGAAGTGGAGCGGGAGATGGAGCGTGAGCGCGTGGCGGGGATGCTGCTTGAGCTCTGGTCTGACATTAGCTCTGAGCTCTCATTTTTGAGTCACTGGGCTCCGAGTGTGCACTGAAGAGTGGTATGCCGTGGGCTTGTATGATAGGAATGTGTTATCTAGGAGGTGCCCCCGTGATGCGTGATGGGACCCTCAATGCTCGGTCGGGGACTGGCGTTGGTTGCCGCGCGCTTGCTGGTGGTCTGTTGTCGAATCGTCGTCGGCCCTTTATCGTTGGCTGACTCGCAGGCCCGGTTGGCCTATGGTGACTGCAGGCGAATTGGTCGTTTCTTTTGTTCAAGCGTTACCCTTTGAGTACCATCCCTCGTACGCAAGATATTTTTTTTTTGGAAAAAAAAAAAGAAAGAAAGAAAGAAAAAAATTCACCTCCATATGGTACTTGTCATGTGTTGGACGACTGTGAAGAGCCCTCCGAGTAAGATCATAAGGGCATGGTAGCTACAATCTATCATGTTCCACCATTACGGTAGGTAGGTGGTTCTGGATCGGTTGCCAGTCCAGCATGCCAATTATACTTAAATGTATACACGACTGTGAGGAGCAGTCATGGAACCTGACTGTAAGTACTCAGTAGCGCTACTACGTACTAGTAGCAGGTAAGAGCACTACTCATCCCTACTCCTTAAGCTACTGCTAGCGCATGCTCTCATAGTACCTGGCTAGCTACCACCACGTTGGATGGTTCCCAGGGGGGGGGGAGGCTGCTTCATCATGCGTACCAGATTGAGTTTTATCCCCTTTCTCTACCGTAGGAGGTAATCGAAGTTGTTGAAGGTGTCGGTGGACCAGTTGCCGCTCGACCTTGACGTCATTGACAGATCGGGTCAATCTCCGACTGGCACCAAGTGAGACGCGACTCGGTGGGCGGAACCTCTTGAATCCTCCTCCCATTGGCCTTCCAAGTATTCAAAGACCAGTCGTCCGGTCCGAACTGCTCGCTGCTCGCTGCTCAGTGCTTCTAGATACTCGTGAGCAAGAGCAAGGTCCTGTTCTAGCTGAGAATATCATTCTCCTGGTTTGTAGCTATGCAGACTTGGAGTCGATTTTCTTATTTTTTGCCAGTTTCCATGTCTGGATACGACATGGATGGGATGAGCAAGGACAAGAGTTGAAAATGATTGCTCCATTCATGCTACAAAGTACAAACAAGTCCGTACATGATGCCCCATGAAGCAGCCAGATTGGTTGTTGGGAAAAAGATGCACAGAGGTTGGTTATCGGGACACGAGCCGGACATAACTCGGTCGATGGACCTCCTGTGGTGTGGGCTTAATGGCCCCAACCTATGCCAGCAACCTTGGTACGGACCTCTGATGTAGTAACTCCCCTCCCCACTGAGCCAGTATAACGGTACTTGGGTAATCGGGTACCTGTGTGTCACTGGTGTCGTTCTAGTGGTCCTGATATAGTTCGATCATCCTCGAGCGAGAGCTCAGAGCTAGGAGCCCGGAAGTCACTCGAGCCAGGATAACAGTGGTAAGAAGGTGGTAAGGTGATGAGAGCGAAACTACCTAGTATTGTACAGTGTACACTGTACAGTCCTCTGCGATATCATATCAATTCCATCCCATCTGGATCAATCAATTTTTTTGGTGGATCGTAGTGTGGTTGAGCAGGCGGTCCGGAGAGTTTTGAGTCTACCTTGAACAATTCCTACTAGGTTTCTGAGGTTCCTCTACCAAACCCTCCCGATGGACCACCTAAGCCCTAAGCATCGGCAGTGGATTTGGCAGATAGGATCCGCCGAGGTTGAGACCGATGGAGCCGACCGTCTAGAAAGTTCACGAGTCTTCGGTAGCATGGATCAGAGACGTGTGCCCACGGGCACCGCAGATAGTGGGCATTTCCCAAGTCCCGGGGGGGAGATTGTTGACTGAAAGTGTACTTGGTACCCCGTCGTCTTTAAATCAATACCATAGTGTAGACTGTAGAGTCGGCACTTGACTACAGTGAAGGAGTAGACTTGGCAGTCAACAGAGTGAATTGCAACGGACGGATCCACCAGACCGCACGACTGGGCGGGTTCAGATCCCGGAGGAGGCTTGCTGCCAAGTGGATCTGGTGCTCCAAGAACTCCTTCCAGGCTCTGTCTTTCCCCCCCCCTGGGCCCAGTTCCACTCGGTTGACCAAGTTCACCAAGTTCACCACGGTGACCAAGTATGTGCACCCCTCTCTTCTCTCAGGTCTTGGAAGTTGAACTCTTGCCCTTTTTTTTGTGGCTCAGCCCTGTCGCACATGGAATCTGCTGGTCAATTGACGTGGACGGGAGAGAGGAAAAGGGTCCGGTGGTGTGTATTATTGAGTATGGTATGGTACCATGGTGCTTTTGTCGAGACTCGGATGACATGTCCAGCCAGTCTGCCCGGTTCAATAACCACGAGCTTATTGTGATTGTATTCATCCAATGTATGTACATGCCTCCTCCTTCTAGTAATGAGATCCCAGCGACAAGGCCAACGGCCGGTCTTACCACTCCATCTGGTTATGGCTGACGGTGACATTATACCCGATCAAGTATATATTCCTGTCTCCCTAGTCCTCGTGTTGCGTGGGAGATAGGTAGTTGGCGGGATACGCTCTGCTCTCTGCCCTCGTGGCTGGACCCGGCCAGCCACACATCAACTCTGTCGATCTCTCCTCTGAATGCCCTGGAAGCGTGTCTCCCTCAGCCCGCAGGTTCAACTCCAAACATGATAGTTTTTATTACTCAAAAAGGTACCTGGCACCTCTTATGTTGATCTTCCTATCACCCCTTCTCCTCGGCCTTGTAGATGCAGAGGATTGCAGAATCTCTCATAGACCTTGCTCCGTCCCCGTCTAAAGAACTGGTCAACTGTAGTAAACGACCGTCGGCCAGGATGGTGTCAAATACACTGTCAAATTTACACTGTAAAATCATACCGAGTCCATACTCTGTCTGTCGGGTTTCACTCCAGTGTGCTGGTGTCTCCACCCGTACGGATGGAATCTCCCCCGGAAATCATCTTTCATGCCAGATGCCGATCCCATCAAAGTCGTTCAAGATGAAATGATGTCGCTGATGTCAAAGACTGACCTGCTGCTCCACTTGGGCTGTGATGGTCCCCCTTCTCTTGCCGGGTCAGGAACCACCTGTCCTGCTGCGATTGTCATCTCGAGAGGAATTGTGGAATTGTGGAATCGTGAAATCGGTCGAATCGGTCGAATCGACATGGATCATTGGATGTGCGCTTGAACCTGGTTCTCCGGGATGAATGCGTATCCACGTCTCTCGTCTCGTTGCAATCACAATCGTAAATTGACCATCACTCGACGGTTTCTCTTCCGCACTTTATTCACACTTCGTCGGGATTCTTTGCTTGCAGATTCTCTTCCCACTCTTTCCTCTCCTTCTAATCCTTCACCAGTTTGATTTCCTTTCTTGAGGGTGTCTTTTGTGTGTGTGTCTTTGTGAAAGGGAGAAAAAAGAAAGCAGCATTATTGAGAGAAAAACAAAAAAGAGGAAAAGGAAAGCAGCCTTGCAAATCCCCAACTGAGAGGGCCTAGACTACCACGATCGATTCATCCGCCGAGGACGATTGCCAGCAACTCTCACCAGTGTTGACCCTCTGTCCCCTCCTCCCCTCTAGCTCGTTCTCTTCTTGCTGCCAAACAACCGTTCGGCGAGTGGAGATTTCCTTATCACGCATACTGCCTTGAAGCTCCAGAGGGGTCCATCGTTTGTCGTCAGATGTCCCCTTCCATCTGCATCTATCCCGCCTCCATCGGCCCATACACCCGACACTTCTGCCCTGACACCGCCGAGACATCCACGCCGTCCACCATCTCCATCGTCTAGTCGTTCTCGCATCTTCTCTAATGCCAGTGATTGATTCACTTTGTGGGGACACCAATTGCACATTCTCTGCTTCTAACCTTCCTTTTTTTCTTGTCTTCTTCAACGTGGGGTCTCCAATCGTGATTCTCTCTCCCCCCCCCCCCCCCCCACGTCTTCTTTTCTCGTCCGTCTCTGACACACGTTTATCTCCTCTGCCTGCGCTGATCCAAACGGAACTGAAGCCCTCACCCAAGATCCATCCATTTCGGGACGGCTTCCTAGTATCTTCTCACCGTGTTTCTAGACACTCGCCCGTTGCTGAGCGGAGATTTGTCCGGAGCTCCTGGACCGCTGGAAGTTCTGTCCGACCGTGGCTCGAACCCAATCGACCACTGCGTCGACCTTTCCATTCAGTGCTCGCAGGCAAGGCAGGCAGCCACTCGTTTCGCCTTCTTTCTCAGAACCGCTTCGGGAGGCACTAGCCACCTGAATGATCCGTGGTTCTGTGCATCTCTGGACCTCACCTCCCGCTGGAGACCCGTGTTTCTGCTAGTTCCTGACGCCAAAGACTCTCGTGGGCAATTTGCCTTCTGGGTGGGCATCTGCAACGGTTTAAGGAGCACCCACTATCCAGGGAGTGGTACCTGAGTCGAGCTGAAGAGCGGAAGTCAAGCGCTGATGCAAAAAGGCTCCTGCAACTCACAGTACCTGAGCTAGACCGATTCTGCAAAGAGCCCTCAAGACAAAAAAAAGGCAAGAAAAAGGACCCCTCGATTCCTTCCAAAGCTTCATTCTTTCTCCAGAGTCTGGGTGCTTGTCTTCCACTTTCTGGATCCACGTTTGATCGACCGGCATCAACCAGATTTGACTTGGGACGCAGCCGACCTCCCATCCACCATTTGGACACGGTCTAAGAGCTTGACCCAGCTTGGTCCAGCTTGATACGTGCCATTGGAACAGCTCCGACGCTTCATTCATCCTCGTCACCCAAAAGAGGATTAGCCATCGCTCTTTCCGCAATCCCAAATTGCTTGTGCAACCCTCCCACACACTCATACCCCCCCAGCAACTACGTCTGTAACCCTCCGCCGCCAAAACGGGAATCGCGCGCCATGTCTACCGGCCATGTGAATCCCCCACCTCTGCCTGCAGGTGTTCCCATTGCAGACTCGTTCGGTGCCGTCGATCCATCTACCTTCTCATCCATCAACCCACTGTCCAGTGAATTCCTGGGGTTTCCACTTTCAGATAACGACCATCTCTGGGGAATGGGGTCCATCTCACCCAACATGGTGGCAAGTGCATGGGACTCCAAGATGGACTCGGCCGCCTTTGCGAATGCCTCCCTGGAACGGGATCTGAAGAACGCCCAGGTGCGAAATGGCCAGCCGACCCCTCCTCCATACCCAGATCAGCGCTCGCAGCATACGTCCAGCCCCGAAATGGAACCCGCCAGCAAGCGCCGGCGGGCCAGAGAATCCAGAGCGGCGGCTGCCAGCATGAGTCCCGATCTCGATGACTTTCCACGAGACGGCAGCGACAAGCGAGCCAAATTTCTCGAGCGAAACCGACTGGCGGCCAGCAAGTGCCGGCAAAAGAAGAAAGAGCACACGCAGCAACTGGAACAGCGGTACAAAGAGCAATCGGAAAAGAAGGAGATGCTCGTGGCTGAGATTGCGCGACTTCGCTCGGAGATTCTCAGCCTCAAGAATGAGGTCCTCAAACACGCCCAATGTGGGGACGAACCGATCAAGTTGCACCTGGCCCAGATGGTGAAGAAAATCACCGACCACGATGGGGCCTCCTCGCTGGGACTGGACAACTCGATGCAGCTCCCCCGGCAGGCCGAGACCTCTCCCATAGACCAGATGCCGACACCTACACCGACGGTGACGACGGCGACAACAGCGCCAACAACCACAACAACTGCGGGAGGCACGACTGCGCCGTCCGCGGCCGTTCCCCCCGCGCTCTCCTTTGGGTTTGATGACCCTTTACATGTTGAGCCGGCTGCGGCGGTTGCTACAGATGTCTTTGAGCAACAGTTTCGGCGGGCCTCGGAAGCGACGATGGTCTCCGAAGCATCGTTTGCGTTTTCCGCGGACGACAACTTTGACGATTTGATCAATGTGTAGGGAAGAGCACCTGCAGCCTCACAATTTTGCTCGGGGGTATGAGCCCAGGAGGTGACCGGCGAGATGGTGCCTTGTGATTGCTTCGCTTATTGTTGGGTGACTCTTCTACCCTTTTGCTTGTACAAGCAAGCTACACATGTCTGGCATCTTGCTCTTTACCCGCGGACTCGAGACAACCCTTCTTCGTGGCTGTCAAATTTGTCTTCACATGATCGGTGTCCTCTTCTCTATCTGCTCTCTGACATGCCCATTCCCGGAAGTTTTTGTTATTTTTTTGCTCTGAATCAGCGGTCTGGCTCTGGCTCAATCATGAAACTATGTAGAGGGTGTTTGGCGTCACTTTATTTGATGTTTTGTTTTTTCTCTTTCCGGGGGTCACGCTCAGCCGATTGGAACCTGGCGACTCGAAGGTTGTGTTTTTTTCTGCTGTCTTGCTTTTTGGTGGCTTTTTCTTGGTCCTTCTGTTGTCCTCGATCTCTCTTTCGCCATGTTCAATTGCTTGGGTCATTGTTGCGGTGTTGAACGGGTGGTGTGGAACGGGGGGTTTTGCTTCTCTCTAGCGACAGCCAATCTCTGTGGCTGGTCAGTCTGTGCCTCTGTGCCTCTCTGTATCTCAGTACTTTAGCGTGGATGAAGTCGGGGCGCTCTGTTGCTTATCATGAAATGACGACTCTGGAGCTATGAATATTTTCTCCCAGAGATTCTTACTCGATCCAACACAAGCCAGGTAGAAAACAAGATCAGTGAATGAGAAGCAAAAAGAACGGGAAATTCGGTGACTTGATAAAAAAAAAGCTATCCTCGTTTGTATTCTACCTCTTTGACTATTCTCCCGTCTACTAGGTACCTGGACCGGGTCGACGACTGTTCCACCTGTATACTTAGTGAAGAGGAATTGGATCAATATAGCTGTTCCACGAGGACCAAAGCCCTAATATAAGAGGTTGATTCCCGTCCGGAGCATCTTTCGCCGATCGGGTTAGTCCAGCCGCAAATGGGTCGGACACTAATTCCACCCATCTCCAGTCCCCCACCACATTTCATCATCAGGGGCTTTCTAAGTCCATGTTCAAGGTTGGCGAGATGGAGACCTGCGCCACATATCAAACGGGTACTTGATTTCATGGGTCGTGGCCTAGGGAGTTTGTTTCTGTTCGACTCTGTGTGAGAAAAATGGCTGGAGAAATCTAATACTGGATCTAGCTTTGGATGAGGAGAGGGGAGGGACTTATTTGGTCTTGGATTATTACCTGCTTGAACGGTTGGATGGATTGAAGGGAGATAGATGTAGAGATGTAGAATATATAGAGGGTATGAAGTAGAGAGAGATAGATTAGTGATTGGACGAAAGTTTCTATATCATGTGGATATTTTGTAGAAATCGAGGATTCTGCGAGGTGGCAAGCAGAGGGATATGGTGCGGATCTGGGATGTATGGTACAGTGGATAGATAGAGATAGATTTGATACTCTAAAAACTAGGTATGGTAAATGGGTCAAAGCAAGCCAGATCACTGGATAAATAAGAGACAAAAGTAAACAATATGCCATCTATATGGTCTCTTCAGTGGTGCATTTCTCCACTGCACTCGGTCAAGGACTGTGGCAGTCTACTTTGACTCGAGGCTTGTGGACTATGGAGACTGTCTCATGAGTTGATTGTGTGGGGGGAAGGGGTGGTGAATGATACATGTGTAACTTTACCATATCATACTATTGTTTCATCAAGTCTTAATGAGCGAATTGCCCTCACTCTTGCATCCCCCGCACGTAACATTACAGCTCCATACCGTCTCAGCCACACTCTTTTTCCATCGGTCCACAATCCCACATCGTCTCCACTGCAGACAAGTAGAGGGGACCTTTGAAGATGACTTGCAAAAGATATACACACACATATAGAGAGAAACAGATATCTCTGGACCTCATAAGTGGTGAAAATCTCAACTTCACACAGCATGAAATTCCCACGAATTGCACAGGAGGAAGATATTCCACGATTGCAAATTCCCAGGTCAAGAGTAGCTCAGGCTAGAGACCGATCGGCCACATAACACCATGAAACGGCCGAGCTCGACGCGGACAACAGGTGACTGTACTCTGTGCTACAAGCTCTCACTGGCAGACTCCACCGCATACACGCGTCAACCTTACCCCTCTCATCATTTTGGACTCTTTCCCACTCTCCAAGGCGACAACAACACACACTTTTGTCGCCTTGTGCCTCGACTTACCCTTGAACACGATCTCGAACCCCAGCTGTACGCAATCACGGTGAATAAAGCCGTACTTATTCGGCAATCATGACCAAACGCCCCAACTTTCTCATCATCGTCGCAGACGATCTAGGGTTTTCTGATGTGGGATGCTTTGGCGGCGAAATTCGTACGCCGAATATTGATCAAATCGCCCAGGAAGGGCTGCGATTCACCGATTTTCACGCGGCGGCAGCATGCTCGTAAGTTCTGTCTGTGGTATTCACCTCCCTGTCTGTCTTGAGAGTCGGTGGACGTAATGCTTTTGCATGGAAGAGAAAAGAGAAGAAAAAAAAATATGGCAGAGTTGACCATGAACGACGCTCGAAATGCCCAGTCCCACTCGAGCCATGATCATGACCGGCACAGACCATCATATCGCGGGTCTGGGAAACCTGATTGAGTGGACCAACATCTCCGGTCAAAATGGCCCCAAGGGCTCCGCCATGAGCACGGCACCACAGCGAGGAATGCCCGGGTACGAGGGCTATTTGAATGAACGCGTCGTCGCACTGCCCGAGCTCTTACGAGATGCGGGCTATCATACGGTCATGTCGGGGAAATGGCATCTGGGGCTGACTCCCGAGCGATCTCCTCACAAGCGTGGCTTTGTACGCTCGTTTGCCCATCTACCTGCCTGCTCCAATCATTATGCCTACGAGCCTCAGCTTCGGGACGAGGACCATATTCCCATTTTCATCGAGGCGAGTTATATTGCGCTGCACATGGAAGATGGCTCATATGTGCGTCATTTGCCCGAGGGGTGGTACTCGTCTGATGGCTATGGGGACAAGATGGTGGATTATCTCCGTGAATGGAAAGAGAGTGGAGGGAGCTCCGGTCCCGACGGTCAGGCAGATCGCCCGTTCTTTGCTTATCTTCCCTTTACAGCGCCGCATTGGCCCTTGCAGGCTCCACGGGCGTATATTGACCACTACCGGGGAGTCTACGATGAAGGGCCGGATGTCCTTCGCGAGAAACGCCTACAGCGACTCAAAGAGCTGGGGCTGGTTCGCCAAGATGTGGTTCCTCACCCCGTGGATGCCGATGAGGTCAAAACCTGGGAAGAATACACGCCCGAGGAGAAGAAGAAATCATCCACGGCCATGGAAGTCTTTGCGGGCATGGTAGAATGTATCGACCACAACGTGGGCAAGGTCGTCGACTACCTGCGGGAGATTGGAGAGCTCGATAACACGTTCGTCTGCTTCATGTCCGACAATGGCGCCGAGGGTGCGGCCTACGAAGCCTACCCCATGGTCAAGAATGGAGTCATGCCGCATCTCCAGAAATACTACGACAATAGTCTAGAGAACCTGGGCAATGGCAATTCCTTCATCTGGTATGGCCCTCGCTGGGCACAGGCTGCCACGGCGCCGTCTCGTCTGTACAAAGCCTACACCACCGAGGGCGGAGTTCGCGTTCCGTTTACTTGCCGGTTTCCAAAACACATGAACATCCAGCCGGGCGATACCACGCCCGCAGCAGGTGGTATTACCGATCAATTCGCCACCGTCATGGACCTGGCACCTTCCATCCTCGAGATGGCCGGTGTCCAGCACCCAGCACCGGGCACCTACCAAGGCCGAGAAGTTGTCCCGATGCGAGGGCGCAGTTTCTATCCCTGGGCCACAGGATCGACCGAACGGATCCATCCCACCGATTTCATCCAGGGCTGGGAGACCTGCGGTCGGGCTGCTCTTCGCTGCGCCAATTGGAAGATCGTCTTTATCCCCAAGCCCAAGGGCCCCGAACGCTGGCAGTTGTACAACCTGGCGCAGGATCCCGGTGAAATCAACGACTTGGCGGACCGGGAGCCCGACGTTCTGCAGAAGCTTTTGAAACTGTGGGATCAATATGTGATTGAAACGGGGGTGATACCCCTGTGTCCTGATCTGGGTGACTTTTTGGAAGCGACAGATGCACAGATGCCGGAGAATGCGTGGATGGAATTTGATTATTGGAAACAAGGTGCGCGAGATGAGCCGGAGAAGTTTACTCGCCAGCCGCCTAGGTTTCAACGAGTAGTCAGGCAGTTTTAGAAACAGCCATTGGTTTTGGTTTTTATCTCACGTCTAGACAGTGATTGTACCTGATTTGTATCCGCTCGAAGTCTTTTTTGAAGGCTTTTCCAGGGAAGCTCTAGGGTCCTTTTGTTTCATTTCTCTGACGGTGATCAATACCTATCACCGGGAGTAATCCAAGCAGTGTGATAAGGTAGAAGCTCCCTTTTTTTTTCACAATTTAGTCCCCCAAGGTACTAAATCGGGGCGATGAAACTTGGGAATTTTCCACAGAACGAAAGAAAAAAAACCAGCTATTGAATGTAACCTCCTGCAAGGCTCCTTTTATACCTAAGGACTGGAGAATTAAATAGACTCTCTTGTCCATATCCATGTCCACCTAAGTACCTACCTGATTTGATCAACGGGCTAACAGTGAGATGATCCAAGACTCCAAGTCTTGTAGACAAAAGACTTGATTACCTGCTTAAGAGTTGGTCCCCGCTGCTGTGCAAATGTACTACTGGACGCTTCCAACATTTCCGATCCAAGGGGGGCAGGGGTTAGACGGCTCTTGGTCCATTTCGAACGGATGTCGCTGCAATACTGGACTAGGTCATCTTTTGATAAAAGCGTTTTTATATAATGACCAACTCCGGAAGGTTGAAGGAAGACGATTCTCCAAGTTCCAATACAATAGACAGTGTCCACTTTATCTCAAGGTGTATCGTATCGGCTCAAGTGTCGGGGAATAATAGTTTTAATACATAGCGAGCAGTCCGAAAACTTCGAATAGATGCAAAATGGAAAAAAAGGGGGGGTGGAAAACAGGAAGATGAAAAAGAAAACACGGGACTGAAATCACTTATAGTGTATATGACCAGACATCAATCCCCCTCGGGACACTCTACTCGACCCAGAGAAGACCCTCGTGCGAGTTCTTTGTCCGTCGAGCCAGAACTTCAGAGACCTTCTCGCGCACACCATCCTTCTGGTTCCATCGTCCGACAAATTCGTCAATCACCTGGCTTGGCTTTTGACCGTTGCTGCGGACAAACTTTTCAATCTGAGCCTCGGACGGCAGGGCAAATCGCTCATGGGGATATTGGTTGTAGTCTCCTTCGCTCAAGACGGTCAGACGCTTCTCACCCTCGGGAATGCTGAAGAACTTGTCCACAGTCTCGTTGGATACTTCGGCCAAAGTCGCCGGTTGCCAGGTAGCCTGACGAGGAGGCTTGGACATCAACCGAGCCTTGACACCCTCGACGAAGTCGGGGTGACGCATAAAGTTGGCAGCGATTTCATATTCACGTTTGAAAGTCTCTGTGATGCTCCATTTCTTACCCAGACGCATCTGGCGAAGGGTCACCTTCAGAGAGGTGGGAGAGCGGCTCGAGAGGGTCTCGAGGGTCTTCTGCGCCCACTCCTTCTGCTCCGTCTCGTTCTCCAAGGCCTGGAAGATCTCCTCGACGGTATTGAACTTGAAGCAGCGGTCAATGGCGGATCGCATCTGACCGGCCAACAGGATGGGCTCTTCCTGCAGGGAGGGAAGTCCCAGCGAGAACTCGGCCATGGTCTTGTTCATAATGTTCAAACGCTCGGGCAGACTCATCTGGTCGGGGAAGACGAGCTCGGCGAGACGCTGAGTCATGTTGCCGAGGACGCTCGAGTGCAGGTAGTGAGTCGCAATACCGGCGTACAGAGCCTGGACACCATTCAGGCGCTCCGACGTCAGGGCCAGATAGGTGCCAGTCTCTCCGTCCAGACGCGGAAGGAAGAAGGATCCACCAACATCCGGGAAGAACCCAATGGTTGTTTCGGGCATGGCAAAGACGGTCTTCTCAGTAGCAATACGGAAGGGCGCGTGCATGCTCAGACCAACACCGCCGCCCATTGTGATTCCATCCATGAACGAGATGACCGGTTTCGAGTAGGTTGCAATGGTGTGATCCAGGCGGTATTCGAGTCCGAAAAAGTCCGTAGATTCGCGCTGTCCTTCCACGCCTTTTTCATTCTGGAGTGCCAGGGCAGCCACATCACCACCGGCGCAAAGCGCTTTGTTTCCAGCTCCGGAGATCAGAATGATGTTCGCAAGGTGAGACTTTTCCCATTCCTAGTGTAGCCGACAATGATAAGCACGTGTATCCCGGTCTCCAAAGACGCGAGGATCGCCCTTCTTACTCACCTTCAGACGAGGCAGAATCTTCCGGGCCATAGAGCCATTGAGTGAGTTGAGCTTCTTGGGCCGGTTGAGCTCAATGCTGCGGAGACCGTAGATGGAGTTGAAGAGGACATCATCGGGCTCGTCGCCGGGGAGCTCTTTGGGAAGCTCGGGGGTGGTAGACATCTGTCTTTCAGTCAGCAATCACGCTCGACGCCTTCAAGCCGATCACCAGAAAAGCTTATGCGAGAGCAGAATTCGACATACCGAAGCCGCTGCGCGGAAGGCAGGGTTCGTCACCTTAGCGCGAAGAGGCATTGCTGGCGAGTGGCACCGCGAGATCCAGCTCGGCGGCGAAGGTAGTCGGGAGAAAGATTGTCTAAGCAACATGAAGACGGGGCTCCAGGACGAACGAGGAACCGAGGGAATTAAGGTGCAACTTTATAAAAAGGATGATCAACTGTTTCTCCGCTTTGCCGTTGCCGTTGACCTCGGGAGTTTGGTTTTCTTGGACTGGATTTTCTTCCGGTCCGAGAGCCGCTTCTCCGCCTCAAAGCGCAGTGAGATCAACACAACTTTCTGGGACAACATGAGCGGTCCTGTACGTCGGATTCCTTGGACCATCTGACCAGACCGAGGTTGTCCAGTGGTTTGATAATTCCCAAGCGCATAATTACTTATAAGAAGGGTAGTACTTGTCAAAATTGCTTGTGATATGAACCTTGCGGAGGGATTTGCATTACAAGTAGCATGCCTTGGTCCCTGTTGAGGTACTCAGTCCTGAGGCACATACTACGGCTCACATAACAAAACGGCCGGGTTCTTTTGGAGAACGTACTCGCGTCGCACATTTCAAATCTAGTTAAAGAGTGAATTGGAAAAGCTGGAAAAGAAAAGGAAAATCCGTACTCTATTTATACAAGAGGGCCAAAAATACAAAAAGGTTGCAGTGAAGCTGACGGGAAAGCGCAGCCTCACCTCGCGACGCGGAATAGCGCCTACAAATATCGTGCTTTAGCGGGCTGGCTGTTCAGGTCTCGAGAGTGCTTCTTGAGAATCTGGTCCAACGCCTTCTTTTCAATAATCAACCTGGCAGTCTCCAGCAGATTCTTCACGTCCACATCGCTACGGTCCATGATTGTCGCATAGCGGTGCATCTTTTCAACCTTCTCAAACAAGTCCGCGTCCACCTCCGACGTAATGAACGTTGATCGGCCCTTCTTTGTGTTCCAGTGATTGGTTTCGAGGATCTTCTCCAGGAGATATGGCGTGGAGTTTGAGGGCAGAGAGATCTTGTCGTCAATCACAATCAGCTCGCCTCGCTGAAATCGGTAGCTCAAGGCGATGCGCCACGCCTGGTCATAGAGCTTTGCGGGGAGATCGGTCGAAAAGTCGCGAGGATGGGGGCCGTGAGCAACACCTCCACCTCTGCGAATGGGCGACTGCTTGTCACCTGCACGAGCACGACCGGAACCCTTTTGGGGATGCACCTTTCTGTGACTTCCGTGAACCTCGTCCCTCCACTTCGTACTAGCTGTACCTTGCCGGGTCATATCACCCTCGTAAACAATGGCGCGGTGAAGGATATCTTTGCGAATCGGCATCTGGAGCTCCTTTTGACTGTAGTTCACCAGGCGTACGGGCTCCATCGAAGGGAAGGAGTAGGTCATCACGTTGACGGGACGGTCCCAGGGCGCGAGCACTGAAGGGTCGGTAGAGGATGAGGCGTTAGCCTGGGCATCAGTTGCCATAGATCGGGCGAGGCATCGTCGCTGGCAGAATCTCGAGGTCAGTCAAATGTCTTTGTGTTTAAGAGGCCCCTCGTGAATCTTGGGATTGCAAGGATCGGATGGCGTACAGTCACATTCTCTGACCCAGAGAGGAGACCGCATGAGCTGCGCGAGAGCAGTCGAAGTGCCCGAAATGTATCACCACCCGGCATTTTCAGCAATTGGTTGACAAAAGATGGTCCAGTAGTTTTAGATCAATGCGGCTTGTGTAGCAATTGGGGAGCAAAAGTTGATTGATCTCGGAGAGGGCGGTGGAGACTAGCAAAAGTCTTGGCTCCGGACAGAAAATGTTCCCGCGTCGACAACAACATCCATCTCCCCCCCCGGTGGCCTTCGTGTATCTCCATTCATCACACCTTTTTCACAATGGCACAGTGCGAGCGTGCCTCTAGGCCGCTGCTTCAATGCCTCCGTTCCACCTATACTAGAGGCCTTCCCAGCCTCCAGGCGCGCGGATTCCAGTCGTCGGCAACCGTCTCGGAGGCTCAGAGCGAAGAGAATCAACCTTTCTACAAGAACCCTGATCCGGCCCTTGTCTCGAGTCCGCGCCTGGAGCGCCGGCTGATGAGACAAGGAGTCAATCCGGTGGGCTCACGTCGCCGCCGTGCTGCTCTCCAAAACTCCTCCAATATTCCCTTCGAGCAGTTGCCTTACCAGTGTTTCCAGGAGGCGCGAAAGGTGCTTTTGGAAGATCGTGCTGAGAAGCTGAAGGAAATTGATACTATGAGGCAGAAGATCGCGAGAGTCCAGGCACAGCCCGTGGAGGAAGCTGGAGGGGAGCAGGCGCAAAAGTCTCGATTGAGGGCTATGCAGTTGCATCTCGAGCGACTGAAGATCAACGCGGATATTAATGATCCCCTGGTCAAGCGAAAGTTTGAGGATGGCAAAGGTACGAATTCAGCTTTACAATATAGTCTTCATGGTTTCCAAGGCTCATGACTTTGCTTCTCTACGGTATCAGGTGACATGAGCAAGCCCATCTACCGCTTTTTGGCCGACCGGAAATGGCGGGAATACCGACGCAAGATCTTGGTGCAGCGTATCACGCAGATGAAGGTCACTCCCGATGTTCTCCCTCACTGCGACCCCACGGTCGACACTAAGTTGTACTTCAACAAGCGACAAATCCAGCCCGGAGATTTCGTCGAGGCGAAGATGAGTGTCGAGCCTCCCAAGCTCGACATTCAGATGTTTGAACGTGGAGAGAAGCTCGTCACCATTGCGGTTGCCGATCCTGATGTGCCAAATGTGGAGGCGGATAGCTTTGACTTCAAGATGCACTTTTTGGCCGTCAATGTGCCCATTTCCGCAATCAACACCAAAGTGGACCTCTCCGCGCTTGCCGAAGATTCGCAGGTTGTTCTGCCTTGGCTGCCTCCTGTTGCCCAGAAAGGCAGTCCCTATCACCGCCTTTCAGTCTTTATCATGGAGCAGAAGGATTCGAAGCCCCTCGACTTTGCTGCTGTGAAGGCGAATGAGTCGGACCGAGACACCACTCTTCTGCGCACTCTGCAAGCTCGTTACCACTTGAAGGCCATTGGTGCGCACCTGTTCCGCAGCCAGTGGGATGAGACTACTCTGGAAGTCATGCGCCAGATTGGCTACAGCGGAGCTGACGTTGAGCTTCGCCGGAAAAAAGTCGAGCCTCTTCCCTACAAGCGGAGAAACCCTTCGTCTTTCAGGTGAGGAGATCATTCTCTCCAATCCCTCCCATCTTCCATTCCATGTCATGTTTGAGGAAAGATCTGTATTGTACAATTGAATATGTATGAGTATGCCCCAGCGAGGTCCGATCCCTTCTTTTTGTTTGTTCCCCCCCTCCCTTCAAGCCATCAAACTCCCTGTAAATGCAATTGAAAGAATGTCCCGAATGACAGTTTCCGACACACTAAATGCCCAATTCACTGTGACACATCTGGGTCAACCGGCTGCAAGGTGTTCTCCACCCACTTCATCTCGGAGAGTGGCCAGATTCTGGCAACGACTTTGCCATTAATCAATCCCATTGGCACGCTTCCATAAGCTCTCGAATCTCTGGACCAGGGAAGATTATCACCGCCCAGGTACACATGCCCTTCGGGAACCTGTAGTAAGATGATGGATTGTCAGTCGCCGGCCTTGATCACTCTGTCACACAAATGCCTTATCCATACCCGAATCATGTCTGGCTGCGCACCAGCCCTGTCGCTGTATGGCGGGTCCGAGCAGACAAAATCTCCCGGCATACCCAGCACGCGTTTCGCTACTTGTGAGCCGAGAAGCGACGGATGATGGCATCGCACTATGTCGCCGACTTGAATATCCTTGCCAAAGGCGTGTCGTTTCGAAATCACAAGCCAGTCACCCCTCACGTTGAAGGTTGGATACATCGATGGCCCTTCACTCCTCTGTATGGTAACGACGTGCTCCCAAACCCAGGAGCAGGCACAGAAGACACCGGCACCATTCAGTACCGTTAGCGCAGCTGCGCCAGGTCTCTGTAAGACCGATCTGAGAAGGCGTTCCATCGAAACCACGGATGATGCGATGCACCTTTCGCGCCAACTTGCAGGCGCGGAAGCTGTCCGCCGTGCAATGGGCGTCCAAGCGTTCCGGGGAGGAGATATCACGTGACTGCGGTAATAAAGTCGCAGATATTTCCCGGGCCCTCTCATTTTTCTTCTTTTCATAATCTAATGGCATGAGATTTGACAAGCACAAATTTCAAGGTCGGTTTCTGCAATGATCTGTTGCAATTGGAGTTCCGTCATACCGTTGTGATAAACAGCAATGCCTCGCTCGATCTTCTCATGATGTTTAGAGAAAGATTGAGCCGTGTGCAGCTTTTTTTTTTTTCATTGCGCGGTCTCGGACTACCTTATGAAAACCGAACGGGCAAATGCTTCGCACATGCCAATGACATTGTGTGTCGATCTCTTTGCAGAGTCAAATTACCCACTCTCACCTGCCTCTCGGTAAAGTGAGAGTGACCGCTTCTACAAATGCTAGAGCTTGCCGTCGCCGAAATAATATCACCAGGACGAGCAAGTGTGGACAATGAAGCAAGATGAAAATAACCAGCCTTGTCGGATGACAAGGCTGTCCTCCTGCTGGTTCTCAATCTTGACCCCATTTCATTATGGGACTGGATCCTTGAGACTGGTGTAGCGGGGAGACATCTTCGTGTATCTTGCCCCCGTGGTTTCTTAGTACTTATTACATTGCAATGAATTACATGACTTGACAGACCAATTTTTTTTCCATTCCATTGACCTCACAGCTCCAGCTCCAGCTCAGTCAGTAGAGGATCGACCATCGCAGCCACAAAAGTTGTCCTCACTTGGACTCCTCGTACTGATCCCAAAAAGAATCGGCATCTGTTCGTATACGGCGTCGATTAGCTCTCGTCTGGGATGCGACAAGGACGACGCTCACTCACCAGGATGCTTCTCCACGGGCGGAATTCCCTCCCGTTTGCGTGCCTTTTCTCGCGAGTCCACTCCGAATCTCTTGTCGCGGTCTTGAAGCAAACTTTCCATTCCAGCTGGATGCGCCTTCTCGACCGTCTCCACAGACGTGAAGCTGCCCATCAATTGCGGCGGCCCCATGGGTACCGGATCGCCCCGATCAACCTGCCACGTGTGGTACGTCTTTCCATAAATGGGCGCGACATCCTCCATCTCGGCGGTCTCGGCAGCTTCCCACACTGCGTTGGGTACCCCATGTGGCGTAGGCATGATGAGGAGCCCGCTCTTGACCTCGAATTCATGGGTATGCCACAACTTGCGCTCCTCAGCGGGGAGGGTCTTGAAAATACGAGGCGAGATCATATATTCGACACCGATGAGTCGTGCCTTGGCATCCGGTGAATCATAAATGAGACACTGTCGGACATCTGCGCGTCCGGGTGTCAGTCGTCATCAATCTGGGCTGGGGGGATAGTCACACTCCAGGCCCAAAGTTGCGCAAATTTTACCTTCGTTCAGATGAGTACAATAGTGATTGGCCTCGACGCATCTGGTTGGATCGTCGGCGTAGACGTGAAAGGCGTGCAAATGCGCGCAGATCTGCTTGACAGGTGTGAAATCCTGTGCCATCGCGGCGCCACCCTCGAGGATACGGCTCTTGGTCGTGCGAGGCTCTCCTGGGAGCCCGGTAGAGTCCGAGGGCAGCTCTTTTGCAGCTTCGCTCATTTTCTTTTCTCTTGTTCGACACGCGGCTGGTTTTGGCCTGTAGAAAGCTTCACTGTGTTTGTTGCGAGATCTACTCTTGAGAGAGAGAAGTGGAAAAAGGAGTTTGGTGTTCTTATTTGAGCAAACTGAAGAGTAGGTGGGCGTCAAACGAGATTAAGCAACTATCAGTTGATTAAGTCATTAGATGTGTTTAATGTTTGCGTACTTGCTGATGCGACACTTTTGACGTCACGATGATTGAAAATCGCGTGGCTGCCCGACGAGCAAAGAATCTTTGTCTATTGGAAGACTGTTGTGGTATTCTTGTAGAAATATTGATATATATCCTCGGATATGTTTCGATCTATGTTTTGTGGAACAGTCCACTTTGTATCATATACATGATCATGGCCATAATCATCGGCTGCTTTGGCGCACTTCAAAGAGTCCGGTGCGAGCGCCCTGTTCTGTGGTTTCCAGAGGCATTAGTTATTGTGGAATCGATGATTGCGACTATTCTAGTGATTTGTTCTTCACGTCCTCGCCATTCGAACGGCTACTCAGAGGCTCGTTCAATTTTTCCATGTTTTGCTCATCGCTGTGGCCATTTCCACGATACTCTATCCCAAGACAGGATCGCCAGGCCGGAATTTGAACTCCTCAGACGCATCGGGTATACTCGTCGGAGCGGGCTTGAGCATGAAAGATAAGGGATTGACCTCTACGCTGGGAACTACACAGGATGTACTGTCCCCGAGGGAAGATCAAGCCTTATTGCCCGTCGAAGCGAGCATCCGAATTGAACTATCAATGGAAAACACAGCTAAACTAGCGATGACTCCGCATCTGAAAATCAATACCAGTGCAGTATGCAAAGGTCATTTACACTTGAGCTGTCGCACGTGTTGGTCATGGATCTCTACACATCATCTCTTTGGAATATCTTATTTATCCTACCATTCGAATACTTTGGGGTCTATCGCTATCCCAATATGTCTTTCAACGGACCTACTTCAGATTCAGCCTTGCCCCCTCGCAACACAGCTGAGATCAATCAGCAAGTTTGTGACTGAGCAGAATGACAACTCATTTTACCATCATCATTCCTGATCAGAGCCATGGTCTTCCCCGCGAAATCTGCTGGTGACTACACAAAAAACCGACTTCAGCCTTCATGGATCAAGCAGATCAAGCCTCGCATAAAAGAACATCTTGTTTCCCTCGATGCCCTCGACTCTTACCTTGGGGGCTATATCATCTACCGAACAGTCTACACGGCCGAATGAGATGGAAAGACTAGCTCAGATCATGAATCACTCCAATGGCTGTGATCTTCACGCCGAGCTTCGATACAGGGAGTCCAAAGATTCAGAGCTCGACACGGTGCACAAAGCGATTCGTCAAGTAAACGGTGCACAAGGGCGTCATCTTCGCCAGCTAACAGCTTTGAGATGGAGCTAGTAGTATCGAGCAAGTGCGACGGCATTTTCTCAGAGTACAGTACCTCCTTGGAAGTAAGGGCCGGGGACGGGGTCGGATCGCAGGCTGTGTGATGATTGATGAGTAGTCGCTGGAGCTCATCGTTCACAAGACTGATCATCAGCCCAGTCCACCCTGGGAGGTTGTTGGAATGCTCGATGCACGGGATCTGGAGAATCGGTATGAATTGCAGTATACATGAAACATGCGCGTACAAATCATGTCGATGTGGACTCTCTAAATTAAGTTGCGAACGAAGGGTATGTCGTAGCTCTACGTCACCGTTTCCCAATTTATTGATTCCAGTATATGACAGTGAAAGTGTCCAAGTACACGACGAGGATGATATTGTGTCTCTGATATTAGCAATGTGTTGTGCCTCTACCGTTTTCATAAACTAAAGTCTAGCCAGTTGGCCATGTAAGAAACAACATCAACTGACTATTCGCCGTACCTTGGGAGTATCTGTCATCTTGCGCATATAACTAGATACCAAGCAACCTTGGAGCTCTTTGCACCCCATTCGAACGCTCTTACAGGAACCTGCCACCGCAATCCAACACTTTGATGCGGAGGCTCAGACAGTTCAAATGCAGTTGTTTGAACCTAGTATTATTGATGAAATGATATAAATTTGAAGACGAGGAGACATTCGATAGGTCTCGCACTTGTATTCTTGGAACTCGGTTGATATGCATACCTGGCTGTTTCTGTCAACTTACATGGGACACACGTAACACAGGTGTAGGTAATCGCCATGCGCGAGATATTTCTTTCGGTATTAATTAACTTAATTAATTTAATAAATTTGGGATGTAACTCAACCTTGATCCATGAAGTGCATTTCCTTTCTGTATTCCTCCGGAACTATAGCAAGGTCGAATAGGCTCCGTACGACTCGGCCAGCCTCCACTTTCCGTGCATGACAAGGCCTCGAGGATCCCGTCTGCCTCAAGCTATGGGAATAAGTATATAATATAGTACTACTTGATTAGTGCTTAAGCGGCTCTAGTGTATATATTGTACAGACTTTAGCATGAGATATAGTACTAGGTACTTTACATCCGCCGCCTTCTTGAAATAAAAAACGACTGTATTCGTTTTCTTGTCAATGTACTGTACTTGCTTACCGGTACATCGCTGCATGGTCCGGGAGGTGGGAGAAGCTGACGACTCGTGCATCATGAGATAGTAAGACAGGCAGGGGGCTGCACGTATTTTCAAAATATAAAGAAGGAGATGAGCAAGTGACTACCTTCATAGGTCCAGAGGGACTTGTATATGCACATCAATGGAGAGTGAACTATTAGAAATCATGTCTGCCCAAGACGAGTGTCTACAATAGCACCATTTTGAGCCCTGGTGAGGAAGAACTGAAATTTGAAATGTATATCCCTTCAGTCCAAGTATCCTGTACTAGTATGTGGGAAGGTAAAGATCCTAGGATGGTTGGGTATTGCTTCGATCCTTGATACTTCAAAGAAAAAAAAATAAAATAAAATAAAACCTTTTGAATTGTTTCATATGCATCATGATCCAGATGTAAGACATGAAACTCCAGTACCCATCTCGCCATGAATCACGGCACTAACCAGGGACAGCCCAGCCCGGCTGTGTCCTCACCATATTAATAGATGTATGGATAAAGAGAAAAAAAAAAAAGTAGAGAGTACATGCACAGCCCGGGCGATACGCCAAGTTGCAAAGCTTGGGCGCCTTAGCATGCTCGACATGAGAAGCAGAGGCCACCAACGGAGCGATCATGGCGATCAATCGCAAGGAGCTGATACGTATACAGCGGGGAGCAGGTACCCCCGACATTTTATAGCAGTGTCCAGATCTGGAACGGAGTGCAGAACGCATGCATAAGAGATCGAGCGGTAGGGACTTGTTTGCATGGCCCTTGAGAACTTAGTTGATTTCCGTGGCTCCAAGAGCCCTGGTTGATCTTGATTGGACTGGACATGAAAGGAAGTAGACCAATATCACATGCATCTGCAGACTAGGAGTCCGCTTCAATATACCCGTTGGAGGGTTTTGGGGAAGAGTGGCATGTTGACTTTGTTCGAGTCTCTCCATCTCTGGAAGAAGGTCATAGAGGCATTGGACGAGGGTCTCTACCACAGTCCACACGACTCTACGATAAGTGACACATCTCCGTCTTGATCACAAGTGTCCGTAGAGCTCAAGAGACGGTGATTCAACTGGATCAAAGCCAGTGCCGAAAACGCAGCAGCCTGGCTAGGGATTTGCGCTGAACACATGCACCCTTGAATTCAAGAGGCCGGAAAGAACATCCCCTCCACATCACAGCTCAACCGTGCCCCCTCCCCCCCAGCTGATCACAGTTTATTGGGTGATCTCTCCAAGAAAGGTTGCTACCTCCATGTACCTGGAGCTATCGGTATCACGTAGCAGTGTCGTGTGTTGGAATGCGGCATCACCAGAAATCCAGCAAAATCGCTTCAATCCATTGCGGGCGCGAGGATCCCCGCCGAGTGAAACTCGCGTGGGGCTGGGCCTGACCGCCTCGTCGGTCTCCCGTCCGACGGAGTAAATTCACCCAAGCAGAGGCGAGCGATCTGCGCCAAAGCGGTTGACCTTGCCTTGTGAAACGGCGAATGATCATTGATGTTTTCTCCTCTCCTTTCTTTTTTATTTTTGGGGGTCCCGTTTGTTTTTATCTTTTCAACATGCAGAAATCGGATATAGATGGTATGTACAAGACTAATCCAGTTGGAGAAGGGTCAAAGAGTTGTAGGTTATATGGACCCGGTATTCTTGGCCTCCCAAAATTGCGAATCCCAGTGCGGGGGAGATCTCCGGCGATTCGGCAAATAGAAGAACGGATTTCTTGTGATGATCCTAGAGATAACCGGTAAGATTGGAAATGATGAGATATCTGCTCAAGAGACGAAGATCCATGCTCAACTAGCACCGTCGACGCGAACTTGCTCGGACTGGGGTTCCCTCCCAACTCGGCCTGGATCGAATCCTGGTCAGAATGGAACTCGGCCCACACCCAGTTTCGTAAGCTCCCTTTTGGCACGGCCGTTGGGGTCAGGAGTGCAGCTACAGGATGTAACTATGTAGTTACTACACTCAGTGTAGTACACTGTAGTAACTCCAGTACAAGTACACCGAGCACACAAGGACCAAGTACACAGGACCGATCCATCTACTCTTCTCCTTGGGAACCAAACCTCAAAATTGGGGCCTTCTTTTAGCTCGGCTGCACCTCAGTCCAAGCCCCTCATCCTGGCCACCACACACACGGGGCGCCGGCGGTTGATGTTGGGAACTTGGAGTGGCGTAACTGGGCGTCGTGCGCCCTGACAGTCAAAGTCTCGTTGACCCAATAGCCCCTCTTTGAGGTGATTTGGACGAGTTGGCCGCGCGCGTAGAACTCCGGATTGTGACCGATGCAATCAAGGATTTCTTCCTTGTAGGAGAGGAGGAGGAGGGGGGGCAAAGAGGTGGAAAGGTGATTTTCGAGTCCTGGTGGTTGATCCTTGCAGGGTGATACATACGACGAGGAGGAGGAGGAATCTCAAGTTTGTGTGCATGTGGACAGGAAGAGACAAATTCCTCCCACTTCTGACTCGAGCAAAAGTCGATGAGTGGGAATAGAATGACCTAGTTGGAGCATCGCGTGAATCTTTGAATCGTGAGGAGTGAACGAGTCTGTAAGTGTTTCACTTTGACGTCTACAGTACTTCTATTGTACAGTACTGTTCATCGCTAGCATCCAAAGAAGCAGTGGAGTACCGGGAGGTCTTCCTCTGCCCCAATAGCTCGAATGTTGTACAACTTTTCTTTTTGTTTACTGTTGATTCAAAATCGTAGGGCGTATACTAGCAGGAGCATATCCTAGCCTGCTGATAGTAGATCCTTTTGCGAAGGATCATCTCTTTCGTCTTTCTTCCCCTGTGCATTCTCCTGATCCTATGCGTTCAGGCCCCGCCAAAAAGAAGGAAATACGGTCCAGGTCAAAGCTACTGCTGTGATTGATTTTGAGGTCCAGGTTGACAAGTTCGATGCCCTCCCCCTCGCACAGGTGCAAGGTCAGAAAAGAAAGAAAAGCACAGACTCTTCGCAATGACGAAACCAGTTAGAGGCTGTCATTCCCTTTTTTTTCTTTTTTGTTTTTCTTTCTCCCTTTTACCCTGGTCGGCATTCGATCTACTTTTGTACTGGACTCCTAATATGACAACCTTTACGCGGAAATGACACTCCCGCCTGAGTCACGGTCTAATCGGTCCTCGACCTATGAGAACCCTCGCATCGATGTTGGATGCTGGATGCTGACTGGACACGTAGTTTGACTGCTCAAGGGTACATTGAAAACATAATGGGATGGCGCAGGCCGGGAACAACGGGTACAACACAAAGTACGTGCAGTAGTAGGATCTGGAGGTCTGATTTTCGATCACAGTCACATACAGTGTATACGGTCCGAGCTCATCACGAGGAGGTTGAGATGGTGGACATGACTTGATTTTGATATTTTGATTACATTAAGGTGCCAGGACTCTCCACATAGGATTGAACGAGGTCTGGCGCCATTGGTATTAGTACAGAACGATGGGATGCTAGCGATGGATTGGTCATTTTTGATACTAGTATCATGGTCAACTGGGATGGAACCAAAGGGGTCCAAGGTCAATTGACCCTTGCCATCTCATCTCCGCTGGAGTTGCGTGGCCATCCACCGGACGGCAATTGCGGTCTGGCTCGAGGTCGACGGGCGGGGGGGTGGTTTTGTTAGTCTGTAGAATTCGACCCGTGGAGACGAGAGAGTATAGATTATTGTACTTTCGGAGCGATGCACCGATCAAGTGACCTCTCGAGATTTTCTTTCCCCAGTCCTCAAGCCACAGGAGAACCAACGAGAAGGACCACTGGCACGGATTTTGAGCCAAGAGCTCACCGTTGCTCCGTCCAGTTCCCACTGTTCCAGAACCTCGACCTTCCACAAGTTCACCCCTTCACGTGTTGATCCACATGTGGATGCCGCCGGGCGCTATGGCGACGATGATCCATGGCAAGCGAAGACAAAGTCCGATGGAAGCAAGAGCAGGAAAAGATTGCCCTCCACTTTGAAGCATTGATCAATCCACAATATATTATTCAGGAGCGCACCACTGTACCTGGCCCTCGGCCCCTCAGTATTCACAGAAATCGGGAGATCTGACATGGTCCATGCCCAAGGATACGAGCATGAAAGATGAGTCAACCCTCGAGAATCCCAGAATGGGCATCCGACGGGCCTTCGGGGTGGAACCGCCCAAGCCTCGTAGCGCAAGACCGGATACGGTGAGAAAGAGGACAGCGAGACGATCTCTGACAATTGTGTGCCGTTCAAATTGAATCCACTTGGGCAAAAATATGTATAGACCGCCACTGCAATGCTGTCAACAATGGGATCGGAGATGTACGAATTCATACACTCGGGCAACGAAGAAAGGGAACCCCCATCAACAAAAAAATGAGAGCCAAAAAGAAAAAAAATTAACCAAATCACAAAACTTAGCACAATATCCTTTTGACACAGCCGTGTTATCCAGAGATCATCTGTCTGATATGATGGTCCTGTCACCTTGGTTCTCTTTCCCCCCGGAGGATTTGACTGTTGAAAAGTATGAGAGCGACACACAGAGAGAGCCAACAATCACCACCAGACGAGCACACGCACCCGCGCATTGAAAGTCTGTCGCAAACAGAGGGAATCACCGGATGACTAGCGGGAGACCGGACAGCCCGACAACGCCCCCCTCCCTCTAGTCGTAGTGGGGGCGAGATCAGGTTGGCACTTTTTTTTTTCTTGTCTGCGTCTGCCGTTGCATTCCGCAATCCTGAGGAGACTCTGATGGATTTTCAAGCTCAGAACATAAGGAGAGCGTGGGGCCGTGAGGACAGCGCCGGACTTGTTCACAAATTGATGACTGTACCCGAGTTTCCGACTATGAGATGGACGGAGTAAGCCAATTATTGAGCCCAGCTCACCGGCTCCTGTGTGTATGGAGAGTGGGTGTAGCGACTCTTTTACTCTTTGCAAGGGTGGGGGGCTTAGTTCCCAAACGCATCACACATGCGGGAGTCCCATTTCTTATTGATGACCTGCTGGTAAGCCGACCGGGATCGGCAAGGCATGGAATCTTGAGATGCAAAGTGATGGATCCAAGGCTGGTTCACTGGCTGCTAAAATCAGTAGCGAGTGGGGAGGGGAGAGGAAGGAGGATCCAGACTGGGTTTGAAAGGTCTGCTCAGGTGCTCAGGTGCTCGGATGCTCTCTCTCAGCAGGAGTGACAGCCCGGTCGTGTCCACTTTTCCACAGGTCCCCCAACATCACACAGGCAATACCAAAGCCACAAAAGCCACAACGCCGAATGGGTCTCAGACCATGGCGAAAGTGAATCAACGACCGCCGTGTGAACCCGCTATATGTCTGATATTGATGGGACATCGGTGAACGGGAAATACTACGACAGCCGAGGCAGCCGACCACACCAAGTGGAATTGATGAGAAGTCTTCAAAGTTCAAACGGAGTGGACCAAGATAGACCGCCGTCTTGGTGTCGAAGAATGCCCGGCCGTTGATGACCAACGGGAAGGAGATCGTTGTCCTACTGTACTTCCAGTACCCCTTCCCCCCCCCCCCCTAGTGGAGTGGATGGTCATCGCTTGATCGAAAGGTTACACTGCTGCACGAGTCGACACACTTTCGTCATCGAACGGAGCTTAATTTGATTCCTTCCAGATGTTTTGGGTTCCTTTTTTTTCCTCTTTTTTTTCCTTTTTGTCTTTGTCCTTTTTGGTCTTTTACTTTGTTTGGGGGTTACTTTTCTGGACTCGGACTCAATAGAAATTGAACCTTATGACCGCGCGGCTCGAATCATGTTGCCTAGTAGACACTCAATGTTAACTCGACGGCTCGAAGCCATATCCATATCCATACACGGCAGTAGTAAAGTCCGAGGTACGATAAAGTTCCAGCACAGGGTGCCGGGGCAAGTGCGCAACCCTCTCCTTGACTCGTTGGTTTCAAAAGAGGTCCCGTTCCGTCCGGTCTTTGGACTCCAAGCTACAGTATCCTATAATTATTATGATTATCAAGATTTTTTTTTTTTTTTCGTTTCTCAACATGCATGACAATATAAAAGTCATCCAAGGTCGGTGTCACACAGAGAACTTGTTGGTTCCATCTTGATTCATGCATTTCCGAGCGATACTGCACGACTGTATTCATATTAAGTATCCACAGTCCTACAGTTTTTTGAGTCTACACCTGTACAGTATACCCCAAGATAAGGCCCCCCATTTTTGTTGAGATCGGCAACCTAGCTGAAAGTGAGATCCTCACCTTCCGCTACCTGAATAGGATGGAATGGAATGGGGGGGGGGGGAGAGAGGAAGGAAGAGTGCCAAGGCGAGGAGCACAAGAATCGCCCTTTGTCAGCCTGCACCGCTTTTTCCGTGTCTCTCCAGCGGTGGATCTCGTCAATTCACTGATGAATTGTGGGGGGGGGGGGGGGGATGGTACGTAGTCGCAATGTACCGTCGCGACCTCTGCACATATTGTTCTGCAGCAGGTGCAGTGCAGCAGAGCAGAGTGCAGATTGTCCCGAGCATCAGTCCAAGGGCGGAGGTTCCACCTCCAGCCAGTGGAATCCCGTCGTGGACGACGCTGGGCAACAATCATACCGAAGGGACATGATTGGGGGCCCGCTCACTCCTCCAAGGCTTCTGGAAAAAGGTGGATACATCACTTTCATACGGAGGGGACTCTTGTTTGATTTTTATTTTCGTCTTTTTTTGGTCTTTGGGTTTGCCCTTTTTTTTTTTCTCTTTCTTTCCATTTTCTTTTTTTGTTTTCGTTTTCCTTTCTCACTTGCACACTCGACGAGGGATGTGGACCCTGCAGAGTGCGATGTGGAGCTGTTCATCCTCCTTGTGGGTTTCCGAGCCGCGACTCGCCCGATTGAAGAGAGGGAGAGAGAGGGTTCCAAAAATGGTGAATGATTACGGCTAGGTGGCCGGAGACATGCAATCTAGGTGTGTAACTGTATCGCCTTTTTTTTTTTCTTTCGCCCGTCTATCATCAAGGATAGCCTTACTTGGTAGGAATGTACTGTACTCGATGAGTGGATCACTCAATAAACACACCTTGTCGTGCTCCTCCCATATGCAATATTACATAATATCCCGTCCTTGGACCGACCTGACCGACTGCAGAGCGGTACAGTGCTGAGTACGAGTCATACCTAGTTTGTTTGTTTTTTTCCTATCACGAGGTCAAGAGCTGGAGAGGACCGATCAGATCTTACCGGGACAATCATGCACCATGCGTGATTCAGTTGGGATGAACACCGATGGCAGTCAACCTGCATGCGGCCCTACATAGATCATTGATCCATATAGATGATGTACACCTGGATGACGATGCTGACAATGAGACCCTTGATGAACCTGGCCAGGATATACATGGAACCCAGGGCTATCACTCAGATTGTAAACCTATCACCTCGGCTCGGTGGATAAAGTACGTGTGAGATCGGAGATGGATATCGGGATTGCCTAGACTGTTCTTGAGCAGCATCTAGCGAGATTGCTATGTATGTAGGGGTACCTCCCTCCATATTCTCTGCTCTATATATTCAAAAGTCCCGAGGTGTGGACTTTTGGTGCAGTATGACGGGATTCATTCAAGGTTGGATTTTGCGGACAACATCTCCTAGGGGTTTCCGGAGGGCTAGATAAATAGATAATCGATCCCGTCGTACGGACCACATCCGCTCATCAGATCAGTTTACAAGAACACGATGATGACGGGGTATCCATAGAGGGTTCCTCTCCTATGTACTATCTACATACTGTATGTGGGAGCCTCAGAGAAAGCTACAGGAGGCTTCTCACACGCGGACCGGGATGAACTTGTGCGGCTACATACTTTTTTCCCTTTGCGGGAGTCAGTGTTCTTTTTTTTGTTTTATCCAAAAAAAAAAAAAAAAACAATAATAATAATAAACAAATTGATGGATGATCAGGGGACCCAACATCCGTGGAAAAGAGGCCAGTGCAAAATCTTAAAGGCCAGATGAACAAGTCGAGTGAAAAAGTAGGGGGAAAAAAAACAAAGAAGAAAAGAAAGCCAAGTCGAGACCAAAAGAGGAAAAGCATCACTCGAAGCAAAAAGAAAATTCCCCAAAAAAAGTTCAAAAGTGAAACCTGTTCATCCGGAGGGCCCGGGCTGGCGACATCAGACTCGTTTGGAGGGGGGTCGCTCGCACCGTGGACGAGCTTTTTGGTAACTTTTTTTTTTCTTTTTATTTTTTTTTTCTTTTCGGAATGGTGCTAAGCACGATCAGATCTACAGTACTCGGCCACGTTGTGAATGGTGGCTCAACCGCCTGGTTTCGTAATCGAAAAAGGCCTGAATGGGGAATACTGGAAGGGTTAATTTTATTTTATCTTACTTTCTTTGGTTTTGGAAGCCTCGTTTCCATCTCGATCCCCGCTCCCTCTCTTCCCCCCCCTAAATTTTACGCATTTACTCCGTGAAGATGATTGGATCAGAGGAGAAAGTGGATTCGAGAAAGCACTTGGCAGCGGCATTCTTCCTCTGCGTGTAGCCGTGCGCAGTACTGGAATGTCTCAAAGATAATCTACCCACAGACCACCCCCGTGCCACGATGTGGACTAATCTTAACCAAGTCTAGCCTCTCTCGACTGGGTCTGCAAAATGGTCACTCGTCTCCCGAAATTAGGGAGCAAGTGGAATTTTAAAGAGGAGAGGAGACTGACGAGTGGAAGCTCAGTGGTAGTCCTTCATACTTGGGTGCTATTGAACCGACGGAGAGGGCGGACGGGCTGGTCACAAGCCCCGGTGGGATTGGAATGGACCAGGGCCAACGACAGCAGGTAAAGGAAACAAGATAACCAGGTCCTGTAGTACGACCGGGTCGAGCTCTCGAACTTGGAGCGGATCAAAGACCGGCGCCTTGGGTCTCACATTTCCAAGTCCTCAAAGCGATGGAGAAGCGTCCGTGGCGCGATTGGGAGGGGGGAGGGGGACAGGAAGAGGTCCCCTCATCATTTGGCATGCAACGCGTCACAGTCAAGCCTGTTGGTGATATTGGATTTTTGACAGGGAGGCTGCCTCCAGCACTGCGCATCCAGCAAGGTTTCACAATGAGCTGGGGGCCGAACTGCTGAGCTTGCTTGCTCGCATCCAGTTTGCGACAAGTCATAAAACATGGTTGAAATCCCCTTGGGAGCTGACCATTGAGGGACTGTGCTGCGTGGGTTGAGTCATTCTAGCTGGCGCTCAGAGCTTAGCACCGGCAGAAATGCGCCTGCTGGGGATTTGAACCCCTCAAACTCAACCCAACCAAGACCGTCCACCGGTATAATCTCCAACCGAGACTAGCAGGGGTAGGGAGTAGTCAGCCAACGGTCACGATCATGGAGCTGAGCGTTCATCGTGAATCCTAAACGGCCGGATACAGAGGAGAGTGGTACGGGTGGCCATGCCAGCACAAGGGTTCAAAGCGAGGGTCCACTTTGCAAACACTTTAGATTGCCGAGCTTCCCGCCCATGAGGGTGGTTCAGGTTGATGACCACGGTTCCATCATGTCCATGGCGCCTCGATACACACTCGGATCAGTCTGCTGTGGACATGGAAACGAGGTTTGATACAGTGGAGACCACACTGTTGTCCGGTGATACTTCTCGCCGTGCTGGCCCTCCAGCTTGGCAGAAAGGAGCGTCGCATGATTGAATGGCTATCTGGTTTGTATGTTGTATAACCACTTCTGTTTTGGTCTCTTCACCTGCTTCGCGAGGACACAACGGGGACCAATCAGACAATCCATACTGGACCAGTAGTGCTTATCCGTAGGAGAAGCCTCGGGGCAAGGGCGTGTGTGTGTCCGTGTGGTAAATGAACAATCCTCCTGTCGGGTGGGTGTGACCTATCATCCAATCATGAAGCAGATACCCCCATGCTGATGATCGGGGGGGAGGAAGATACGAGCTTAGCAACATCACTTGAGCAGATCGGGGTGGCAATGATGCAGGAGATGCATCATGTACTCCACGACGGCGCGGATAGTCGCCTGCAGCGGAGAAAAAAAAAGAAAAGAAGAAACACTGCCGGGTATGCACGGTGCAAAGGAGGGTCCAAGAGTCGCTCACGACCAGCTTGAGGATGGGTTTATTTTTTTTTAATTCTTTTTTTTGGTTTTCCATTGAATAGAAATTGATCATTCTTTCGCCTTGGCCCCCCCTGCACCCGACTGGATTTGGGATGTCTGAAGCGACGGTACTTCAGGGTGGTGGCTGACTGTCCTTTTCCCTGGCCGAGTCAGATACGGGATTCAAGGGTGGAGGGTACGGAGGACGTGCAGTACCGGACTCAGCATATGCAAATGGCAATCACGTTGTACCGCGCGGAGTTTCAAGTCTCCAACGATACGTTGGCTGTCCAGACTCCAGACTAAGTGCTCACCATATCCCCAGTCGAGCACCAACAAGGAGACAAAGAATGGTCATATTGCAACCGAGAGGATCCATTCCTAGTCCTGTCTTGGTTGGGCTGGTAAGCCCCCTCAGCCGTGGCAGAATCTTCCAATCTTCCACCTTGTCTCGCTTTTGCGGTGCACTATTGTCAAATCACGAACCCGTCCATGTCCACTAAAGAGTGGACCGGGGACCGATGGAAGAATCATCGGCCGTGTCGATCTAGACCACTTGGGAAAGCCTCCGCGAACCATTCCCACTCATCTGACAGGAGTCATCGAAATCATCCCCAATCATTGCGCCCTGTCGTTCTCGGCTCGAAGGATTCTAGGCGGCACGCGGGATTCGGTCAAAGTATATTTTTAAAGGACGATGATGACGGAGTCAACCTGTCTACCGAAAACCCCCACTCTGGTCTCGATAGGTTCAATGGAGCAGAATGCGGGAGCACAGGACGCTCATTTGCTCCCACCAGCAGTCTTTCCCGTCATTCATCTTTTTTTTCTGACTGCGTTGACCATTTCCCGAGTTTTCGTAGAGGTTTCCCTTTTGTCTCTCTCTTTTTTTTTTTTCTATTTTTTCTTTTTGTTTCCATCCACAACCCTTTTTGGCTCTCCTCTGTATCCTTGACCGGGGCCAGAGAGAACCCGTAGGCTCTTTGCTGCGGCACGACGCTACACAGCTCGGACCACCTCGAATACTTGACGCACTTTACCGCCGCAGCGGTGGAGCCACGAAACCTATTTGAGCGGGCGCGAGACAACCGTGACGCTCCTCGGAGAAACCTATCCCCCTTGCGTATCGTCTCCTGCCGGCGCTGGTGAATTTGTGAATCCATCCGGTGGCGCCTCGTTTAACAACAAGCCCAAGAGAATCCAGTCTTTGCACAGGCAACCTCGGTCAGGCCTCCCGAGCCCCAGCTGTCTGCCTCTGTTGCTTGCCCACTGCCCAGTTTCAACCTCATACCTACTCTTGGACGAGTTACGGTACCGGAGTATACACATATGTATCAGCAACTCCTTTGCGAGGCGCCAAAGGATGGAGTGCTGACTATACATGAATATGGACCTCGACACTCTCCTCTCCTCGTATACGTACCCTTAGTTCCATCAAGCGGTCGACTAGCACGCCGTCACCCTCATCCACACTGGTCATCTACTGTAGATGTATTACAAGGACCCAAGGAGTACTCATTTCATAATTGGACACGACTGCATGGGCAGGCACGCAGCTTGACAAAGGAGCATTCTTCTTCTCGCAGGGCTGATCATCTCGTCGAGTATCACATTCATGAAAAAGTGGGAAGGAGAAGAAGGGGAAAAAGAAAAGGAAAAAAAAAAGGAATCAAAATTGATTTTGGGTCTGTGAGACCCAAAGCGGTAATCAAGACCGTTGATCAAATCAGATTGCACCCCGAGAACAGATGATGAGCGGGTATGAGGCCAAGGTTCCTGGCTCTTGGGACGGTAGTCGGCTGAGAACTTTTGAGAACTCGACTCGACTGCGCGAGGTTGGGCCAACGAGACTCGAGGGCACTAAGCTGCATTCGTCATCCTGAGCGGCCTCGAAGTCATCGACCGTGTTTGAGACGATTAGTGCTCCTGATTCAGTAGTATATGACTATGTTCATCTATGTAGTTCCTACTGGATGTAGTGATGTACACTACGTAGTCACGTACTGCCTCAATAGGGCTAGTACGCGTAAGATCCATAGTAGCCCGTCATCGATGATTACTAACAGTGCATGTCGACACGACCTCAGAGAGATCTTCGACCGGTGGACCGTAGAGCAGCGACTTGGTCGTAGATACGCCCCGTCGGGGCCAAGAGCGAAAAAGAACAAAACAAAAAAAGAGAGAAATAGGAAAAAGGGGAAAGGAAAAAGAGGAAACCACCAAACGTGTTGGCGTGGATTGTGGATCATGGACCAGATACGCATGTAGCCCCAGGCCAAGGTCCGTGTGAGGGTTCCACACCTGCTTTACCTCTCACGGTCGGCTCCTTTGAGCTGGGGCCTTGTTCACTGGTTTTCCAGCGCAGCACGGAAGGAGTCCATGGCGAGATACCGTAGTAAGACCAAGATTCCCGATGCAAAGTACCAGCTAGCAATCTCGAGCCTCGTACAGTAGTGGGTGTCACTCTACAATCGTACAGTACTGAGTACCACAGTTTACACACCGACCTTCCAGGGAGTCTGGTCCACACAGCGAGGACTCCTGATCCCCTTCGTCGAGACAGGGCCCGGTGGGCCATCACCTTCGCCATTGGTCAGGTCGTGCACATGGAAATGACTTCCCATGACCGGCCATCACCAGTCTCGAAGGACGGATCGTCTTTCCTTCTTGGCATTCTCATTGCAGATTCAGATTCTGCTCCGTTGAGATGATTATCTGTAGGGCCGTCAAGGCCGTCAGAGTGACCACAGCATGGCCATTATTCATACAATGGACACCGTGGAGATGGACGGCTCAGTGTCCACCAGCCGGGGCAAAGGGAAACCGGAAAAGTATGTAGCATGTCCTCTTGACGAGTCTACATCTTGGGCCACCACCCTTCTTCCCGGATCAGGTATACTAATATTGCTTTTTTTTAATTCTCTTTCTTTTTTACCCTTCATCTGGCCTAGAGGGGCCATTTGTCTGATGCGAAAGATCAAAAGACCGCCGACAGGGCCGGTTTTCTTCCCCATGCTTCAGCGTCGGATTGCGGTGGATACACTAGTCGACACCGTGTAGTGACACTGTCTCGGTTTCGACATGCCTGTCTGTATTGAAGGCCTCGGATGATCCTATCCACCGACATAGCATTTCTGACATGGTCCATGTCTCTCCATGATCACTGATGACACGATGCTCATACACAGGGGAACGCGGTACCCGCATGCTTGGTGTAACCACGCTATGTATCTCCCGACTTCAAGACCGTCGATATTCAGACCAATTAACCCTCTTGAGAAGTCGTCCGATCGTCCTTCCTGCACGGTAGGCTCCGGAAAATTCCCCCTGCCCCCAGCTCCTTGGTTGACCAGCCAGCTACCGTGAGTTTAGTTGCCCAGAGCCGGTTTTGGTTGGCTCTGCGTAGCGACCAGCAGGCCCCCCCCCGCCACACAGTGGAACCGCAAGGAGTGCCCTTTTCGAGCTGATTCATCCACGAGTTTAGATCTGATTTTTGTGCCTTATTTGATTTTTCTCAATTTGGGATTTCTCGTTCTCTTTTAGGTTAAAAAGGGAGAAATAGAGAAAATGAATCTTTTTTTTTGGTTTAATTCTGAATATTATTCCCTGGATTTGGGCCTTCCATCGAATCCCTAGAGTTCGGAACTCGGAACTATAATTGGGCTAGGCTCGATTCCTTAGTGTCAACGTCGTGTCATCTCCTGGAGCATGCCGGCGGGCTGCGGGCTGCGGGCTGCAAGACTATGGTGGGATCGTGGAGTTTGGGGCGGTAGATCATCGCGCTCCTTGGATCGGTCCCTTTATATTATATGAGCCCTGTCCCCGTCACCCTTCAGAGGTCCTTCAAAGGTCCTGGACCGGATCGAATACCTTGATTCAATACAGAGCCGTTCGCCTTGCTGCATCATCTTCGCCATCGTGTCGGGTGCACCGTCACCATCTACATAATACCCGTGCCTTCCTCCGGGAGAGCTTCAGCTTCGGTCACCTCCTTCCCATTCTGGTTGACCTCAACTTACCAGCACGAGTCACCCTCCTAGTGAACGACCACCTGTGATCATCCACCTCACTTGCCGCAACTCCATCCACACCTTGGATTCCCCTGCTGTACTTTTATCCTTCCTCAACTACGATTCCTCAAGTGGACACTCGCCCTTCCCATGGCCGACTTTCAAAGCTATCACCGCCCTCAGGGTCACTCTCAAGTCGCCCCAACGGGCTCCCGCAGGCTTCAACGAAACATCGCTAATCAGTCCACCTACGCGACGATGCAGGACTGGATTCGTGCATTCCCCCGTCCCCGCCTGAACCGTGTCACGAAGCCTCGAAGTGCGGGCAACAGCCCCTCGGCCGCCACGCGTCGACGCACCACCATCGGCCAAGGCGTGGGTTCCGCAGTATCACCTCAGTATCACCAGTCGTCCTTGGAGGCGGCGTACCTCGCTTCCGCCACCCAGCAATCTCGCCCGATCAGCTGGCATCCTTCGTCGGACAGGTCTCAAGGGCTCGCAACCCCCAACTGGACACCCGACTATCCCTCAGGGAACTGGACAGCCGACGGATCCATGGACCATCAAATGAACGGACTGCCAACCGATAGCGTCAGTGCCTACTCGCTTTTCGCCGGAGAGGATTTGCATACGGGCTACTTCACCACCTACGGAGGTTATCAAGAGAATTGGCCCGCACAGCCGCCGACTTCAGAGTCGATGGGCTGGGATGGCTCCAGCTATTATGATTACACCACCATGAACTCTTCTGCCTTCGATCCCTGGGCGGTAGATTTGCTCACTCCGGCGAGCAACATCCCCCCGGCGGAGACAGCCTGTCCCAGTTACGCCAGCGTGCCATCTCCCGGCGAGATCAGCGGCCCCTCAACGCCGGATTTCCTCCCCATCCAACAATTTGAGGACGAGCCGGTCCTGGACAAGAAGCCAATCAGCCAGCCGGAGGAGGAAGAGCTTGTGGGTATGGGTCTTTACAGCCAGCCCGGCAGCGCTCAGAACTCCCTGCAACAGGGTGTGCTTGGCAAGGGGCTCAAGCTCGAGGAGACCTTTTCGCCGTCGGAAGATGGAGATGAGGACGCCGACGCCGATGCTGAAAGCGACGATGATGAGGATGCGGATCACCCCCCATCTCCTCAGCCACAACAGAGTGTTCCTGAACCCGTCTCCACCTCTTCGCGTTCGGCCTGGGCGGTCCCCAAGCAGACATCCAAGCACGCTCTCAACCTCCTCCAAAAGTCCTTTTTCTTTGATCATGATGAATCTGATCAAAGCCCCCTGACTGCTACACAGCCCTTTGCTACCCACACCCAGCCCTGTATGACCTATGGCTATTCTTGGATCTGACATTGTTCCCTTTTGACTTTGATCCCCCCCCCCTTTCTTCATCCATTGCATTATCTTAGCGAGCATAGCGCGGAGTTACTGAAGTTTTTCTTTATCATGACCCATATGACAACCCCACCTCTGGCTCTTCTGTGCCTTCCACTCTCCCTCTTGATCTTCTTCATTGACATCCTCGCCTTTGCGATGGAATCTTTGTGACAATACCCCCCGCAACCGGACCTGGTTGAATAGCCCTGCACAGAGCTTGAATGTTGCCCACGATCTCTTTGCTCATCCTTAGCTAGCTTCCAAGCGGGTCGCGTCAAATACGCGTCCCGCTTGGTCAACTTATGAATTGTACAACGACATATCTTACCCCTAGATGCAGTCTTCAGTTTTCCTCTCCTATCTTAGTATGACAGTAGACACTTTGCAGGACTAAAGCCAGCATCACATCAGTATTCAATGGCTCTCTGCTCGCCTTGGATCCTTCAACTTGAAGGCCCGTCTCGTCGAACAATACTGTAGAAACGCGCGCCCATTGGGAGGCTTCGGAGAGATTTACGGCGACAGTGGATACACTACTTTTCCTCACTCAGCACTAGGTTATCGAAGACCCGATCCATTTACAAACTTCAAAGAACTGCCGAAGTATTCGCTACTGCATGGAATGTGCCAAGCAACCTCACAAAATGGGGTTCACAAAGTCTAATGGGTTCGAACACATTGGCCGAGGCAGACCACACGCGGCCTTAGAGAGTGACGGGTAGAGTTGTTTGGCGGGGGCACAAAAGTGGAGCGACGTCATACCCACTCATCGGGACCTCCAACTCCATGTTCATGCCAACCAACCGCCGAGTCAAAACCCGGACAGCATCCACAATGACAGCCTGAACAGGTGCACCTTGAAACTCAAAGAATTGATCTTGCGATGGCTGAGAGTCATGGACCGTCGTCGACGGCCGCTGCGGGTGAAGTAGGTGTTGAGTGTCCCTGTTGGACTGCTCCTAGTTGGCCGCGCGAGAGTGTTGGAGACTGACATGTGCAGAGCCGCGGAGGTACTGCTACTGGAGGGATCAGCGACTCAGAGCTCCAACAAAACCAGTTAGAGGTGCGGCGGGACCCTGCGTTGCTTTTGAATTCATCCGCGGTCATTCTGACGATGCCCATCCACCTGGGGGCCCTTTACTACAGGTTGTCTTCTACCCGGATTCCACCCATCGCCGCAAATCCTCCCTCGTCACCATGGAAAAGCCGCGCGTGAGAGCGCACTTTGACCAGCACGACAAGACGACAGCGTGCTACGTGCATTCGCTCATTGCCGGTGAATGGGCCACACCCCCGACGACCCATATCGAAGAGACGCAGGATGTGATTCGAACACTCAGTGATGAAGAACCCAACCTCGATTCCAAATCTCATGACGAGGACGATATGGCCTCGGTGCTTGACAGTGATACCAAAGTGCTCAAACCTGTGCCGACGGTCGTCCAGTCGAGGCATCTGACCAAACGGCAACTCAGCGACATGGCCTGGAACGTGCGCAAGCTGTCCAAAAAACTGGGCAGCATCAAGCTCAAGTTGACCGTCAAGAATGTCTTCATCGTCAGCAAAGCACATGATGAGTCCCTGGTCAGCCTCACACGGAAGGTGACGCGATGGCTATTGTCAAAGGATCGCGATGCGCCATATAACGTCTACGTCGAACGGCGCTTGGAGACACATCCCGATTTTGGCGCTTTACAACTCATTCAAGAAGAGCCGACGGCCAAAGATCGATTGATATACTGGGATCCCAAGCTTGCGCAGGAGCAACCACATCTGTTCGACTTTGTCGTCACTCTGGGTGGGGATGGCACCGTGCTCTATACGAGCTGGCTCTTCCAGCGGATTGTACCTCCCGTTCTCTCCTTCTCACTCGGCTCTTTAGGATTCATGACCAAGTTTGACTTTGGCGACTACCAGAAGATTCTTGAAAGTTCATTCAGAGAAGGCGTCGTGGTCAGTCTTAGACTACGATTTGAATGCACCATCATGAGATCCAAAGCGCGCTTGAGGAACAGTGACGCCAAATCTCTCGCTAGTCGGGACCTGGTGGAAGAAATCATCGGGGAAGAAGGGGAGGACACATTGACTCATACCCCAGATCGAGTGTATGAGATTCTGAACGACGTTGTTGTAGACCGTGGTCCAAATCCAAGTTTGTCTTTCCCCTCCAACCCTCCCTACCCCTGACACTCCCAGGTGTGGCTCTGTCCCGTCTTTGTAAAGAGATAAGACTAATCAAAGTTATCAGCAATGTCACAAATTGAGTTGTTCGGCGACGATGAGCATTTCACGACTCTGCTTGCGGATGGAATTTGTGTTGCCACTCCGACGGGTTCGACAGCGTATAATCTTGCAGCCGGTGGCTCACTTTCCCATCCTGAGAACCCCGTCATTCTGGTGACCGCCATCTGTGCCCACACACTCTCATTCCGTCCGATCATTCTGCCTGACACAATTGTTCTGCGTATGGGTGTACCATACGATGCTCGAACCAGCTCATGGGCCAGTTTTGATGGAAGGGAAAGGTACGATCTCTCGCGACTAGTGCTAAGCCACGATTGAACCCCCTCAGGAAAGCTGACCATATCTCGACGCCAGAGTTGAACTGCATCCCGGTGACTATGTAACCGTGTCGGCGTCAAGATATCCATTTGCCAATGTGTTGCCGCAAAATCGGCGCGGCGAGGATTGGGTACACAGTATCTCCAAGACATTGAATTGGAACTCGCGAACCAAGCAAAAGGCTTTCAAGTAGGCCGACTGCGCTCGTGACCGGGGATCAATATTTTCCACGTGGTCAAATATAATTCTCGTCACGAGGTCTGGAGAGAAATTTTCTAACATTTATTGGCCTTTGCTTTCTTTTCCCCCTCTATAATTGGCCACTGAATGGCTTGACTACGGAGTAAGATGGGGTGAGGGTGAAAAAGGCCATGATTGTGCGTGGCTTTTGGAGGGAAAATCGTGGTCTTTTCACCTGGCGCACCCGGTCCTTGCGCCACTTCCCTGCAACCTCCTTGTTCTTTGCTCGCTTCCCTTTTTCTCGGTTTCTTAACAGAAGACTTGCTTCCATTTCCGCTCCTGGAAAATCGCGTCCTACTTCAAACATATCTCGTCATGGATATTCGAAGCCAGTTCCCTACTGTGCACTGGATTTGGGGCGGAGGCATCTCTTTCGTTTACGAAGTCCACCCTCGCATTGTGGTCAAGGTCCCGAAATCCGGAGAGTTTGAGAGGGAGCAATTCCGTAATGAGTTAAAGATATATCGAATTTTTGCACAAAATCGACCTTGCCCGTCTATTGTGCAGTGTATCCTCCTTTCAGACAACGGTATCTTCCTTGAGTATATGAGAGGTATGACCCCTATCGATAGTAAATAGGCATCTCTACTTGTCTTCTAACTCCTCTTGTTAGATATGTCGCTTTCTTCTAGAATACAAAAGAACCATACTCGGGACCAGAAAACTATGATGGTTACAAAAGTGGAAAAATTGGAACCTCTGTCCCTGCGAAAGGAATGGATGAACGATCTCGCTCAAGCAGTCGCTTTTCTGGAATCACACAACCTCGCTCATGGTGACCTACGGCCGGAAAACGTCCTACTTGATCGCAACCGCCTCAAGCTATCCGACTTTGATTGCGCAGCTGAAATCGGGACGAATTACGAAGCTTGTATGGCTCCATACGGCAGAATTCTTAATAGCAATGAGACGGATCAAGGAGACCGTGGAACTTCAGGCTTCCTAGGCGCTCGAACAGAGCAATTCGCCCTTGGTTCCTTGTTCTACTTGATCAACTACGGCTTTGAGGTTTATGGGGATCAGTGTCTTACAGAGGACCCTTACGAGCATGGTCCCAAGGTCGTGGACTTACTACAGAACATGGAGTTTCCGAAACTGGATCACGATCCGCTGATTGACAATATCATCGATAAGTGCTGGCATAACAGATATGTCACTGTTTCAGAATTAGCCGCGCACACGAAAATGCTTCTGGATGAAGGACACGGAGAAGGTAGCGAGGAGGATAAGAGCCACCTCCTGGAAGAGGAACTTCTTTCTCAAAGGGAAGTCTGTTTGGACCTGGAGAAGCGTGGACTTCTTCATCTACTTTGTTCAGGTGAGCCTGAGCAACTTGGATTTACTTTTGATTGGTATAGACACAGTCTCTGAGGTTGGGTGATTCAAGACGTCATGGACCTTCGGTTAAAAATGGGAGAGCTTCTATTCCATGCTGGGAAGGTCCCTTGCTTCTAGTCTGTTTGTCAAGACAACACTTTGGCGTTGAATTCGAGTGCTTTAACAGGATCAATCTTTCGTCCATGTCATTTCTTAATATAACTAACGGAGATGGTAAAAGGTCTGAATTGCTTCAACATGTATAGGCTCTGGCTCTTGACCAGTCTTCTGTATTGTGCGAGGTCTTCGGGCTATCACACTCCAATAGAGAAGGCGAGGAAGAATTTTGGATCTACCCCAATCTGAGTATCCACTCAGAACGATACGTCCAAAGCAGTCATTTTCCTCATAATCTGAGGCTATAAAGGGATCCAGCTTTTACAAAGTTCAATATCAATTCAACCAGTGGAGTCGTGTCGCCTATTAGCTCTCTTTGTCCCACTCTGGCACGACCGATTCAAATATCACAATCCCATCTGAATGTTTTCGAAATCCACAGACATTGGTACCGTGATCGTCCAGAGAACTTTCGGGCAGAAGGTGAGGAAGAACTTTGGGTCTTTTTGTTCCAAACGGACGGAGTACACAAGCTCAGGGAACCCATCTTTGTCGCATTTGGATTTGTCTCCGGCGTCGAGGAGGATACTCTGCCAAGCCACGCTTTCTCTGATTGGCCCTTTGCTTCTAGCAATCGACCTGTCAGTAATTTGGCCGTGCATATCTGACCGTTATTCTGTCCATCAGGGCAGCTTCCAGTTCTCACGAAAGTTCTGGAAATTTCGCGGTGAGCCGTCTTCAGAGTGGAGCCCTGGTCAGTTCTCGGCCTTCTTCACCATGCTAAGTCACGTGTGAGTCATGTGACATGAAGGCTAGGCCCAGAACAGAAGAGACCCACCTGAGCACCGTGAATCCACCCGGGCATATAAAACCCTGTCGACAATTTCTTCTCGTCTTTCCATCTTCACTACCTTCGTTGCGACAGTCTACTGGATTGATGCAAAAGATCTGATGCGATCTTGCGCGGATTCCTCGCTGGCTTGGCAACATTCAACACCAAAATCCTACCCGATATTCTCTAACAGATGGTAAGTTGAGCTTGTTTTGCCGTTTTGTCTTCTGTTGCGATCGACCAGCAAGGGTTGTCTGTTCTGGGCAACCCCATTTCTATGATGAAAATTTTTCCTACATTCGCAGTTTCCACGCTAGCCATCGTCGAACCTAATCACAAGATGGTGTTGAGCGCATAACTTCCTTGGATGTCTGATTGAAATTGCTGGTCACGCTATGCAGTCTTGCGGCGATTTTGACTTTAAACTGGACCCTGCTAACATGCTCGGTTCGCAGATCTCAGATTGGTATCAGTGGGTGTTTTCTCTTGCGAACTGGAAGAGTCTGACATTGTGCGACGACGCCAGGTCTGTTGGCTAAAGGCAAACGTTCATTGTGTCGATAGCGTTGTCTGGCTCGCGCGTCTGCTCGGTCAACTCGAGGGTTTTTTCTAGTATATGCATATCAAAATCCAATCACATTTTCACATAAAACGTCTCTCATGGCTTTCCAGTAACGTCTGTAAACTTTTCTCTCTTTACCGTAGAAGTGTAATGCGTTTGTCGGTGGTTTCTCAAATCTCCAAGACTTGCATCCCCGGGCAATGTGCTCCACCGTAGATCTTGCGCAGTTATCGATATCGTCCACAGCTTCACCACAACCGGACCCTCCCTGTCTGATTCCTACCAGGTCGTGCTCGCTATCGCAGTCTTGGTCCGAAGTACCTCACAACGGCTTCAAAGCATCAATTTGACACACGAATCCCATTACTCGATTGCCGAACTCATCTGAACCATTCGCAGCCCCGCGATTTTATCATGGCGGCACCGCCCAGACACTCGGCGATGCTGTCGATGAACAACGCCGTGGCTACACCGCAGCCCATGTCAAGCGACAAGTCACAGAATCTACAGCAATCATCAACACCTCAACCCTCGCAAGGTCTACGTGTGCCATCAAATCGCAAGACGATTTACGATCGACACTTGAATCGAAGCCGAAATGCAGAGCTCAGCCGAGCTAGCTTCGCCTATCTCTTTGCCGAGATGGTCACATATGCGCAGCGCCGGGTAACAGGCATTCAAGATCTGGAGAAGCGGTGCGTGACTGACCCGCGGTCGAGCAGAGGTGATCTGACGATGAAAAGCAAGAGCCAAAGTTGCTGATTCTCTACTTTTTCCCCAGTTTGAATGAACAAGGATACCCGCTCGGTCTTCGTCTCCTCGATCTCCTGTTTTACCGTACGACGACAACTTCATCCTCTGCCCTCTCCAGCTCCTCAACGTCCTCCTCTCCGCCCAATCGTCCACTTCGTATCCTCACACTACTCCATCTCATCCACGGTCCGCTTTGGCGCCTGTTATTTGGCCGCTCCGCCGACGCCCTCGAGCATTCGGTCTCGCCAGACACCCCGAACGAATACATGATTACGGACAACGATCCGCTCGTCAACACCTACATTAGTGTGCCGCGGGAAATGAATCAGCTCAATTGCGCGGCATTTGTGGCGGGTATTATTGAAGGCGTCTGTGACGGCTGTGGGTTCGAGGCCAAGGTGTCCGCGCACAATCAGCCAACGGAGATGTGGCCAAGTCGAACGGTCTTTTTGCTGAGTTTCGGAGAAAGCGTCATGGAGAGGGAGAAGGTGCTGGAGCGATCGGGCATCAAATAAACGTCTCGTACCGGAGATTGACGGGCTGTCCGCAGATGCGCTCAATGCCCCCGAGAATCAAGCATGCCTTGCCCTGCACGGGGAAACGTTGGCCAACGCCGGCCTGGTACGCCGTGGCTAAAGTCCTTTTTTACTGGCGTGACCACTTTTGTCTGCCTGACGGCTATCTGAGAGGTACGTCTTACGTAGGGCCGAACGAGAATCTCCGGGGACATGCAATTAGATGGCTTGATGCAGGCGCTTTCCGCATATAATTACGATTTATAAAGACCTGACGGGTTGATGGAGGGAAATCTAGAAATAATGATCGCCAAGACAAGAAAAATGGACCTTCCCGGCGAAGGTCATGGTTTTACCATAGAGCTCAATTCTGCTGTAAGGGTAATCGCTATTCAATGCCTGTTTTATACAAAAGTGGACTCCTCAAAAGGCTTGGTTCTTCTCTGGCTTGTCATCTCAGTGGGAGCGTCGTCATGAAGTGCCTTCTACCCGTCGCCTCTTGTCGCGTTCGTCATATGGGGAGGGACTGCGTTTCCTCCGCTCTCTTGATCGACTTCTGTCGTGATGGCGGTCTCTCCTGGGAGATCGCGATCTTGATCTGTGTCGTGGACGCACAGCACTGGCATTGGCCCCGGTCGGCCCTGAAGACCCATGTCCTCGGTCGTCACCTCGATCAGGCATGAATCGCTCATCTGTAACCCCAACCGGCGGAGCGTTTTGGCGCCGTCGATGCTCAAGGCCGTCGCCGAAGCGTCCGGTATCCTCCGTCTTCAAATCACGATAGCGCGTACGACCTTTCTTTCCAAGCTTGGTCATATCACGAATCTGCATGTACTGTGGTAATGTCTCAACCGCGACCTCGTCGGCGAATCGGCGACCCATCACATTGCGTTGATCCAGACCCTCGCGCTCCTGTTCATCCCGGAAGAAGGCACCCTTGTGGAAGTAGCGTTGCATAAACCCAGTCTGACCCCGATTCGCCTCGCGCTCTTCGTTCTGTTTAGCGATGAATTCGCGGTCCTCACGATCCCGCTCCTCCGCAGTAAGGTTGCGCCGGCGCTCTACCTCTTCGCGTTCTTTCTCAGCCTCTTCGATTGCTTCACGCTCACGCTTCACACGTTTCAATTCCCGCAGTTTCCACGCAGCATATTCGGCTTCTGGGTCAATCCCATCGCGGTCGTCAATGGCAGCTTCGTCGTCGGCTTCCGCGAGATCGTCATCATCCCATGCCTTATTTGCTGCAGACCGCGCGATAGCTTCTTTCTCAAGCTGATCGCGCACCAGTTGATCGGCTAGCTCTTGTCGCTGGACACGTCGGGCTTCATTCTCAGCTGCAGAGTCGGCTGCACTGATAGAACGTGCAGTCGAGGCTTCTGCGCCCTGGCCACCGGCATTGCCTCTCTTGTCCTTTTTGATAAATGTGGGACGAATCAACATTCGTCGTGGAGCCTCATCCTCTGAGCTGCTTTCCTCTTCTGAACTTTCCTCCTCCTCTTCTTCTCCTTCATCTTCGTCGTCGTCGTGGGCTTTCTCGTCGTCAGCACTGGCTATGGGCCTTGTCTCGGGCGCTGCTCTTGAGACTGTTGTTGTTTGCGCCTCCTTCGTGATCACATGAGCCTGATCAATATCCTCCTCGTCTGTCACAAAGCCTTCCTCGTCCTCATCTTCTTCTGGTTGGCTCTTTTGAACCGCAGCTGATGGGAATGAGCTGGCTTTGGGAGCCTGTTGCCGTCTCCTCCGCTGCTCCTCCGCGCGGCGCTTTCGTTCTAACTCCTTCTTAGCCTCGACATCTTCCTCCTCCTCCTCTTCCTCTTCATCGGACGAGGGTTCTTCGGCGACTGCCTTGCCAGGTCGGTAGCGGCCAGGCCTAATCGGATTCGCGGTCATCCCGCGATGATGGGAAGGAAGCGGAGGCGGCATGGTTGTGGAAAAGTGGACAATCCGAGGCCGCGTCTGGTTGGAAATTGCACTGTCACGAAACTAGACTCGGGTTTTATGAAATGAATGTTGCGATTCGCCGGGCGATCGAACCCAAAGGCTGCAAAGCTATTTTTCTTATCGTGGCCGCGCGCACCGATGGAAAGTCGAGCTTCGGTTTGAGATGATGTTGATAAGATCACGTGGTGATAAGTGATGACGCTGGGGGGTTCAATTCGTTGATGTATCTTTTCTTGAGGAAGGATTCATTTAACAATTCTAATCACCGAACCCAAAGTTGCTTCTTTTGTACATAGTCTACCTCTCCCCCTCCAACTTCGATTCCAACAGTACAGGTAATGGTTGTGACTGAAATTATAAGCTGAACTCGATTTCCCGAGTGATTCTTCGCGGAAACTCACCTGCCTGAGCGAGTCGGGACTGGTCTAATTCACCAAGACCGGACTTTAGGTAATTTGTCCAATACTCGACTTTTGTTCCTTGGACTTTGTCAATTCTCCATAAAATTGAATAGAGGTATCTGGTTCGGAAAATGTCAAGGTAGGTAGCTACTACATAATTTGGACCCGACTATTGTAGGCACTCCCATGGTGCCTCCAGTAGCTTCTCAGTATTGTCAAAATAGTCACTTTCTAGTTGCCCGTCGGGTGCAGACCGATCGAGGATCAACGAAGAGCTCCAGTGTAGCATGAAAAGGCATGAATAGCTATAGTACATATAGGTAGACTAAATATTGCGTGAGAAAAGCTTTCATCAATAAGGTATATCTGTCTCGGACAGGTTCTTGACTATCTTCGGACTTCAAAAGTGAGTCCCATCTCGCGGGCAGGTAGTTAAGAATGGGTGTGGAGATATATCTCCGCTGAATGAGATTGATGAGGTAAACAAGTGTCAACTTCCTGGGCGGGCGATAAAGTTGACAGTTAAGGGTACCAGAGCATCGTTGAGTAATTTTAATATGACTCTATGCATCAGTAGTCCATTCAGTGTGAGATCATCGCTTCTTACATATTTTACGCCGTCCATTGACTCGGTTTGGGAATCGTCATCGCCCGGGCTTTAATTATCAGAAATTCACGTGACCACGCGTCCGCGTATCGCGTCTCGAAACTACGGCATCGGATCTCTTCGATGATCATCAACACCTCATTGAGAGCTCACTATTTCGACAGCTGTGTCCTGGCTAACTATCAATTCTCAAATAAAAAACTCTTGGTTCTCCGTCGGTGAAGTCTTTTGCGATAAAAATCTTTCAACATGTCTCTTCAAACCCCACGCATTCTCCCAAGCCATCTCAATGCTTTCCACCCCTCCAGCTCCGGCCCACGCTCAACACATACAGTTCGCATCCTCGGCACCGTGTCTGGACTGCGCGGCGACCAAGCGACGCTTACATGCGGTAACAATGGTGACGTGACGCTTCTCTTGAAGCCGGATTCACACCTCCAGATGGGAAAGCTTGTCGAGGTCGTGGGAAAGGTGACCGACTTGGAAGGTGGCCAGGTAGGCTAGCTGCATGCATCGGACCCTGCTTGGGATCAGGAGGAGTCTCTACGTGTGGCGGGAGCTTATCGTAGTGTTCTGCCGCACAGGGACATATTCTGGGAACCAGAAGACAAGACTGGGAGCTAACGGCTATTCTTCTTCTAGGGGCTGGGCATTCGAGTATTGGGCACAACAGACTGGGGCAATCCCTCTGACTGTGGTACGTTTTTGATGCGCTTCGCTTGTGGGAATGGACGAGCATCTAGGTCCAGCTGTAAAGATAACTAATGTTTACGGCGGGGGTTACAGACTACAAGATTTATGAGCAAGTTGTGGAGGCCACGCACCGCTTCAAATCTATTTTCTACGATGGCGAATAAAAGGGCAATTAGGGGGAGCTGGCGGCTGGGTGGAGAGCTTTCGAGGGGGAAGACTTTCGCAGGCGAGGAGATGGGACTCGACTGGTAATTCAAGGTACACCAAGCCTTTATCCTGTTCCATCATCGGCCTCTATGTTCCAAGAGCTTGCATATAACGGACGAATTCATGATCAATTGAGTATCTTTCTACTCACGATTTGGGAGATTGTTAACTTGTTGGCTCCGGTAAGAGAATTACTCATATGGCGAGGCAGACTTTTGTTTCAGGATTATCAATCGGGCTCAGCTCTCTTCATCCATTCTGAATTGGAAATCGACGAATAGATGGATGCGCCGTGAGTTTGGTTTTGGATGAACCTGCCACATAAAGATGCAAGTCCAATTCTCCGTGCGTAAATCCAGACCTCTAGGTTTAACATCGAGTCTCAGCTATGACCCCACTGAAAGACATGCAAAATGCTGAAGGGCAGATTGTTCTTGTGTATTAAATTGTATTTTGATTCGGCACAAAAGCTGCTCGGAAAGCCATCTATCTGGTTTCCGGTCATAATGTATTACTAAAACAGAAATCACCACACGACTCAGAGGCGTGGCCAGTCTAACAAGCGGATCGATCTCTGGCATCAAATCCAGAACAAGAGCGGGTCATAGAGTACTCATCCATATCCCAAAACGCCGACGCTAATAGTCAAAGATAACAGAAGAGGTCAAAGCAAAAGCAAAACAATATCGCATCACAGAGGGAAAAAAAGAAATAGTGCGCCAATCCCGTCAACGATCATGCATCAGGCATCGCAGACTGATCAGACTCCTGAGGAAGTTTTGCCACGTTGGAAGCAACGACATCCGCCTGAAGAGCGTCAGAACTGTAAAAGCCCGAGTCTGGAATAACGCCTGTGGCGAAGTTGAAAGGATTGAATTCCGCGCCTTGCATGTTCTCTTTGAGGATAGCCGGATCCGAGAGAATTGCATCGATGAGATCCTCAGGTGGGTTGTTCTCATCTTCCGACGCGGCGGGAGAGACGTAATTGGAGGGAAGCCAGTCCGCCCAATTGCTGCCGGGGAACTTGTCATTTGACAATTGGAAAGAATTGACGCTGGTGGGCAGCTCATCAAAGATATCGAGAATCATACCATCTAGAGGTGCGAATGCTTCGGAGTGAAACCCACAATCGGACAACACTGAGTTGCCATGCTTGGAAGGCGATTTTTGGGGGGAGGTCTCCACACGAGGGGACCGCCCTGGACTTCCTTGGATACGCTGCAAGCGTTCAGCACTCAGCCGAGTGGCAGTGGAAGCGGTGACATCTTTCCGCTTGAGGCTCGTAGGGGAGTTGCAGGGTAAGGACTGACGTCTCTCCTGCAGTGCAGCACGTGTGGGTCGGCGCCGAGGAGTAGGACTGACAGGAAGGTCAAAATCCAAAGCCGAGTCTTCGAAAAGGTCGTTAATGGCATCGTGTGAGGGCTCCAGATTCTCTTTTGCCTGCATTTGCTTCTCGGTCTTGGAGAGACGAGGGCTGCGACGGGGCGAGCAGCTGTTCACCATTGACGGGCCCAGTTCCTTCAGCGTTCCTTCCTTCTGAGAAGACGCAAAAAGGGCACGACGTACAGGCTTAGGAGTTAAGTTTGTCTCGTCGGGGGCAGAAAATTTCCGGATGTCGAGATTTCTGGCCGGGCTGGACTGGATGGCGAGTCGCAGGGCATCACGAGCTTCGTCTTGGTCCCAGCAAGTCTTCTCGCTCGATCTGGTCGGCTCTGCACTGTTCGCCCGTCTCCTTTTACTCGGATAATCTGCTTCGTTATCAGGATCCTGAGCTTGTTGACGATCCTGACCGGGGTCCTCATAACTTTCGACGTTGGGGGTCTCACCCTCCTCATTCTGCGCGGATGAGATATCGGTGGGGGCAGGAGAAGACTGGGCCGGGCGAGCGGCGGTAGCCTTGCTGCGAGTGCGTGTGGAGGGCTTTGACAGAGGTCCGCCACTCTGTTTACGATTCCGAGAAGAGCGCTTGTGCTTTCCGTCCGCTGTGGATGCGGTGGCCTTATTATTCCACCGGTTCTCTGGACGCATGCTTTTGAACTTGTGTAGCCACAGTCCGCATGGGTTGCAGAGAAGCAATTGACTCCAGCCATTATCCTCGGGAGTAATTCCAAGACCCTTTTTGTAAAGTCTGAATTTGGCAACTTCTTGCTTGTCATTCCTCTCAAGAGCCTCCCAGAAAAGAAGCCCACGTGGCTTCATTTCTTTTGCATCTTGTTCACTGCCAACGACATCTTTCGTCCAAGCCCTTCTCCACGTAGGCGTTTCGATGGACCCGCAGTTCTCGCAATAAGGGGGAACGGCACCGCTCGCAATGGCCGCATCCAGTCGTGCCTGAACCTGCATGGCTCTACGCGCTGCGCCCCCACTGCGAGGCGCCTTCCGGGTACATTCGGGCTGGGGTGCGGGTGTCTCCACGACAGAGAAGTCACTCATGGGGCCTGCAGCGGACTGTGAGTGTTGGCGCGTGGGCTGGATGTGAACGACAGGATCACTGGCTGGGGTGCCTCTCAGAAGCTGCTCAATTTCGCTTTGCGACATGGGAGCAGGTGCCAGTGGCTTGGGCGTTGGTCGGATGCTCATACGCGAAGAGGGTCTTGACCCAGATGAAGTACTTGGCCGGGGTACTTGGGCGGCTTGCTGTGACTTTAAATCCGTTGGAGCTTCGCTGGCTGTCATCGCATCGGTCATGACTTCAGAAACCAAACCAATAGCACTCGCGGGAGACGTGGCTTGAACCGTCGAAAGTACGGAACGAGAGCGTTTCTCACCAGTCGTCGGGCGATAATTGGGTTTTTGGGAGTCTTCAACGGGAGTAGCGGCACTGTCGTCGATGAAGTCATCCAGCCCTCCACTCATGAAGCCCGAATCCGCGTCAATCAAGAGTGGAGGCAAGTTGGGGCTTGATCGGGAGGAAAATCGAGATTCCATGACGGGGGGCGACGAGGGCATGTTAAAAGCTGGCTCAAAGATGCCCTGATAACGCTCCTCAGGCGAGTGTGCATTCTGCTCCTGCGATAAATCATCACTGTTGTGGTAAGGTGATGCGTAGGAGCTGTTGCTATGCGTGGAGCTCTCGCGTAGCAGACTTGACGGCAGTCGCGCCCGTCGAGAAAAGCTGGATGGATGAGAGATCGGAGTGGGCGGGCGAACTGGCTCATCCTGCGATTGCTCAGTGCGGGTGACGGGGTTGATCGGAGTGGGACGATGAATTCGAACAGAGGCGGCGGTACTGGCAGCTACTCGCAGAGAGCTTGGTTGCCGTTCGATGTTCATATCCGATTTTCCTGGCCAGCCAGCCTGGTAAAGTTTGGCGCGCTTCCTTTGCTGAGGCTCCGCGATGTCCTCTCCTCCGCTACCGTAGCCTGATTGGAATGAGTCTCTGCGCGCACGGTTGCCAAGCTGGTGAATGTGGAAGTCGCTTTCCTGCATCGAGGCACTCGATGAAGGACGAATATTGTCACTGTGAGAGAAGCTCTGGCGGGACTGAAGACTCTGGTGGTTATGCGTAGGCGTGCGAGTTCCTGCTGGAGTGGACATTCGGCTAGGAGGACCGAACGAGTGGGTTGGCGAGGATGACCGGATCGACTCGTTGGTTGAATAAGCGGGGTATTCTCGCGGCGTGGTGCCATCACTCAGAAGCCGGTGAACGCGCTCGATGCCAGATTGATCCATTGGCGAAGCGCCACGGCTCTGACTTTGATTCCTTGAAGCCTCAAGCAGGGATGGATTCTGTCTCAGAAAAGCCGTCCAGGACTGTGCGTCGAAATCGTGAGGGATGAAGTTGCTCAGTTCACGATACTTTTGCATGCTGTCCAGGTATTCGCTTTGCATCACCGTAGGCACGGGAACGAGCCGAAGTTTGACTTCCAGCGTCTCATGAACACCTTTGGAGAAAAGACCCATTGGGTTCTTGCACACACGACCTGTTACCATTGTCTTGGATTGATGAGCGGGGGCATCTGGTGTGGGCGAGGCAGATGCGAGCACCCATGACAACATTCCCTGACCAACCAAGGGCGTCTCGTACTCAGAGTAGTCGTATGCGTAGACTGTGTAGTCTCTGCCCAATTGGGCCACCAATTCGGGACTAAATCACTCCACGTAAGTTTTCTATCTCTTTGGACCTTTATGGGGAGATAGGGCGGGCCAACCTGGCAGAGACGATGGCCTGAATGCATGTCTTCAATTCAATGACTCCGATTTGAGTCTGCTCGTCCAGGTAAGCGGTCTGAAGGTCCAGCACATGCGGCCAACGAGCCAAACAGTTCGTCTTATTCTCGTTGTCGAATGTGTACAGGACCTTCAGTCTCATGGGGCGGACGGTAATACCGTCCTGCGAGTCCATCTCAACAAATTCTTTCTGTAAACCATGCAAATAGCCAAGCGGAGATGAATTGTCGGAAATTGACAGTGAGCAAAGACCGAAAGAGTGCGGTGGATAGAGACAGCGTCGATGCTTAGCAAGGTGATGGTGTAGCTCGCAGGGTGGTTCAAGTCTGACTTGGCTGGGAGTGTGCGACGGCGGGAGATTTATTCGCTTTTAGTGAAAGGCCGGCAGGGATAACGGGGGAAGTGGAAAAGGGCGGGCGGGTCCAGGCCGAGCAACTGTTGAATCTGTCGCCAGGGAGAATCGATAAGCAACTGGGCAGCCCACTAGAGGGGAAAAGCTGGAGCGCAGGAATGTTAGCAAGGTCATAGACAGCCAAAAGTCCCTGGCAACGTCCGCGATGTTGACCGCTTCTTGCAAAATAGTTTCCAGGACAAGACCAATCGAGGATACTCAAAGTTGGAATCACTTACAGTTGCAGGTAAGATGGAGGAGAAAGAAAAGTGGGGAGATCAAGAGAAGCAAGGAAAGCGGACGTGGGTTAAGAGGGAAGAAAGCAAGCCTTGCATACGCGGGTTGAAGCTATCCGCCGAGCAACATGCGTGGACGCGACGTGACGCAGCCTACCGCGTACAGCACTTGGTGCCTTGTCTTTAAGGCATACAACGTTTCCGGGTCACGAAGTCATGTGATATCGATTATCGAACTTGACGGCCATGCCGTATCGCTGGGACTGAGAAGACGAAGAGCATCTAAGACCTTTTTATACCCCACCTCTTACACACCATGGCGACCGCTCCAGACCCCAAGATCCAGTAAGAGCTCGAAGATGTGACTCATTCTCAATCTGATGAAGCTTCGCTGACTTCTCCGATCTCCGCAGAGACCTGCTCAACAAGCCCAAGAGCGAGCTCACGTATGTGCATTTATGTCCTTCCATCTCAGTTGCCCCCACCACCAGCTGCAGTGAAAGCTTGCTTGGATTATGTTTCTTCATCAAGTCATGTGCTTCTACCTTGTGCCGAACTTTGGTCCAGACATTGCGCTGGTGACTTTGATGATTCCCGACGACATCTCCCGCCCTCTCCTCGGCCTGGTCACGTTCTGGCACATGCGGGCTATGAATCGGATACGGACGACTAACTGTGCATTGGATCTATCATAGTGAATATGAGGTCGCCCTCGTTGAAGAGCACGAGCTCACGGCTGGCCCTCTCTCGCTCCTCCAGACCGCCACTCGCACACACACCCAAGTTCTGATCTCTTGCCGCAACAACCGCAAGCTACTCGCTCGGGTGAAGGCTTTCGACCGTCATTGCAACATGGTGCTGGAAAATGTGAAGGAAATGTGGACTGATAAGCCCAAGGGCAATAAGGGCAAGGGTGTGAACAAGGAACGCTTCGTCAGCAAGATGTACGTTCACTCGCCGGGCCGCTCTCGAAACCCAACTTGCGTCGAGGGGGTTCAAGCTTCTTGCGTTCAACCTGCATATGACTTTTTGTGATCTTTCTTCCCCGTTGACTGACAATTATTTCCCTTCAGGTTCCTTCGCGGCGATTCTGTCATCCTCGTTCTGCTTAGCTGAGCTTGGTACTTCACCTGGGCTATCACTACCGTATTTCTTATCGCGCACACTTATCGTACTGGGGTCGCCAGAGCCCGCGCTGTCTGTGTTTGAATTCGACGGGGCTACTGATCCCCGTATTTTGTGCAAATGCTTCCGTGCCCTTGAAGCCTCTGCTCCCGCGCTCGACATTCTGCGGGGCCAGAGACTTTGCCATGTTGTCGATCTCGATACCCTTTTTTTTTCTCTCTCTTACCTCCTGCCACCCCGACTGCAAATGCCCCTCCGCCCTTGCATTTGGTCACCGCTAGTCCTAGCCAGAGCTTAGCTTTCTGAGTTCAAGTCGGCCTGTAACGGCACCCTGGCCGATGCTCACAAAATATGGACGAATGAAAAATGAAATGTGCAATGGTGTCAAGATCTTTGTCTTTCCGCTATAGATCCATCAAAAGAAGGGCCCTGTTTACACGATCCATTTTCTCGTATCCACAGAACATCTTCACTTGGTAATCTCTCTTTTCGAGTCGCTATTGTCAAAGGGAAATAGTCTTCTGATTGAAGGCTTGCGTGCTCCGAAAGCGTCAAATTGTTGGGGGAGATCTCACGAATGTAGCCGATCCCCACGCTCGTTTTCAAGTCCCAAAGAACCAGAGACTTTGACTAATTGAAATGATCCCTCTCCCCGGCGCGCAACAACGCTATAGATGGCCCAGCGAGAGAGAAATCTTGAGACGTGGCGAGAAAAGACTTTGTCCTCGATCGCTCTCGAACCAGCTGATGCATAGAAGCAATCCGCGCTTTCAAAAAAAGTACACGTGCCCTCCTACCAGTTATACCGGCTATGCACGTATTGAAGCATACTCATGATAGTCCGTTTTTGGTTTTTTTTTTTTTCCGTTTCTTGCCAATGCCGCTCAATTCCAATTGCGATTAAATACACTAATGCCCAATGCTCATACATAATTCAGAACGCCTCGGATAGTCCAGTCAAAAATTCACTTAGCCCATACGCTCCTGGATCAGGCACCTTGCCTATCCACTCAGTCTCACTACCCACATAGACGGAACGACCCAGGCTCGCTTTCATACTCTTAGTAGACTCGGTACCCCTTTGTGCAGCAGCAGCCGCCGCCCGCATGTCCTGTGTTTCATACAGAGTCTCGCAGAAAGGAACTAGCGCATCCATCAGTGTGCGGTCGCCTGGCTTCGCGGGCGTGTACTGGCTCAAGGCGGTGACCGAGTGCTTCAGTGCCTTGGCCCAGATTTCTGGTGTTGTTTGAAGCGGGGAACCTGTATCTTGGGCGCGAAGTCCGTGAACGAGTGCGTTGAGGAAGATTGCATAGATGGCGCCAGATGTGCCGTCCATGACATTTTCGACCACTTCGGTGATGCGGAGAACCGTCGGAACGATATCGTCGGTCAGGGCGGGGGACGCTTGGTCGAGGAGTTTCTGAATGGCTTCGGCGCCGCGCTTGAGACCTATGCCGCAGTCACCATCGCCCACGATGGTGTCGTATCGTGTTACTTCTGGCTCGGCAGCAATGACCCGTTTCAGACCCGCATCGAGAACAGTCTTGATGATGGCTGGATCCACTGGATATTGAAAAGTGATGAGTACTAATGCCCCCCCAAAAAGAAAGAGAAAAACACCAATTCCGTTTGCGATGGACAGGAAAACTTACATTGCAGGTTACTTGGTGTCTCTTCGACAATGTTGGTAGCCTTGAGCTCCACGGGCGTATCGACGCGGTCATTCCACGTAGCTGTAGAAATGGGCGCTGACCAGCCCACAGCCTCGGCCGGGGCATCTATCAGCTCTAGCATCGACTTGCCAGCACCGAGTCCATTGTCTGCCAGTCTGAGCAATGAGATACTGAAGCCCATGCCGTTGAGACTGGTCAAGAAGGTGCCTGAAATGACCCGCACAGGCTTGATCTTATGATCCCGCACGAGCTGACGATGCACCTCATCAGTGATACCCGCCAGCTCGATAGGACTTACGCCACCCAGATTGTTGATCAGGAGGACAAAGTCATCCCCCGAGTCGTACTTGAGATATGCGCGCTCGGAGTCGTGTTGGTCCAGTAGTTGCCGCAGCATGATAGAGACAGTTTCCACCAAGTCGGCCTTCATGCGATGGGAGCCGGGCTCGTTGTGAATGCCCATTCCGATCTCCACTTCGCCATTTGGAATAAAATCTTCGGGCATCCCCCGGCCAGGAACGTGGACATGCTCAAGGGAGGAGCCGATTGAGACGATGTTCTCGTTGGCAAATTGGGCGAGCTTATATACCTCTTCAAGAGATCCCCTAACCCCAACAGAAACCCAAAGTAATTAGCATATGTAGCGTCGACTTTTTTTCTCTTTATAAAAGTGAAAGACCTACCCAGCCTCAGCCAAAGCCCCCGTGATCTTCAAGATCAATATACCACCCCCGATACCCCGTCGGCCAACTTTGCCTCCTTTGGTGCGGCCTACGCCCACATCATCGTTGATTGGGAAGAACTCGGTTCGGATTCCCGCCGCGCGGCATTTCTCCACCGCCATACCAAAATTCAAGACGTCACCTGTGTAGTTGTTGGGCAGGATCAAGACGCCCGCATCTGTGGGTACACGATCAATTGCAGCGCGGCGAATCTGCTCGGCCGAGGGTGAGGCAAAGATCGATCCCGCAACCGATGCATCACAGAAGCCCTTGCCCACGAAACCTGCAAAGGCCGGCTCATGCCCTGATCCACCTCCAGTAATGATTGAGACTTTGCCGGGCCTTCGTGCAGCATCAGGTCGGCGGAAAATGATCTTGTTTTGAGCATCAAAAGCCAGTGACGGATTTGTCAAGGTGAGTGAATTCAGTGCCGTCAGGACCAGGTGGTTCGGATCGGAGAAGAAATGTTTGGCTGTGAAATGGTCGGGTTAGAATCAAAGCTGGTCGGCTAGTCTCCATAAATGCAGCTATTACTATCCCAGCGCATCGTTGTTTCTGTGGAGCGGGGGTCCATCCACGATAATAAACTCACTTTGCATGATTGAGGTGAAGGAACTATGTGTCGCAGTTCAACTGATCTCCAATCCGACTCGAGCAAGGTACCAGAATATTGTAAAGCTGTCTGCCCAAGCAATCTCGCTCTTTCAGAAATAGAGATGGGAAGCTTCTCTTAAAGTAATCACCCTTGTCCGAGACCGTGAGCTAGGGTTTTACAAGTTTTGTAACACAGATATTGTCAACGCATGTGATTCGGGTATTTTGATTCTTTTCCACAAGTCCGGTAATGCGCCGTGTCGTCCACTGGCGTATAACAAGAACGACAATGACCGGCGCAATTGACAACCGGTGCGATGCGCCTATACACGCCCTGAATTTGGTCTTTTGTTCTTCGTCCGGTGGAGGATCTCCAGGCGATGCGATGGACCGGAGAAAGCGGGGAAAAAAGTGGGGGAGCGATACGATCAACTGGATGTTGCGGGGATGCTGCGAGGTTCCACAGTGTCAGCAGCTTTTCAAGATTCTCCATTGCCAGCAAACCACCGTAATGATGCAGAAGAAGGCCAGAAGACTGTCGTAGAGGAACACGGCTGAAAGTATTGAAAAGACGCGATGATATATTTACCTGTTGTGCTCAAGGTTAGTGTATAGAGGACCTGCGATAGAATGTGCGATTCCAGTATCTACTATCAATTGTAGTATGGGACGAAGAAATTCATGAACAACCCCTTCGCACAGGACAGGGGGAGCAGCAGCACTCTTATGCCGCAGCAGCGCAACCGTTGGAGCATTTACTCAATCCTGACAATCCGTTGCTTCCCCCGCTCTCATGGTAGGTATCTCCAAAAGGCTTCACCTATGCCATCGAATTGACCTGCCCACTCTTCTCAGTGCCCACATGTTCCGAATAGGCACGATCTTCATCGGCATCTGTCCCCTTGGTCTGGACCACCTCGGCTTACCCTCTACGGACATCCCGCCCCAATCTCCCCCCAGCGCCGCATCGCTGGCCGCGTGACTGAATTCGTGGTATTAAACTGCCAACTCCGAAATCTGACATCAACCTGACATTTTGGATCGTCTCATGGGTTCCGATGGGGGTGATACCTACGGTCATAGCTATCGCATCCTTTGAATTAGACCGAGAAACGTAGAGACAAATCTGTCACAAATAGGGGCCCAGTTTCTTTGCCCTTTAATTTATCAAATTGAACGAGTCCAGACTGGCAGGAAGAAGGTTAGCGTACCCACCATCAGCATACTAGTAAGAGGCTAATGGAGCCGCGCCGTGCTGTGTACTTTCTCGCCCGAGTGATCTAGTCTCCCGAGAAGATCGATGTAAGTTATGTAAATGTGGACCACCGTTGCAATGAATATCCGCGTTGTCATTTTTACATTGATTTGACCACGGAATCCAGATGTAACAATGTAGCTTTGAACAGGCGCTCGGTGCCTTGTCCTGTAAAGCGAACCTCGTATACCTTAAGGTTGCACTACAGGCTTCAAATGAAGGCGGCGGCATCGGCGAATTCAATGGGTGATCTCCATCTCAAGCTGTTGTATTTCTTTTCCATATACAGCGTCCAAGAGAACAGAGACTTTTCGTCATCCCACCAATTGACACGAGGCTCTGAATACCTTGACCAGATTCCCCGAGGGTTGATGATGGGGAATAGACTAGACCCGCGTGACATCGCCGCTGCAAGTGGAACGGTCAAGGTTCCACCTCGGAGAAGCTCCGATCTGTCCAGGTTGTCCGCACACCGCGTGCCGAGGATACCAACTCCAAGTCTTAGAACACAACACCACTTGGAGACAGGAACGGGACTTCTGCACAAACGAAAAAGAAAGAGAAGGTATCTGGCTCTGATCGACCCGGCGGTGAGTCGATCATAGACATGTACGATGAAATTGACAGGTTTATACGAAGGCAGTCCTCCAAGTGCACGACACAATACACCGGACAATGAACTCTGCAAGAACGGAAAGGCTTCTGAACTCGGTGGTTCCGCGGAAGAAATGAAAAAGATCATATGAAGTACCCTGGCGCCATACCTAACCCCCAAGTACCAGTGCTCCAGATCGCTAAAAGAGTGAAGAGGGGAGGAGAAGATCGCGAAGAAAAACATCCAAGAAAAGAGTCAAAGTCAACCAAAGCGGACCGAATGGAATCAGGTTCTACGCCACATATCTGTACTGGTTGTTCTCAGCACGCTCCATGTAGTCTTTCTCGATCAATCTGTGATTTCACGACATGGTCAGCAAAAGTGATTCTTGTAAAGGCCGGAAAAAAAAGGCCCCCAGGCCTTGAGGAGGGATCCAACACATACTTCTCAATGTTCGTCTTGATCTCGGCAGGTTGAAGGGTGCCCCGATGACGCGTGGCTTCGATCACCTCTGCGATGAGCTCAGCGTGCTTGATCGTCTTTCGACTCTTCATGATGCGCACGATCGCTGCCTGGGTTTCATAGTGTCGATCTGCAGCCACTCGCTCATGAGTGGTCTTGTTCTCTTCCTTGGTCTCCTTCAACTGAATCTGATTGATCTTGATGCGCATCTTTGCATCACTGAATCCGGTGTTGTACGAGAAGACGTCAGTCGTCTCAACTTCCTTGCCCTTGGGCGCCTTCGTCAGAACGCGGTATTTGGCGCACGCGAGGGACTGCAGAGTCCGCTTTAACTCAGGATCCGCTGCAGAGAAGAAATGTCAGTTTTCTCGATAATCAAGTGGGCAGACGTAGGAGCTTGCTTACAGAGTCCTGTTGCGGTTTGAATATCGACGTAGCGCAGCGTCTCATTCTCTTCGACGTCGTTGAAGAGAAGAAGCACAATCGCTTGGAATGAGCTGACCACTAATTCCTTGGAGCCCTTGCGGAAACGGGCGCGCAATTGACAGTGTGCAAGCTGATGCTTCCAACTAAGCCGACGGCCAGTGTGTTTGTTGCAGTAGAATTCTTGGAAATCGTTGATGGCAGTGGCAATGATCGAGGGGATGCGCACAGGAACATCGGCATACGTTGGCCAGGCGGCGGCAGAGAGCACATTGACACTGAGATCGACCACTGGGCGTTGTTTTCGGTCGCGCTCACGATTAAAAGCCGTGTATGCCGACATCTCGTCGCGAGCCACCTCGATATCCTTGAACATGGTCTCTAGATTATGCGTGAAACTCGAACCACATTCTAATAAAAGTCAGCCGACCGCACACACGGAGGGACCATGAGGAAGAGCGCATCCTACCTTTTTTCAAACGACCGAGCATGCTCTTTTCGGCGTCGTCACTTGCACTTCGACCCATCAACAGACGTCGGGCAAGGTCATTTTTGTAGAACGCCTCGAACACGGCCTTGCCTTGCACGAACCGGAAGAGATCCAACACCTGATCCAGCTGCCGATTGATCTCAGCATCCTCATCCGCCATGGCGTCCTCCTCCTGGCTGGCGGGCATCTTCCAACCGCCTTTCAGTAATCGGTCCACATATTTGGCAATCATCTCCCCTGTCTTCGGATTATCAGTACCACCGGTGGATTGCCCTTTTCGACCGAGATTCATGAACTGTCCAAATGCTTCACGCAATGTGTGACCGAGATCTTCGTTTCGGTCGAACGATTCGGCAAGGGTTTCGTCGAGCTGTTTCTTGAACTGTAGAAGACGCACAATCATCTCCGCCTCATTCTCCTCGTCAAAGACAATGTTCGAGCCCTCTTCGACGATGAAATGACCAAAAGGGGTCCTCAATTTGTGAGCCAAGCTGCGCCGGTTGAGCAGGCGATAAAGTTGCTTTAAGGCTGTCTGATTTCCTGCCCGCATGAGGCCTAGTACCTCGCTCCCATTGAGGAGGACCGCCTCATGCTCTCCGACCAAGATTTCATCCAACAGCTCGGCCAGCTTCTGTTTAGTACTTCGATTCAAGGCAAAGAGACCGCATCGTTCTACTTCGCGTTCAATCAGACGCTGGCTGTTCTCGACGAAGGATGATAGAGCCCCGGTGGATTCTCTCTGGGCCCATGACGTGATGAAATTGTGGGAACTGGTGATGAACAATGGCTCAAAGTCACTGTTGTAGACGTCTAGATGATGGAACAATTCGATAGCATCCCGAAGCAAAGTGGCATCGTGCGCGGTTCGAGTCTCAGCCCCCCGATCAGCAGTGACGAGGTCGCAAGCGCCTCGCAGGATCTTTGGCTTAAGGTTCGAATCGGCAAAGACGTAAGTGCGGAATTGGATCAGACCCATTTCCTGGATCACCGGGAAATCCTTGGAATGCAGTAGGAAGGATTGATCCAGGTAATAAAACACCCAACGAACAGTAATCTGTCACATGTCAGCTCCCGAAGGCTGCGCCAGTGAGGCGAATTCATACTCACAAGTCTCAAGTGCCATGCCGACCATGCCTCGATCACTGCCCGCAATGTATCGACATCCGTCCCACCCTTAGCCCTCTCAACTAAGGTATCACGAAGCTTTCCCGCCACATAGTTCTTGCACCGCTCTTGGACCTTCTTGGCCAGTAACGCGGCTTTTTCCTGACGACATATATTTTCGGCGCCTTTGTACAGCTCTTCCAGAGAGATGTCTTTCTTGCCATCAAAGATCGCTGACAACGCGGCATCCAGCTGTGCCCACGTCTTATCAAAGTATTGCTCATGGCTTGCCCGAGGACCAGCCCGAAGATTCTTCACCACCAATTTCTTGGCACCAGAATGGGGACTGAAGTTGTTCTGCCGGGCATTGACCCCGGAGTGTGAGGGATTTGACGCCGGTGTGCTGCGCATAAAGGCGGCGCCGTTCTTGGGCGGAGATCCGGAGAAGTTATACATCTTGTTCGGCGATACGGAATGGCCAACCGCGGGCCGCGAGGGGGACACAGAATAGCGAGATCGTTTCAGAGCGGTGGGGGTGCTCTGGTGGTCGGTGTTGCGAGAGGAGCTGGATGCGAGTAGCTCTGAGATCGTCCGCTGCGAGTGCGGTTGTAGTAGCTCTCCTTGATCAGCAAGCTTCCTCTTGCCGCTCGGCTTGCGCTTACCGCTCCGCAGATCGGGGTCGGCACTCAGATTCTGCTGCATCCAGCCGATTCAGTCCGACAATTTGTGTGGGGAAGGGGCCAAGCTGTGGACGGGGAAAGTGATGGCGATGGATAATGGATCGATCATAATTCAGCCAGGGCGGTCTGTGGCGGAGTGATGCGGGAATTGGAGGAATGAGGGGATGGCAGTGACGGATATGAGTGGGACAACGGCGGACCAGGCCAAGTGCCCACCAAACCTCCGCATGGAACCCCGATAAGATAGACGGCCTTCCTCAAAAAGGCTGGCACGTTCTATGGGACCGAGGAGTGTACTCAACCGGGCTACTCATGTATGACCTACTACTAATACTACTACTACTACTACTACTACTACTACTACTACTACTACTACTACTACTACTACTACTACTACTACTACTACTACCACCCTTCAGTGTATCCTTGCTGTCACCAATATACGGGATGGATCCAAGTCTGCATTGGTGACCTTCCATCTGTTCATGCCCCGAGCGGACTGCCATTACTAAGCTGCAAAGCCGATCGTCCGAAGAAAACATACATGTAGGCGTGTTTGACACGATCGTACTGAAGCCTGTGCTCGCACGAAGATCCTCAGTCGGGATGGTTTTTTGACCGGAGGGTGGATCGGGATCACGGCGTGCAAAGTAGCATGGCTCTTTCCATCATCCAAACCCTTCGGAAAAAAGGAAACGAAGAGACAATACAGACAAAATGTGATCCGTTGATATTTATGAAGATGCCTCCAAATCGCTCAGCCAGAAACTCCACCAAGTGATGCCAATAGACGCCGCACTACCCAACATGCTGGGGCCACACATTTTTATTTGCAAATTCATGAGAACAAAGTAGGTTGCTCGCTCTGCTGCGGCTCGGGATCATCGAACTATGGGGATGTCAGTGGGGTGCTCAGCCAAGGAATACGTAGACGCGGATCTCACCTCGATGAAGTCGGCCACTGCCACAAGCGCCATGAACGACTTGACCAGTTCGCAAAGAGCTTCGTGATGGGCGGAAGTGGTCCTCCCACCAATCTTAGCGAACCGTTTGAACACGCCCACCATGCACGGCCTGTTCTCGGAAATGAAGGTGCGCGTCTGCATTCTGATTTGTTCGTTATGAGCGCCTCGAGATAAGACCGCGGAGACAATCACGCGGATCACACAGAGCAAGAGGTCGTAGTATTTCCGGAGCGCATCCGGATTATCGATGTCTACAGGTGTCAGTGGGTCTTCCATGGAACTCCCCTTTGTGGGGAAAGAACGGAGACACTCACCGATTCCAATATCCGGATCCGCAGCAAACAGCTGCGACTCACGAACGGATTCAAACAGACCTGACTTGATGACATAGGTCGCCCCACTCTTGGTCTGAGAGAGCTGCTGGAGAAGCGCCAGGAGAGATTCGTAGTACGCCAATAAAGAGGCAGTGTCTTCCGAAAGATGGATGTCAGCATTGATTAAATTCCAAATAGATTGGTCGAAACAATCACGCTTACCCGCTGCCGGCGCCTTCCGTAATTCAGAGGGTAACGACCTCAAAGAATCCAAGAATAGACTGAGGTAGTTCGACTGCGACATTAACTCAGCGAGGATGCCATCCGTCCGGCTGTCCAGAGCCGCCAAGCTGTTCAAAAACAGCAGCGCAGCAGACCGACAAGTCTCCTGCCCAGTGTAAGCGTCGTCGCAGATGATCTCTACGAGCCCGGGGCCCGCAGACTTGACCAACTGTTGACTCTTCCGACGGAGACTCTCATGACTGATCTCTGAAGATGAAATGCGAGTAACGTAGATTGAACATATGCTGTAGAAGACTTCTCTTAGTGCCACATTCCCCGAGGCAAGCGTGATGCCACGCATTGAGACCTGGAACAGCTGGTGAAGCTTTTCATCAATGATATCTCCATTGCGAGAGGTGGGGGTTTCGGGAAGATCTGCCGCAAGCTTGCTGATCAGTGTCTCACTCAGACGACCAAGCTCGATGGCCTCTGCGGAATCATTCTCAATGGAGGCTTCCAGCTTAGGAAGGGTAAGTTGAATCGCATGCAGGATAAAGGTGGGCCTGGTGGAATCGTCGAGAACGGAGCAGGTGGTAATGGTTGTAATGAGCTCTGTCCATGCACGGAGGGCGAGGTATCGGTTGTACACAATTTGCCGACTTTGATTGGTAGCAAGTATGAACATCTTCAAGGCTTCAGCTTCAGCTTCAAAGTGCTCCTCATTTTGGGGCCGTGCGGGAGCGGAAGCAAACAGCTCGGATTTGCGGATTTGGATCAACTCCTCCACTTTCGCAATGTCGAACAGTGCCAGTGCGTCTCGTTCCAGGGTGGCGCACTCGTTGACCGGGATGGTGTCAAGGAATGTGAGTTGAGGATTGTGGAAATTGCGCAAGATATCCAAATCAGCGAAGTCAAAGAGGTCGAATACTGAGGCGTGAGGAACCATCTCGCCGCTTTCTAACGTCGAATTTCCGAGCAGAGTTGAAAGAACGCTGGTCTGAAGTGCTGGGGAGCTTACTTTCGCCGCGGAGCGTATTTCAGTAGCTGCATACGAGAACAAGTGGCTGCGATAGAGCAAAAACTCCGCCAACGCTGAAGTAGCATCGGTCATCCAAAATTCCTCAGCGGTGAGAGGATAGCCATTCCATAAGGTGTTGGGGCCAATGATGGGTTGGCCCGCGAAGGCGTTCATCAAAAATGCATTGGAGCGCATCTCACTCAAGGTGAAGAACGTGGCGAGCTTTGACGACCAAAGATGCTTGAGAACTTCAAAGGCCATCCGCTTGAGGTGCACGGTGTATGAAGTGATAGTTCCGTCTACCTCATCCGGATAACTCTGTAAAAATCCTATGATGGCGTGCAACAACGACATGCCGTTGGCGAACAGCCCGTTCGGAGGCAGGTCAAGGATGTTGCCCAAGCAGCTGAAGCCAAGAAGTAAATGGGCGACCGTGGGGCGGTCTGTGATCATACCTAGACAGCTATTCAAGAGCGCAAGGAGGCTTTCACGAATCACGTACCCAGCAGTCTTGGGTCCGCATTCAAGCTCTCTCAGATCAGGCTCCATCATGGAGACTAGTGAGCGTGCCACGCTGTCAACATCAACCTCCGATGCTAGAACCTCCACAATCTTGTTGGAAGATTGCCACTTTACAATCTCCGGCGACGACATCTTGTTCAATTTTCGTGAGCTTGTGAGCTTCTCAAGAAGTGTCATGGAAGTAACAGTGAGTTGCTCATGACCTGTGCCGCAGAAAAGGCAGAGCGCAGGTACAAGGGACAAGTTGTTCAACACGCTGTCTTCAAAAGAAGCAAGCGAGGAGTTTGCGACAGTGGGGCGGTCTGTGAATTTAGACTTGACCATTGGCTTCACGACATTGAAGTATGTCGACTGAAGATCCATCAGTAAGTTCATGACCTCAACGCTGCGTAGTACCGTCAAGACCAGAACCGAATCAGACGACGCTTGAGCTACTTCTGAGATGTCAACTCGGCTAATTGAGAACAACGCCTTCAAGACATTCTCATTGAAAAGCCATTCCATCACACGGGAGAACGCGTGTAGCCGGGTATATGACTCAAGATTAGATGTCTTCGCAGCAGAGTCAATAAGCGTCGACTGACTGAGAAAAGTAACAAGATCCTCGTTGAAGGTGCGCAGGCTTGTGACGACGAATTCAAGACAGTTGTAGGTCAACAAGCGCGAATGGTGGTTTCCTGGATCCTGCATTCTCCGGGAAAGAGCATGGCCCATTATGAAATCAATATACGGTTCAATCCCAGGCATTCGATACGCAGCCCCCAAAGAATCAGGAAAAGGCAGAGAAAAAGCCTGTGCGCCGGGGTCGGAGATGGGTGTGACCAAAGCATTTATCAACGTCACAAGGGCGTTAGTCTGATCGAGACTCTCGCCAATCTTCTGTAAAGCCTGCTGCTGATACCACAAACTGTGATTTGAATTGGCAGGTGCTTTGATGAGTGTTGAACTTTCACCCACTGGCGCACTAGTCAAAAATGAGTCAAGGGACTCCCACATATCAAATCCGTCCCCCGGAGTCTTGTCGATCATCAAAGACGACAGCGTAGTGAAAATAGTAGCCCTCAAATGAGTCGGGATCGGCCCTCTACATAAAGTGAGGAGCTCCTCCGCAACTCTGAAAGACTTGTTTTGAAGCATCCAATCCCGAATGGCTGCACTCTGCCTGCATAAATGACCCATGAGACGGAGATAGCAAGTAAGCATCACCGGGGACTCTGGCTCGCTAAGGTCCACACGCCCTGTCTTTCGAGTAGATCCAGGACCTTGTGCCGCCTGTGGAGTATGACCACCGGCTTGCGCTTTCTCCGTGACACGTGTGGCATAGAGGTGCAATTCGGCAAACATTTGACTCCAGTTCATGTTTGTGGATCGCCTCAATTTCGAGGTGAGAAACTTTTCCTCCTCGGTCAGAAATCTGTGCGCAGCAGCGGCATTTTCTTCTCCCTCAGATATCGAGCATAGCATCTCACAAAAGGCACTGACCCGCGGGACAGTCTGTCGTTTGGATGCCCATTGTAGGAATCCGTGGAGGTTACCCTCGACGTCGCCCCAGAACTCTTGCGCGGCATCTTCTCGACGCTCAAAAGCGAATGAAATGATCATCAAGAACGTTTCCAAATGGGTCTTTGCCTCTACAAGAGCACGATTTGTGCTCGATGTGAGACCATCCCTGAGAGCAGTTATTTGATCCAAACGTTGTGTATCCTCCTCAGATTTGAGTCTGCGCACAGCGTCGGGCATATTCGCAATACAAGATTCCACAAAGACCTCGAAGTTCTCCATCAATAAGGCTTTCATGTAACTGCTGCAGTGGCTGGAGTCCAGCAGGGTGATTGGACTTTCTTTCAAGAGCAGCGCAACCAGTTCACTACGTGCAGGTTCTGCCCACTCCTCACTATTAACGCTGGCACAAATCGCCAACATCAATTCTAGTGCTCCGTCGTCGAGCGAGACCATGAAAGTGTTTGTCCGCTCTTGAGCTTCTTTCTCGGCGTCAAAGCCAGGGCCAAGATCTGATGGACCATCATCAAAGTACCAGCCACTGTAGATAGCAAGCCAAAGAGCGGTCATCGACGCATGAAATTGGGGAAGCTTCCACGACTGGCCATCCTTGGCTTGAGTTATCAGCTCGTGAAGGCGTCGAGCTTCATCTCGCTCACCACTTTCAGCGGACCCGTATCGGACGAAGGCGGCAATGGCGACAGGGAAGTAGTGAACAATTAGCCCGTCAAGACGATCAAGCTTCTTCAAGTGAGAGACAAGAACGCGGAAGTCCTCAGCACTAGTGTAAGTCCCTTTGAAGAGGTAGAATAAAATCGCCCCAAGCGACTCATGCTGCTGCTGTAGGCTGTATCGTTGGTATTCAATGGCCTCCATGATGTCGCGATCTTCTTCTTGGCCAACAATCGACGCCTTCTGGACCTGGTCGCCCAAGAGGGACAGCCATTTCTCAACCTCCCACATAGACTCGAGCGCCTTTCTCGTGTATTCTGAAGCATTCTGCATCTGTCTGTTCTTGATTTTAAGAATGTGCGCAAGCGTCTCCTGCATGACGGGGAGGATGTTCCCTGGCTCTTCTGTTTCGTAGGTTTCTCGGCAAATCAGGCGGAGACATTCAAGAAGGAAATGGCGGCGCTCGTGGAACCGCATGATCGCAGTAATCAAGGGTGGTCGATCCAGAATGCGCGAATCTTCTTGCGCAGCTAGAAACATTACTGCCGCTTCTAGTTCATCAATGTTCAAGGCATCGGCAAGCTGAAGAGCACCTTGCTGGAAATCTTCATTGATAGAGTATTCGACTTCGGCAACCGTGATCTTCCCTGTGACATTGCGCGATTATTAGTGAGAACTGCTGAATTAAGCACGCGCTTTGCGCGACGAAGCTTAATGATTTCTTACCAGAAAGTACAGCCTGCCGACTAGCATTGCTTTTCGCGGGCTTGTCCAGGAGTTTCTGGAAGTCCTCGATATGTGTCTCTAGCTCGAGTATGAGCCGCTCAACATTGAGAAATGAGCTGTCGGTAATTGCAGAGAGATCCTGGTACAGGCCGCGAAGGCTCGCCAGGTTCTCGTGAAGCTCTGCCATGACGGCGCAAGGTGTGTAGAATTGAAGAGTGTAGCTTGGAGCTCTGTTGATTCGTGAAAGGCGGAACACGATCAAAATTCCGGGCGGTCATCCGTTTTGGCAGTACTGCCGCTCCACAACAACGCAACTCGCGAGGAGCTGTCAGAGAGATGCGAAAGCGAGCTCAACTTAAACTAGTCTCGCTGAGGCGCACCGGCTTATCTCAAGAAAAATATCAGAGCTGATGTTTGAATCTCCAGATATATTGTTGAGCGACTGCTCGGTGTTGGAAAATGGGGGAAATCTATATGGACAATGCGCTTACGCTGCTGTCCTCGGATAAACAGAAGGAACGTGTTGATGGTCTTGCAGGTTAGATTTCATCCATTGGTTCGAAAATCACTGTCTTCTTCTGAACTAAAGTGCTGGTTAGACCTCAAACACATTCTTCAGCAAAACAAAGAAACCTCTGAGCTGTAAGGGCCACGGCTAACCCTGTATTCCCGTAAACAAACTAACAACGTTCTTCGATCCTTTTCAAGACGCTGTTTCAGCGACAAGGCTTGTCATAGGGTCTTCGAAGCCCTCTTTCAATTTGTTGCTAAAGAAAGGCCAAGCTACGTTCGTGCCAAGCGTTCAAGCAGCAACTCGAAAGCTTCGGCTACACGACTGTCGTCATGTGCCTCGGTCCTTCGTACTGCAGTGGACGTGTTCCTACGCAATGTCAAAGCAAAGACTGTGCGTGCTGTTCTCGATCACATAATTGAATCGATAGCAGACCCAGGTGAAGAGCTTTGGGAGCCACTCAGTGTCGACTACATGAAAAGTCTCACGTGTCTTCTTCAATATCCCCCTCACACTGAACATCTGGGCAACGCCGACTGGAAGAAGCTTCTCGCTTTTTGCATTGATTTACTGAATGCGTCAGAAAGCAATGAAAGCCAAATTAGCATTCGGAGTGGACAACGGTCTACTCTAGACGATCATTGGGATACAAATGACAGTCGCTCAACACCGCAAAGATCAACTCAGGTCCCAGGAAACTGGGACACGTTCACTGGCAATAAGAATGCAGTTGAGGAAATTCTATTGTCTATCAGGGCTCTTACAGTTTCTCCGGGGGCCCCTCTTCAGTGGGCCGCCGAGAGCCTTTTGCAATCATTGGCGGACTTTGTGAGATCATCATCACGGATGTCTGCGATTGCACACCAACAGGCATTCAGCTGCGTTAACACGGTACTGTTGAGAATCATGTTTGATCAGTCAGAACTCGTGAGATCCACGTTATCCCAGTTGGTCCCAGTCATCCGAAGATTGTGGAACACAAAGCTTCAGCTCTTAAAGGAGGAACTTCTTATTACCGTGATGTTGCACTTGGCCACTTTGGAGAATACGACAGACGACACTTCCTCGGCCACGGACAATCGCTCGATCTATGGTCTGATAGATTGCATTCGGGCAGAGTATACTCGAAGGACCGACAAGGAGATGCTTCAAGTTGATGACCTTACGTTTAAACAGAAGCGAGATAGGTCGATCAGGCTTATACATGGACCGAGACTGGGGAACAATCGCTCAGTATTTAGCTGGACAGTCATCTGGACGCTCGCGGAGTTACTGAAAAAGGCAGAGACTGTTGCTTTGAGTGAGATCAATGAGCCTGCAGCGGCAGAGGCTTCAACCAAGAGAGCTCGTCTCTCGTCGGAGATTGAGGATGTACTTCGAGATGCAATATCTGGGGTTGGCGCACAGAGGATCTGCAGTCTTCAGCTAGTGCCTTTTCTGGAAGACAAAATGAGCGTTGATGCGAAGGAAAACTTTGTGCAAAGAGTCATACCGAGTATACTCGATGACAGTAGCTCAATTTCTTGCTGGGTAATGATAGCCTTGACCAGGTGAGGAGAGCCAATTTCCATCGAGAAGAAATGTACTAATCCACTTCAAACATACAGCATTGCCAACGGATCTAGCTGCCGACACCAGCGCCTAAAAGCTTACTGGCCACAGGCTGTAGATCTTGCGATTCGTGCTTTTTCTTCCTCCGCAACATCCAGACCAGCCTGCAATTTTCTGAATACAGTTTTCCATAAAAAGCTGCTTGACCATTCATCGGCTTCGGAAATGATGCTCTCTATGCTCTCGTCAGCAAATCTGAATGGACCGTCTTCAATTTCCGATTCAGCTCTTCAAATGTGGGCTACAATTGCCAGCGAAAAACTGGATACAAATCCCGGAGCGGCACAAAATGTGTCCCAACAGATTTGTTCTTGGCTAAGAGAAGTGTGGACCATTGGTATGTCTCTTTGATCTGTTAGCCGCCACTCCTACGCTAGGTGAGCTGTTGCTAATATTTCCCTAAAGGTCACATGTCAGATCGTTCTCAGACTGCGCAGACCGCTATATTCGCGCGCCCGCTATATCTGCTCAATCTTTTCATGGCATGTAGCAACCGTGTCTTTCAAGAGTCAAATCCGCCACACTGCGGGCCTTCTGGACCTATAACGCAAACCTGGTATCATTTCTATGAGAATAGAAATATACTGAGGTACATGTTTGAGAATGCCTGTGAAATCCCCGAGCTCGATATCGAGATCCATGAACAGTCATTATCCCTTAAGCCGTCTGGCCATCAGGATGCGGATGACCTGGTCATTATCGAATTTTTGCGGACGAAATCAGATGCCTTCTCCCAATTTTGGAAGACGACAAGCGAAGACAGAGCGCTCCATATCTCTGGCGACGTCTTGCAAATCATGGTATCTTTCTGTGTCACTTGCTTCCTTTTCGTCGCATGTGTGCCCAATCGCTCAACCCCCGAAGTGCAGAGCCTGCTAAGGAATTGCAATGCTTTGTGGGATGCTCTTAGTAAGTTCATCTGCGCGAACATCTCAAGTGCCATTCAACCATGCCTGGAAGTTCTGTCGCCTTTGCTTTATTCGGAGTCTGAACTGGAATCTTCGGGCATTGGAGTACATCTTCTTCCGTTACTACGACCATTGGTGGAGGAGCTGGGTAGATCTCGCCATGTTTCTCATGCGCAACTGCCTTTCTGGAAAGCCAGCGTGGATCCTTTTGATTCCCTGGTTCATGACAGTACAAATGATGCGTCAGGCCCGTTGATTCTTGCATCTAATCGGACCGCAACCCTCGTATGCTCTGATGCAGTTACATTTCAACGTCGCGAGACGATTCGGCTGTCTCTCATAGTTCACATGCAGGATGCCGAGCCAGCCAATACGGACCGTGAACCAGCACTTTTGGAGTACCTGAAGGGACTCAATGATTATGATCTTCTCGCTGCTCAAGCAATCTTACCTGCAGTTTATCGAGGCTGTTCCAAGTTGTCACGGGATCATCTCACACGAATACTTGAAGACGTTGGAGAGAAATGCTTACAGTCGTATGAAATGGAGCGTTGTGAAGCTTCGCATATGATTTGTATCCATATGATGACTGCGCTGTCAGAATTTTGGCTACAGTCACTGGATGATGATCTGAGTGATTCAGCAGTGGATTTGTACAGCTGGTTCACAGGAACTCTCATTGACAAAAGACGAGCCACAGTCCGTGTCTACATTGCATTCTCGCAGCTTGTTGAAAAGATCCTGCAGATTTCTCCATCCTTTGCTCAAGAGCAAGGACTGCCTTCACCGAGAACACTGATCCTGACAATATTACAACAAGGTGACGTTCAGGTCAAGTTTGAGATCGCAAACTTCTTGCCGAATCTCTTTGACCTATTCCTTCTGGAAGACCATGATGCCGTTTTCGAAGATGTATTGGAGAGTTTGCCGAGAGACCCAGATTGGATTGAAGGAATTGCTATTCGTCTTCTTGTTCTATCAAGGTTGGCATCCAGGTGGCCTTCACTGCTGCGCAGAAGTATCTATCACATGTTCGAGACTCCAGCTCAGGTTCCTGGTTCCCTCAAGTATGCTCAAACGTGCGTATTGTTGACGTCGACCGCCCTTGGGCTGCAGAATGCGCAGGAGCTCTTTCGTCTATTTGCATCTCAGGTGTTTTACACTTGGAGCGAAACTCACAGTGTCATGTCGATGCCGCACATGATCTTCGGATATGAAAATCTTGCCGAAATGCTGACGGACATCAGAGATGAGCTTGTTGGCCAGATGGTAATGCGAGGCAAGGAGGCAGATATTCAAGAGCTTGCGACCGTTCTTGGAGTCTCTTACATTGAGATCATTGAAGCTTCATTTGCCAAAGCAGAGGCTTACAGCATTGCGCGAGACATCAGCACACCACCTGGTCAAGGAAGTCAGCCAGGGGGAGCTGAGATTCGCTTGAGAAAATTGCTCGGCCCAGAACGCTTCGTAACGCAAATTGAAGCTAATTTCCCTCAAATAATTGCTTGCTTCTTCCGTACGCTGGACCGACATGAGCAAGTTGAGCGCGCATATTCCAAACGACCTCAGTTTCATTACGCTCTTGACATCCAGTCCAACATATCTGCAAGGGCTGCTTCACAGCGCCTGCTACCGGTCAATCAACAGCCAGCTTTCCGAGCTCGCTATTTACTGGACGAACTCGAATTCTTGTGCAGCTGTGCGGGATATGAGCTAGAAGACATATGGTCACCAGCCCTTGCAATATTCGTGTGCCGCTCCCTACTGGAGTCGGTACACCCAGCATTGGGATCCTTGCACGCATGTTCGGTGATTCGAAAGATCAGGATTTTGGTCTGCCTTGCCGGGTCTATCGTGTTAGACAACTATCCACTTGAGATGCTTCTCAATTCAATGTGTCCTTTCCTTTTTGATCTTGACTGTGCCGAGGACACCATAGGAATTGTGTGGTATTTGCTCGAGGCAGGGACACCTTACTTGTCGACGAGACCTGACTTCACAGCCAGTGTTTGTCTCTCTATACTTGTGTCACTTCGCCAACTTTCACTTTTATCTCTCGCAGGTACAACACAAGAGGCCCAATCTCAAGCGATCATATCGATCGTACAGCGTTTCCGCGAATGGATTTGCAGTCTCATCGAGAGTTTTCGGGACTCCGACTGGGACGATGAGATTAAATCGTCTTTCACAAAGCTACTTTCGTTGGCGAAGAGTCTGCCTACGACACCAGAAACGTCTTCTCAGGCCGAGAGAGACTTGATACTCGCCATCCTCCAAGAGCGCAATAATCCCCAATCTCTCTTGAGTAAATCTACTGCAGATATGGTGCTTTCCATGGTGTGTCCGCATCTCAGGGATGATGAGACAGAGTTCGATTACAGCTCGGAACATGTGATGGATTCTGCATCATTCACTTTCTCCCTCTGGGATACGCTGTCCAAGTTCAATGGAGGTCCAGAGTACAATCTTTGGGCTGCCAAAATGATTGGACGCTCATTCGCCGCTACAGGCCAGATCGATGAAAGGCTGACGCGTGAGCAAGAATGTCTCTCCAAAGAAATACCCCGGTTAGATGAACCGACCGTCCCATCTCCACGCTCTAAAGACACGATTCTCCGCCTCCTTTGCGACAAGCTTCAAGATCAAAATTTCGCTGAAACTGGCCTAATCGAGAGAACCTTGCAGTTGATTCTCAGCCAGATGCCATCAGACGAAAACTTGGATATATATGTCGGTGTTGTTCCAGCGCCACTCATACCAAGCCTGCTTTGGAATCCATACTCTTGTCCCTGGGTGCCTCCTCCACTCACAGACATGAGTCTTGGTGACTTGGCTGGTCAGCCTACTGACGACGCGGACAGTCTGAGTGACTGGGCTTGTAAAATAGCTCTCGCTTTGAGCAGTGCTGTCTCACATGACTATGTCATTGGGCCACTCCGCGCGGTTTTGAAAAGAATGCCCGATTTTGCTGTGCAGCTTCTGCCATACATCATTCATGAAGTGCTTCTTTCAGAAGACTCTGGGGCAACTCATGTCCGACGAGACCTTTCAAATATATTTCAAGCAATCCTCGATAATATTACTGACGGAAGAATACCGCACGCTCGTCTCGTCATTCGCTGCATTTTGCATCTACAAAATTCACCAATTACAGATGAATCGACTATCGTTGACCGAGATAAATGGCTTGATATAAAGTATGACTCGTTGTCTTTCGCAGCCCATAAGTGTGGACTACAGAAAACGTCGCTTCTTTTCCTCGAAATAGAGGCTTCGAAGGTGATCTCAAGCTCTCGTCGCTCATCGACGGCAAAATACGATCCCCCAGTGGAGTTCTTGAACGAAATCTTCAGAAACATTGATGACCCAGATTTGTTCTACGGTATCCAACAAAGTTCATCCTTGGCAACGGTTATGGAGCGCCTTGAATACGAGGGGACTAGTCTGAAGACCTTACTTTTCCAAAGTGCCAACTATGACACCGACATTCAATTATCCGATAGGGTCGACCCTTCTGGGGTCTTAAAAGCTCTCAACGCGACAAATCTGCAGGGAGTCGCTAACACATTGCTGGCTGCTTCTGGTGGTCACGGCGAGGGCTCTTCTTCTACCGCCATGCTTCACGCTGCAACCAGTCTCCAGCAGTGGGACGTTCCGATTTTACCAGCTGATTTCTCGCCTTCAGCAATGGTGTTCAAAGCTTTTCAAGGTTTGAACAAGTCGATTTCCATGTCCGAGGTTGAAGCGTCCTTGAATGAATGTCTTTCGAAATCTCTAAGCCACCTGGTTCAGCCCAGCCGTTCCACGATCGAATTAAGAAACACAATGCGAGCACTTGGCATCTTGTCGGAGATGAAGGATATTCTCCAGGCTTCTTCGTCCGAGGAAATGAAAAATGAATGGCAAAAGATCATGACGAGGAGTAATTGGCTGAAAAGCGAAAGGTATGCTGCTATTAATCATCTTTGTTTCATGGCACACGTCTTCTAACAGTCATAGTTATACGGAGGCAGGGGAAATTCTCAGCTGGCATGAAGCACTTTGTTCTTCGATCCGCAAGAATGCGTTATTGACCTCGAAGTCGAAACTTCAACCGGCTGAATCGCACTTGCTAGAGGCCAAGGTGTTTCGTCGGTCGCTGGAGATCTCAAGAAGTCACGGGATCTCCCAAGCATCATTGAAGAGTGCAATCACTCTGTCTAAGCTGGCAAAGCCATGCGCTGACCTAGGAGTGAACATTGAAGCGGCCGCGGAATTTGATCTCGCAAATGTCCTCTGGGACCAGGGCGAAATGACCGCCTCAATACGGATGTTGCAACAGCTGAAGGGAAAGAACGATCTACATAAACAGGCGATTCCGCTAAGTCGTGCTGAATTGCTTGTGACTTTGGTATGTTCTTTCGGTCACTTTTTTATGCTCCTCTAATTTGTCTTCAATAGGGGCATCGCGTTGCCGAAGCTCGGCTTGAAAAACCAGAATCGATTCTTCAAGAGTACCTCTATCCCGCTGTCAAGGAGCTGAAAGGCGTCTCTGCAGGAGAAGCTGCAGGGCGAGTTTATCATGGTTTCGCTAGTTTCTGTGATCAGCAGCTTCTGAATCCTGATGGTATTGAAGATTACAAACGGGTCAAGCAATTGCGTGATCGAAAAGAGGGCGAACTGATAGGCCTAGAGGAAATGATGCAAAAGGCAGAAGGCCGCACGAGAGAGTCTCTTAAGGTTTTCCGGGCCAAGGCAAAGCAGTGGTTCGACCTCGATGACCGCGAATACCAACGCCTTTCGCGAAGCAGGGAAGCTTTCCTACAACAGTCTCTCGAGAACTACCTTCTAGCCCTTCGAGAAAGTGAGAAGTACAACAGCGACGCGCTTCGATTCTGTGCTCTTTGGCTCGATAACTCGGAAAGCCAGACAGCGAACAGGGCGGTGTCTCGCTACCTCAAAGAGGTACCCAGCCGCAAGTTCGCCCCCCTTATGAATCAGCTTTCATCGCGACTCTTGGATGTATCAGATGAGTTCCAGGCTCTTCTCAGTGAACTCGTGTTCCGAATTTGTACTGAGCATCCATATCATGGAATGTATCAAATCTTCGCAAGCAGCAAGTCAAAAGGTGGAAAAGACCCGTCCTCGCAATCGAGATTTCAAGCTGCGAACAAGCTCGTGGAGCGTCTGAAGAATGACAAGGAAATTGGACCGACTTGGGTGTCGATCCATAACATGAACATATCTTATGTTCGGTTCGCCATCGACAAGCCCGATGCTAAATTCAAAACTGGCGCCAAAATACCACTCAAGAAATTGGCTACAGGAGAACGCCTTGGGAAGGACGCAGAGTCATACAAGCTACCTCCTCCTACGATGAAGATCGAGCTCCGAGCAGACTTGGACTACCGCAGCGTCCCCTCAATTCAAAGATTCGGATCCGACTTTACCCTCGCGGCTGGCGTCAGCGCCCCCAAAATTGTGACTGCTGTTGGCACAGATGGTGTTCGCTACAAACAATTGGTAAGTATCAACCTAGTAAAGCTTGTTCAAAGCGGGCTCTGATCCATTTCTAGTTCAAAGGAGGCAATGACGATCTACGTCAAGATGCTATCATGGAACAAGTATTTGAGCAAGTGAGCAGTCTCTTGAAGGATCATCAGCCTACGCGTCAACGCAAACTAGGCATCCGTACTTACAAAGTCCTTCCCTTGACACTGCATGCTGGCATCATTGAATTTGTGCCCAACACTATTCCCCTGCACGACTATCTGATGCCAGCCCATCAGAAGTATTTCCCTAAGGATATGAAGCCAAGCGCATGTCGAAAGAATATTGCAGATGTGCAGACGAGATCCTTTGAACAAAGAGTCAGGACCTATCGTCAGGTCACGGAACACTTTCATCCCGTGATGAAATACTTCTTCATGGAAAAATTCAGCAACCCGGATGATTGGTTTGCCAAGCGTCTAGCATACACTCGGAGTACCGCAGCTATCTCTATTCTCGGTCACGTCCTCGGACTCGGGGACCGACATGGCCACAATATCCTTCTGGATGAGAAGACAGGGGAAGTGGTGCATATCGATCTGGGCGTAGCATTCGAGCAGGGACGTGTTCTTCCTGTGCCGGAAGTCGTTCCTTTCCGGCTTACACGGGACCTCGTTGATGGATTTGGCATCACCAAGACCGAAGGTGTATTCAGGCGCTGCTGCGAGTTCACGCTTGAATCGCTCCGCCAAGAGTCGTACAGCATCATGACTATTCTTGACGTTCTTCGGTATGATCCATTGTACAGCTGGACGCTGTCGCCATTCCGGATGAAGAAAATGCAGGATAACCAGGAGGCTGGTGATGGCCCCCCCATGTTGCCCGGCGCTGAAGACAAGGCTCCCACCAACGAGCCCAGTGAGGCCGATCGGGCCTTGACAGTGGTCGCCAAGAAGCTGAGCAAGACTCTCAGTGTTACTGCCACCGTCAACGAACTGATTCAGCAGGCAACGGATGAGAGGAATTTGGCTGTGCTCTATTGTGGTATGATCCCGTGGCCCTCTGACCATTTGGGAAAATTTTTCGAGACTAACTTATCTACTAGGATGGGCTGCCTATGCCTAACCATCACTTGCTTACTCAAATTGAACGTATAAATAATCGCATTACGAAGAGAGACTCAAGACGCGACGATGTGTTTTTCCAACTTCAAAATTGATCTCTGACTTTCGGTTTCATTCTGTGATCTCAATTCCTTGTCGCTGCTCGCCTATGATCGTAAAGCGCTGCTGTCTGCCCGCCTCTCAAAAATCTCGCTGTTCTTGCCTACTAGATACCTACCCTTATACGTTATAAAGTGCAACATCAATACACATCAGATCGAGGATCGAGTACCCATGGAGCTCATCAGTCTATTTTGAGGACAGGAATGTCTCTCTGTAAGACAGTGTGTCCCTGTCGAGTTTGAAGTGAGATTAACAAAATGAATCTGACACTTGGCCCTACAACCTTTCGCCACTTGTCCAATTACCAAGCGCTCACTTCATACCTGACTCGTGAGTAGGCTGGGTTGCTATTGATAGTCTTGTCAATTCTAGACCGTCTCAAAAAGTGGATAGAAGGACAGATAGACGAGAATCTGGTGCTGCGCCGCTCGATATATTTATCGCGCAGGAATGCTTAGAGTTAGCGGAGCCCCACCTGGTTCAACCTGCCGACACCGAAAATCTCCTGCTGGTCTGCCCCTACAGAACGTATGGATACCGCGGTAGATTCCCAGGCGCCAGTAGCCATTACTTCCAACCTAGTCCCTTCCATAGGTTCTCGCCTCCACATAAAAGACACCTTTCAGTTCTCTCCTCAGATACAAATAAGAAAAGACGTCCATTTTCAATTAATTGTTTTGGTATTCGTGGCGTCCAACCCGCTGAAGCATATCCATCAAATTCGCACGTGAGACATCCTTCAACCTTTGATGATCGAATTTCTTCCCTCAAGCTCCCAACTCTGCCAAGAGGTATTCTTCCAGTAGCGACCCTTCGTCTTTTGGCAGACACCTTTTAACCTGATACAGTGATCGCAAACCATCGACTGAATATGTCTGATTCCTCCAACCGAGGCATTGTGGTGGTTTCTGGAGGCAGTGCTGCGAACAACCTTGTAGACGTCTTCAATGCGGTCCGCGACAGCAAAGATTGTCTACTCAGCTACATCATTCCAATTAGCGACAATGGCGGGTCATCCTCGGAGCTCATCCGTATCTTTGGAGGGCCTGGAATAGGTGATGTCCGAAGTAAGTGGCGTTCAAAGAGATCAATAGGTTGCGAGTAACATGAAGCGAATCGTGTGATTAACACAGAAAATCAGGTCGCCTAGTACGATTGATTCCCGACTCGCCCGCAAATCCGGAGCGTGCAGCAATCAAAGCACTGTTTAATCATCGGTTGCCTGCACAGGCCGCGACGGCAGCGCATGAATGGCTTACTATTGTAGATGGCACCTCAGGCCTCTGGCGATGCATCACTCCAGCGAAGAAAGAGCTGATCCGTTCATTTTTCAACATGCTGAACCTAGAGATCCTCAAGCGGGCTCGGCCGCCGTCATCGACTTTTGATTTTACTTCTGCGAGCGTGGGTAATCTCTTTCTGACGGGTGCTCGGCTCTTCAGCGGCAGCTTTGAGAGTGCAATTTATCTCCTGGGTAGCATTTGCGGCGTCCAGTCCGATGTTGTGCGGGTCATTCCAGCAATCAATTCAAACTTCTCGCACCATATATCTGCAACGCTTGAGGATGACACGGTCATCGTGGGCCAGAACAGCATTTCACACCCCAGTGAGGCAACAGCTCTTCAGCCCGATCGAGGCTCTAGGCCTAGACGCCCAAGCCTCCTGCTTGCCGATGGAGATGATCTCGAAGACACGAGTTCAGATGCTTCCGATGCCGTGTCCTATGAAGAGGACCATCTTCCAGGGTCTTTGGCTACTCTGCGAAACAAGAACATCGCCTTCAGCAAGGCCGGGAACGAGGATCTTCCATGCCGAATCAGTCGAGTGTGGTACATCAATCCATACGGGCAAGAGATTCGACCACCTGCCAACCCTCGAGTGCTAGAGGCGTTGGGTGATGCGCAAGCGATCATTTACAGCATAGGTTCTCTTTATACCTCCATTATACCGGCGCTCATCCTCCGGGGAGTGGGCAAGAACATCATGAAAAGCCCAGCACGCCACAAAATACTGATTCTCAACGGCTCTTTGGACCGCGAGACTGGACCTCCATCAAAACCCTTTGTAGCCTCCGATTTTGTTGAGGCTATTGCGCGGGCCTGTGAGGAAAGTCGGGGACGACATCACCAAAGAGTTTCACAGAGGCTGGAAGAATCACCAGGATCGCCGGCTACCATTCGACCACACAGTTCGATCCCGTACACTGCTTATGTGACGCATATTCTGCACCTAGACGGTCCCGGTACGCCGAGGGTTGATCGGGAACGGCTAGCAGAGATGGGTATTGAAACGCTGCGCCTATACGGGCGAAAAATCACTGCAAAAGAAGGGGATCGGGAGGTTTGCGTGGGAATGAAGTATGATCCTCAGGCCCTCATACAGGCTTTGGAGGTGGTTCTTGGGAAGAAAGGCGATGCAATGGTACGCGGCGGACTCGGCAATGGGTTGAATAGAAGAAACACTTTGGACCCTGGCCGGCGCGACAGATAACTGGAAGAGACTCAATTCACAAGCGGCAGATTTCGGATAAAAAGGAAGCGTTTGATCGCAACTATCTACAGCCGAGCAATTACCATGGGGAAAATGGTAAGAGCGGTATCAAATAAATCCACGTAACTCATGCGATTCATAAAAAGAGGACTCATAATACAGCCCTCATGCAAAGTGCAATGAAAGATACCCCCCGATGATGTAACGCCAGCTCGCTATGATAAAAATAAATGATGGAAAAGTCGTCAAGCCTGACCCGGCGCAACACGGTTGCGTTTCTTCGTGATCACTCTCAGCTTCAAAGGTATCAGGCTTCGTCGAGGGCCACTCGAATCGTTCGATGTGATGGTCTTTCGGCAGACCGGGCACGTTCCTTTTGACTGTTTCGTGTGATCCACGCGCCGATCCTCGACGGATTGTAAGTAATCCACGATGCATTTGTGGCAGAAGAGATGGCCTAGAATCGCATGCGCCAGTCAGAAAACTAGACTCCTTGATCAATTTTGAAGTGAGAGAGATTGCTCTTACCACATGACGTGCTGGTGGCGTCCTCCAGGTTATCCATGCAGACCGGACACTGATACGCAGCCAGGAGCGACCGGGACTTGTCTGATTCATCAGTCGCCTGAGCTTGAATCGCATCCTGACGCTGTTTGGCCAAAGCCTGAGCAAGCGACGATGAGTCTTCAACTTCTGTCAGGTCGATAGCTTCGATAGGACTCTGCACCTCATTTTGGGCTTCAGAGCGAGCCGGCACGTCTTCTCCATTACGGCGCTTCCGTTTGGTACCACGGGGCATTGCGTAGGATTCTGATAAGTTCAAGGGAGCAGGCGAAGCAGTAAGTGATGGAGAGATCTCAGCAGAGGTGCGCAAGAGAATAGGTGGCGGCACTTGAGTGAGATCAACAACGGAGGCTCGTCGATTCATGATGGATTTGAATGGTTGGTGGTGACGGAGTTTGTCAAGCAGAAGCTTCTCGGCGTCTCGGGAGGATTCTTAAGCTTCAAAGGTAGCCATCGGGGCTACTATATAGTGCGACTAAGTGCACGCCTCTGAGAAGGACTTGTATAAGACGTTCGACGCCGAGCTTGAAGTTGGTCGCCCGGACGATTTCAAAGAGTGAAAGATGACGATGGGATGGAGGCGTGGGGCTGTTTATCGATTGGAGATAAGTCGACCGATAAGGAAAGCGGTCGGCTCTTTCGGCTGCGTACTTTTCCGCCTCCTGCATGACGCTGTGATATCTATCGCGATAGCTATTGATTGAGTAGGCATTACTAGACGATAATTTTGTGCGATTCTTCATCACTCATCCGGCATTCCCTCTCCCACCAAGTTCTGGCAATGGCTGCATATTCCTTAACTGCTATGGTATAGTGCTTGCAATGTCATCTACCAAATGATGTTGTCTTGGAAATGCACTCCCTGTCACAGGGGCGTCTTGCAATCAGCGCGACCTAGGCTACGCCTTGCTAGTCCAATCTACCAGCACACGATAGTATCGCTGAAAAAAAGCCCTTTGGCACTGTATTCCACCTCGATAGCCGACAGGACAACCCCCAAATTCTCTCTTGCTAGTAAGTGAATGGCTTTGATCGAGATCTGTTGACTTTAATTTTCTGTGAGACCAACTGACCATCTTCAGTTCCCGCTTCGTCCAGGTTCAATGAAATTGGTGTCCAGCAGCTAAGCGACCATATTCATGGGCAAGTTTTTCCGGGAAAGGGCCGGGTGCCTGATCCCGAACTCGTGGCTCTCTCCAAAGACCACTTAGCCAGACACGAACTTCTCGGCAAATCTCAGACTGGCGCTGATCCGATTGCTTTCGATCTCCCACCACTTCACGGTCATACACTTGACGAACACTTCTATAAGATTGGGTCAGACGCGTCGGAGCCTTATTTGACATACGCGAAGAGTTTTGCCACACTAAGCTGTCCTCCCAAACCGAGGAAATGGCTGAAGCGAAGCGGTTGGACAAAGTACAACACAGACGGATCTTCCGAGTCTGTCGAGGCGCCAGAGGAGGCAATGTTGACTTTCGATACCGAGGTCATGTACAAGGATAACCCTTATGCAGTAATGGCCTGTGCCGTGAGTCCGACCGCCTGGTACGCATGGCTTTCTCCATGGCTTTTGGGGGAAACCGACAGCAAGATTCATCTCATTCCCTTGGGTGATCCATCTCAACCGAGGATAGTCGTTGGTCACAACATAGGTTATGACCGCGCACGAGTGCTGGAAGAGTATGACATGGAGCAATCTCGGAACTTCTTCCTTGACACGATGTCCCTGCATGTTGCTGTTAATGGAATGTGCTCGCAGCAGAGGCCAACCTGGATGCGTCACAAGAAGAACAAGGACCTCAGAGACAAAATCGCAAGCGAGCACAACTCTGCTGAGCTGGCAGCGTTGCTTGAGAGCAACATGCTCAGGGAGGAGGAGGAAGAGCTGTGGGTTGGGAGAAGTTCGGTGAACTCACTGAGAGATGTTGCCAAGTTTCACTGTGATGTCACCATAGACAAGGCTCAAAGAGACTTTTTCGGAGAGCTAGACCGAGAGACACTCCTCACAAAGTGGGAAGAGCTCTTGGACTACTGTGCTGCTGATGTTGCGATCACACACCGTGTCTTCCGAAAGGTTTTCCCCAATTTCCTCGAGACGTGCCCTCATCCTGTCAGTTTCGGAGCTCTTCGACATCTCTCCTCTGTCATCTTGCCCGTCAACCAAACTTGGCAGGAATATATTACGCGAGCCGAAGAGACCTACCACAAACGACTCGACGATGTGCAACGGAAGCTTCGGGAACTCTGTGATGCTGCATTGGCGGTCAAGTCTCAACCCGATGTCTACACCAGCGATCCTTGGCTGCAGCAGCTGGACTGGTCTGGCCAGAAGATCAAAATGGTCAAGGGCAAGAAGAAGAATGATCCACCACGGCCGGCTGCCAGGCAGAAGAAGCCCGGGATGCCGAAGTGGTACAAAGACCTATTTCCTTCCAGTAATGCCGACATCAACCTCACCGTACGCACAAGAATTGCACCAATCCTGCTCAAGCTCTCTTGGGATGGCTACCCTCTCGTGTGGTCGGACAAGTACGGATGGACTTTCAGAGTTCCTCGTGATCAAGTCAAAAATTATGAAAATCAACCTGTCGTTGTATGTGATATGGACGAGGAGCAAAATCTTCAGCTTCGCGACGACCGAAAGAATGCATACTTCAAAATTCCCCACAAAGATGGGCCCCAAGCTCGATGTACGAATCCTTTGGGGAAGGGTTACATGCAGTATTTTGAGCGTGGAGTTCTCTCGTCGCAGTTCGAGCTTGCTAAAGAAGCATTGGAGATGAATGCTTCATGTTCGTATTGGATAAGTGCCAGAGATCGCATCATGGGTCAGATGGTCGTATACCAGGATCAAATCAGGAATATCCAGACGGACGTGAAGTTGACTGAAGGCCGTCTGGGATTCATCTTGCCTCAAGTGATTCCCATGGGTACAATCACCCGCCGTGCTGTCGAGAATACCTGGCTCACCGCCAGCAATGCAAAGTCCAACCGGGTGGGCTCTGAGCTGAAGGCCATGATCAAGGCTCCGCCAGGTCATGTCTTTGTCGGAGCAGATGTGGATTCTCAAGAGTTATGGATCGCCAGTCTGGTAGGAGATGCGCCTTTCCAGCTGCATGGGGGAAATGCCATTGGATTTATGACTCTTGAAGGATCCAAAGCTGCCGGAACCGATCTTCATTCTCGCAGTGCTTCAATTCTGGGTATCTCGCGGAATGACGCAAAAGTCTTCAACTACGGTCGAATCTACGGGGCTGGGGTGAAATTTGCTGCGACGCTGCTGCGCCAGTTTAATCCATCCCTCACCGAGAAACAAACCCAAGAGACTGCAGCTAATCTTTACAAAGAAACTAAGGGCACTCGCACTTCCCGTCGGGCTCTCCGAGAGACCCCTTTCTGGCGAGGTGGCACGGAGTCCTTTGTTTTCAATAAGCTCGAGGAATTTGCCGACCAGGAGAGGCCTCGCACCCCAGCCCTCGGCGCGGGAATCACCGAAGCGCTCATGCGTCGCTTCATCAACAAGGGCAGTTTCATGACCTCTCGTATCAATTGGGCCATTCAGTCTTCGGGTGTTGATTATCTTCATCTCCTCATCGTGAGCATGGACTACCTCATTCGACGATTCAACATCCAAGCTCGGCTCGCCATTACGGTTCACGATGAGATCCGCTATCTGGTCAAGGAAGGAGACAAATATCGCGCAGCCCTCGCCCTCCAGATATCAAATGTGTGGACGCGGGCTATATTCTCCCAGCAAGTCGGTATTGACGATCTTCCTCAGTCCTGCGCATACTTCTCGGCCGTTGATATCGATCACGTCTTGCGAAAAGAGGTTGATATGGACTGTGTCACTCCATCTCATCCAGAAAGAATTCCTCACGGGGAGACCCTGGATATCTCCCAGCTACTGGAGAAAAATGAGGCAGCATTCCTAGATCCCTCAACTGTGCCGGTTTCGCCACCTTGTCCCGAGCAATACACTTATACCCCCCGAGAGTCGGTCATGTCCTCTTTCCAGGCATCTAATGATCTCGCGTTTATAAAGGCCCAAATCACCAAGGATGACAAAGAACTGCGTGATATTATCAGGGAGAAAACTCAAGCTGCACACAGCGATAAAGCCGCTGTCACCCGACCCTCCTTTTCGAAAACACAAAACGCTCCTAGCGGGTGGGCATCAGCCCAGCCTCAACGTGCAGTGCTCATGGATGTTGACTCTGGGCTCTACCCTGACTTCAGAAGCCCTCGGTCCACCAACAATGGATCTGGCAAGTCTCAACATCAGGTGGGCATGTACAAATCCTGGAAGCCCCGGCCTTCAGCTCGAGCACAGTCCTAATGTCACTTTCGCTGCTTTCATTTCTTTCTATCCTATTACCTCATCTTTCTTCATCTTCACCTTCTCTCTGTCTCTTGTGTTGCGTTTTTCTTGTCGCACGTCTAACCATGACTATGGATTGGCTAAATGTGTCATGCTCTTATATGGCTTGCATTGGGAACTCGGACTAGCATTGGGAATGGTGTCTCGGAATGTATTTACATCGGGGTTGAAGCCCATACCCGCCTTGTACACAATCAAACTACATTTCATCTTCTTTTTCCAGCACAGTCCGGCTCCGAAGCATGTTCAAGGTTGAATTTATCCTTGGGGTTCCGACTGCGAGCACCGTCTCAGTCTCCCCAGGTAGCAGCCCTGGTACCTCATTCTTGGGCGACTGGATTGAAATTCTCCTCGGTCCACAGATCGTTCTGAGCGGGCCAAGGCCCAAGCGAGTGTTCCACCCTCCAAATGGTTACAATTGGGTCTGAATAGGTCATTGATGACTGAGATCGCTTGAGGGTTCATGATTAAACCACCGTCCTGCTCGGCACCGCGCTTATCACACATTTGACATTGGCCCCGTCTTTGCAATCCTTGGATGCGGGCGTGGTCGATCCACTTCCGCAATTGTAGGCTGACTGTGATCCGACTTCTAGGGTTGAGTTTAATCGTTTCCATTCATGAAACATCAACAAGAATGAAACATCAACAAGATCGGATAATTACCGAGTTCACTTGGCCCTTCCGTGGTGAAATGGAACCTGCATTAACAAGTGAGTCCATCTTCAACATTCTAGGCTCTGTACCATATATCCGAAGCTCTTCAATTTAGATTCTTCTTCAAACTAACTGGAAGCGACCAGTATCAAACATTATGTTATGAGTCCATTCAGAGTGCTAATACTCCAAGCCCTCATGGCCGTCATGGGCTCAAGAGACACTCTCGTTCGCGAGGTCGACTTTGGTGTTTGCAAAATCTCGCGCCTTGACCTTATTTTTGAAAAGAATGTCCATCTCTGCAAAGGTGCGATTGGCGGTTTCTGGTAGCCGGAAGTACGCCCAGACCAGACCGATCCCCATGATGGCTCCATAAAAGAATCCGGACTTGGCTCCCCAATTCCAAGCCGCCTTTTGCATCATATGCGGGACCAGCTGTCCATATACCAGGACGGCGACATTGTAGACGGCGCGGGCCATGACAACACTTTTGTTGCGGAGAAAATTGGATGGGATTTCGGTGACAATGGTGTAAATGATTGGACCAATGGTGATGAAGAAGACAAAGTACTCGACGAGGAGAATGGTGCCAATTCCATACCCGATATTGGGATGAGTTTTGATATCTGGTATGCCCATGAAACCAATCACAAATGTGGTCGTGGTCATGAAAGCCGTTCCGGACAAGAGCAGAGTACGTCGACCCAGCCTTGGCACCAGAAACCATGCCACAAAGACGCCCAAAATTGCGAGGGAGTATTCACCCATTCCGAAATCGAATGAAGCCGTCGGGGACAGTCCGGCTTGCTCGAGGAAGTAGACAATGTATGCGACCAACGGCGCACATAGCTCCTGAATCAAGTAGGTAAGCACCGTGATCTCGGTGCGTCGCAAGTTCGTACCCTTGAACAGATCCGCATACGTGCTGGTGGACTGCATTTCATTCTCGATCTTCACTGTCTGTACCATCATGGAGACAGTGTCGGCGATCTCCTCCTCGGGACTGTCCTTGGCGCGAAGACGACGGATGACTTTGCCAGCATCGTTGATGCGACCCTTACGGACAAGCCACCAAGGGGACTCGGGAGCAAGGTAAATACCGATCATAAGAGGAATAGGTAGGATCCATTGCAGAGCAAATGGGATACGGTAAGCCCACTCCCCGGTCGACGACAGAAAGGCACGGAGCACACCGGTGCCCAGTAGGTATCCGACGCTCCAGCATAGTGACACCAGCATTGTGAGGTAGGGCCGGAGCACGTTGGGACAGACCTCTGCTGCATAGGTGGTCGTTAATGTCTGAAAAACACCCCATGGGAGTCCGAGCAGAATCTCAGCCCCCAAATACATGTAAATGCTCGTCGCAAAGAATTGTAAAAAGATGAAAGCGCACATCAAAATGAGACAACCGATCATGACCCAGCGATACCCCAGGTGATCAGCCAGGATACCGTTGATCAGCAGGCCAACAATCTGCCCAGCATTCACGCCGTTGCCAATGGCAGACTGAAGGGTTGCAGGGACTTGATACGTGCCATCTGATTGCAGTGACCCATAGCGCTTTTGAAAGGCAGGAAAAGCAAAGAAACCGGTAATGAAGGCATGATCGAAACCTTCCATGATCAACGCCGAGGAAAACCAGAGGGACCAGAAGACGGCCTTTGGGTATTTTCGAATACCCTCTCTCAGACTCATTCCATGCTCCTCCTCTGTCGCACGTTGAGCCCCCTTCAGGGTATCTTCAATATTCTCGACGTATTCCTCATCTTTTTCCTGCACCACCTTGACGGTGGTGTCATCATGGACATCTTCTTGGTGTTCAGGCATTGCAGTATCCCGCCAGGCAATAATTTACCAACCGAGAAAGGACAAGAACAACTGGGATCACCAGGAGACTCCAAAAAGATCAAGCACACCAATGCACAACTTGACTAAGTCGATGCTCGTCGAGAAACATTTTTCAATGCCGCCAGAATCTTTATATGCGTCACTGCGCTGTTTGACTCCGCATTTCCAGCCCTGCGGTACCCCCCTGTCGGCGTGTGCTGCGTGGAGATCCTCTTTTCTGGGGGATGTGCATCCCAGATGGCGGGGAAACTAACTTCATGATTCAGTCACTCGACCGGGCCAATGAACACCCGAATACGCGCGTGAGTTGAACTTCTCGGAGATGGAATATACCGACACGTTTCCTCTTTCGCTTTGGCTCATCTACGCCTGCTAAGAATGGATCATATGCGCCTCTCAACCTCCCCTCAATTTCGGGTTGTAATATGCCGCGCACCCGGCTGGAGGCCATCCCGTCATGTCAATTCCTGCTCAGAAAGAAAATTCCCCCAGCCTGGCTCTCTTACTTGGAGGCTTCTCTTGCGAAGGATAAAACTGGAACCGGTTTGTCCTCCATACCATGGTCTTTTTCTGCCGTTGAAACTCCCCTCATACTTCCCCAGTCAGAGCCCCACCAGCTTATTTGTCTTGGTGTTCTTGTCTCTTCTGGTCCCGCAGCGCCTTGATGCCAAGAAGCGCCACCAAAAATCACGTCTGAGCAGCTACTGTCGACTAGACGTCTACGTCTCTGTTCGCGATGTCGGTGGCTAATTTACGCTGGCTCGACGGACATTCCTCCAAGGAGACATGGGATGGCATATCTTTCGGAATGCCATGGCCGAAAGGCCTCTACCTCACGGGCCAGCAGTTTGTGATCGAGTCAAACCACGAAGTATATCCTCTTGACTCCCGCGAACTGGCGTATTGGGCCGACGGGTCACTCAAGTGGACAGCACATTCTATTAGTGGAAATGTCCGTTTGGCGGAGCATTACACTGTCAAGGCTTCCTCGGTCCCTCTCGAGCCAGTGGAGAGCATAACAGTCTATGACCACGACTCTGCTTTATCCGTCAAAACTTCTTATGGGCTGTTCTTGAAGTTTGCACCAGTCGGGGGCTCAGCTATACTTCAGCAGCTGAACATCCAAGGGCAGACCGTATGCTCCACAGCAACAGTCGTTGCATCTATCAACAAGGTAGATTTTGGGACTCGAGTGCATTCAGTCAAAGTTGAGAATCACACCTCGAATCGGCTTGTGGTCAAAGTTTCCGGCATCGTGGAAGATGAGAATGACCGAAGCCATTTACCGTTCGATATCCGATTTTACGTCTACTCACACAGCTCGTCCGTGAGAGTCCTGCATTCGTTTATCCACGACCTGGAGCCAGAAGAGGCACTCACATCTCTGGGACTACGATTTCAAGTGCCCTTTGAGAAAGCTGCGCTGTACAACCGCCATGTCCGATTAGGCGGATCATCGGGCGGTGTTCTGAAGGAGGAAGTGAAGGGCCTCACAGGATTGCGACACGGTCCCGCCATTCCCAACCGCATCGACCAAAGCTTAGGACGGGAGCTCCACTTGGAATCTGCTGAGTGGACAAGAACGCCTCTTGCTCGAGGGCTTTCGTACATTCCGGCATGGGGCTCTTACTCGCTCTCTCAGCTCTCATCTGATGGCTTTACAGTCAAAAAGCGAACCAAACCGGGTTGCTCATGGGTCAAGGTCATAGGTGGTGGAAGAGCCGACGGTACCGCATACATTGGCTCCGCATCGACTGGTGGGCTGGCAGTTGGCATGTCCGACTTTTGGGAGCGGTACCCAACGCAGCTTGACCTTGATTCCTTGACTACAGAGCAAGGTCTCATCACCTTGTGGCTTTACTCGCCGCTGGCAGAGCCTCTTGATACCTCCCCGTATCATGATGGATTGGGATTGGACTCATACGAGAAGCAATTGCAGGCTCTCGATGTGACGTACGAGGATTTTGAGCCAGGTTTCGCGTCTGCCAATGGCATCGGAAGGACAAACCAGTTGTTCTTGAAACCGTTCGCTCGCACACCATCGAATGAGGAATTCAGTGCGTTCTCACGAATGGTTCGCAATCCGTCTCGACTCGTTGCTACCGCAGCGCAGATGCAAGTAGCAGAGGTGTTTCATGGAAGTTGGGCACCTGACTCGAAGGCTCTGGGTATCAATCCATCTAGACAGCGAGCTGACGTGGAGTCGAAATTGGCTCTTTTGTTTGATTACTATCACAAGCAAGTGGAGCAACAGCGCTGGTATGGATTTTGGGACCACGGAGATGTTCAGCATACCTATGATCCATACCGACATGCGTGGAGATACGATGTTGGTGGGTTTGCGTGGGACAACTCCGAGCTCTCGACAGACATGTGGCTTTGGCTATATTTTCTCCACACCGGAAGAGCGGACGTGTTCAAAATGGCCGAGGCGATGTCTCGACATACTGGCGAAGTAGATGTTTACCATTCAGGGAAGTTCAAGGGATTCGGAACACGACATGGTGTGCAGCATTACAGCGACAGCTCAAAACAACTCCGAATTTCCAATGTGCTGTATCGACGCATCTACTATTTTCTGACAGGTGATGAGCGCACCGGCGACCTGATAGCTGAGCTTCAGGACTGCCAACAGACATTGCTTGTCCTGGACTCTCATCGGAAGGTCCAGGAGCATGGTGATATACCTCCCGGATTTGCCATGACGAACATTGGCCTCGACTGTGGGTCACTCATTGCAGCGTGGCTTACTGCGTGGGAGCGACGCTCTCCGGGTTGGGTTCATTCGAAAGAGCTCCTCGTGAAGCTACTCGACGGTATTGCTGGCCTGAAGCATGGCATCGGTAATAATGCAATTCTCCTTAACCCTGAGACGGGAGAGGTGCGTGCGTGTCCGCCCCCGACGCCCGAGTACGCCATCTCTCATCTGTCCATGCTATTCGGATTCCCTGAAATCATCGCTGAGCTCTTTCACTTCACACAAAGGGAGTACCCAGATACTGTGAAAAGATTTACGAAGGTGTGGCTCGCTTATTGTCGAGCCTACAATGGCGGTCCCACCGTTCAGCGTCGAGAATTCGGGTTCGAGTTTCCTCCTCACGCGACATGGCGACAGAGTCATTCTACTCTTACTGCCTTTGCAGCTCGCGAGCAACAGGACGGACAGTTGGCGCACGCTGCTTGGGATCAATTCTTCAACACAGATGGCTATCGAAGTGATCACGACTGGAGCGTGAAAGACTGTGCACCCCCCGAATATTTCTCTACCGGGATAGAGGCGCCGTGGATGACGACTAATGAAGCTGCCCGTTATGGGGTTTCTGCAATTTCCAATCTTGCGAAAATTGGAGAGCATCTTTATTGAGGTTAGATGGGTAGTCAGACTCGCTTATGGATGGATGTATGCAGGAGTTCCTCGACTGAATAGATACCTATTGAAGGCATATGAAAGCTGTTCAAGACAACCCTGTCTACAAGTGGACTATTCTTCTCAAAGATGGTTAAACTTTCATCCATCTCGACTGAGATGCTATTTAACCAAGGCCACTTGAGTACGTCAACAACCACAGCAGGATCATGCAAGTACAAGCTTTTGCCCCCACAAAAAATGTTCCTCCATGTCGCAATTCAAAAAAGAGCGTCGGGTTTCATTGACCCGTAGGTCCGAAGGCATCGTGCACCTGCTGCGGGGTTACAGTCGTTCGATTCCCTATGTCGATATTCTCTTCTGCGGTAGATTACATTTGAGATGTCTTACCTGGCTGAAATTTTATTAATGGAGAAAGTCACCTTTCGCCAGTGCACAACCCTACGTTGGACAACCCTCTTTGGCTTGTCCGGAGATTTCACGACGATCTTGATCCATCTCATCGGTTAAGCCCAGCTGCCCGAGAGCTCGTAATTGACCTCTTTGGTTGGAAGAGACCCCTGGTGGTTCTTTGAGCAGGTGCGATACGCACTTTGATTCTTCCTCTTTGAACGCTCTTAATTGAGTCTTTACTGTCGACAGCGCCAAAATGGCCCCTACCAGATATGCCCTGGTCGGAACCGGGGGAAGAGCCTCGTTTTTCTATACGGCCATCATTCAGAGCTTCCAAGAGAGCGCACAGCTGGTCGCGTTTTGCGACACGAACCAAACGCGAATGAATGTCGCTAATGACCGACTGCACGAGCTGGGCGTGGCACGATTGCCAACTTTCAAGGCCCACGAGTTCGACCGCATGATCGAGGTAACAAGACCCGAGACCATCATTGTCACCACCATTGATCGGACACATCATCAGTACATTATCCGGGCGATGGAACTGGGATGCAATGTGCTCACCGAGAAGCCCATGACCGTGGACGAAGTAAAATGCCAGATGGTTTTAGATGCTGTCAAGGCGACCAACCGTCAACTCCGAGTGGCCTTCAACTATCGTTACGCTCCGCATAATAGCAAAGTCCGAGAGCTCCTGATGAAAAATGCCATTGGCAAAGTGACCTCGATCCATTTCGAATGGTTGCTCAACACTCAACATGGGGCGGATTACTTCCGTCGCTGGCATCGAGACAAGCGGAACAGTGGTGGACTTCTCGTCCACAAGTCGACGCACCACTTTGACCTCGTCAACTTTTGGCTCGACAGTCACCCTGTGACGGTCTTTGCTCAGGGGGATCTCAAGTTCTACGGCAAGGAGAACGCCGAGCTTCGTGGAGTGACGGAGTTCTACTCCCGGGCCCATGGCAGTTCCGCCGCGGCCAGCGATCCATTTGCCCTCCATATGGAGGAACATCCCCAATTGAAAGCCATGTACCTTGACGCAGAGCATGAAGATGGATACTATCGAGACCAGAGCGTATTTGGCGACGGGATCAGCATTGAAGATACCATGGGGGTTCTGGTGAGCTACCAGTCAGGAGCCATCCTGACGTACAGCCTTGTCGCCTACTGTCCCTGGGAGGGATTCCGTGTCCACTTCAACGGGACACAGGGCCGTCTTGAATTGGATGTGCTCGAACAGTCTTATGTAAATGCAGGCGGGGAGCAAGCCCAGGAGGGCGCCGTGGCCCATACAAAAGTCACTGTGCATCCCATGTTTGCACCACCTTACGAGGTGCCCATTACTGAAGGGGAGGGTGGCCACGGAGGAGGCGATCCGGTGCTACTGAATGATCTCTTTGGAGAGCCAGCTCCGGATGCATTGCGACGCGCTGCATCCCACGTCGACGGGGCAATGTCGATCCTGACAGGAATCGCCGCCAACAAGGCCATCCGTACTGGACAGGTTGTGCAAGTGCGCGATCTGGTGAGTTTCTAGTGAAAGGCTCACCATCAAATGAACAAGCTCGTTCGTCTCTTGTCGAATCAAAAGGCCCGTCTGGACGATCATCACTTCCAAGATGTCAACTCATTGAGATAGGATCAATCAATTTGCACATGTCTTAGTCTCAAGTAGTCTTGATAAAGACCATCTGACAAGGCGTCTGGTGGTTCATTATTTCCCATTTCCCACCCTATTTCTCGAGATTCCGACGCCGTGCCTTGCAAATAGGACCCACAAAAAGCCTGTACCGTCCAAGGACGACCGATCGCGATAGCAGCGAGTGTGTGAGCCCCTCTGGTAGCGTGTCCAGCACATAATGCCGGGGGCTTGTTGTGGCTTCAAACATGGCCGGTTGTGATGCCCCCTTGCCGCCCCTTAAATTCGTCGAAGATTTGCCGTCATCTTTTCGGGGGGCGCTACAAAAGCAAGCTTCAAGCTTCTATGCGTTCATTCGGAGGGGCCACACGCCGATCGACTCTCGAACAAGACTGGTCGGAACGGTTGACGAAAAGCTGAGGTGCCCGTCCGGTTTACTTTATTTCTACCTGAACGTTGTTCCCCCGCAGTTTTTACCAGACACGCGGGTGGCCCCGAGACAATCTCACAGTAACACCACTTGCAGCACAGACTGGACGACTCCGAACATCTGATCACCTACCATCTAAACTCTTGACTCCTTTCTGTTCTTCAAAGCGACTTGAACTGGCGCACTCTAATTCGAGGCCGATGCAGAACCATTTGTCACAGCAACCCGGTTCCTTCTCCTCCGAGCCGTTGCAGCCATGAGCATACACTCCGTCGACTATGCGCAGCGAAGTCCTCACCTGGAAAATTCCCCTGCGGTCGACTTGGAGGCCGGCCATCAATCGCCTGGCTCTGCAGCATCTCCCACCAGGGGAAACTCCATTGCCGAGGCCTTTACGAGTGCCGCGGCGAGAGTCAATTCCACCGATACTGCGAAACGCCGCGGGCGGCGATCAAACACGGCGCGATCATACCATCCCGATGGCTTCTTGAGTGAAATCAACTGGCAACCTGGAACGGAGCCGGGAATTGATCCCACAAAACCTCTGCCGCCCTACAGCTCAGAATGGTCGTCAAATGTGCCGGGCGACCTGCAGCGCGAATGTGAGATTACCGTGGTGGATTTCTCGCAGAATGAGATGCGTCAATACGAGCTGGACAATGAGACGCTACCGGCATTCCTGGCCCGCGAGCGAGAGCCGTGGGTTCAATGCCGCTGGATCAATGTGAATGGACTCAGCTGGGACGTGATCAAAAGTGTGGGCAGCCACAAGGGGCTCCATCGACTGGCCATTGAAGATGTCGTTCACACCACCAATCGAACCAAGGCGGATTGGTACTCTGATCACGCTTTCATTTCTCTGACGCTCCAGAAGCTCGTCAAACTTCAAGATCCCGATAGCAGCGACTCGGAAGACGAGGAAGGGGGGAATATCTGGGACAGCAAGGAGCGCAAGAACTCTGTGGCAAGTGACAAGAGCTCTGTGACGATGAAACGTCTGACCAAGCGACGCCTCATTTTCGATGCGCTGAAAGACCTGTTTCCAGCAAAACGCCCAAAGCAGAGCAGTGAGACAAGAGCACCCGTGGGCGCGAGTGTTCGCCCAGGCCCGAGACCACGAGATGCCCAACGAGCCTCTCAGTTTGGAAACGTCGCACCAGCACGGGCGGCGACGGCGCGAACGCTTCAGCGATATCGCGGCGGTCCCAATGAAGATCGGATTGATTTCATGGAGCGCCACGCCTCTTTGGCTTCCAAGGGCCTGTGCGTCACTCTGGAACAAGTGTCAGTCTTCCTACACGCCGATAACACGGTCACCTCTTTTTTCGAAAACAGTGCAGACGACATCGAAGCCCCCATCGTTCGGCGTCTGAGCTCTCCGGAGACGATCCTCCGGCAATCATGTGATGCGAGTATGCTTTTGCAAGCGATTCTCGACGCGGTCATTGATCTTGCGATCCCCGTCACAATGGCCTACCAGGATGCGATTGGCGATCTCGAACTGGAAGTCTTGACTGACCCAGACATCGATCAGTCCAAGAGCCTCTATATCTTGACATCCGAAATCGCCGTGCTGCGAAACTCGATGCAGCCCATGGTGGCAGTCATCAACGCCCTTCGGGACCACCGATCAGATCCGATTGGAACCCCGGGCTTCGGAGGCCTGCGAAAGGCAATGTTCAGTCCGACTGCGACTCCAGGCGAACCTGACCTGCCACCGCACTCTGGTGTAATCGGCACCATCACGCCTAATCTGAAGAGTCTGGGCGGCTCGAGTGTCACCATCAGCACCATGTGTCACACGTACCTTGGGGATGTTCTCGATCATTGTATTACAATTGTAGAAGGATATGATCAGATGCGACGAGCTGCCGATAACATGATCGACCTGATTTTCAACACCATCGGAGCCTACCAGAATGAAAGTATGAAACAACTGACCATTGTCACTTGTCTCTACCTCCCAATGACCTTCCTTACGGTACGTTCTTATTCGCGTCTGATGTCATTACCCCTGCCAACATGAGAACTGATGATTGAACCCTAGGGTTATTTTGGGATGAATTTCACGCACTTCCAGGGCATCGAGAATAGCGACTCGTAAGTCTCATCCACTGATGGTGCCTGATTTGAATTATACCTTACCTTCTTGGCAGTTACTTCTGGAAAATTGCTGTACCGTTTGTCGTTGTGACCACACTCTTTCTCATGTGAGTTATCTACATTGCCCCTCTACGTGTGGTAATCGATTGCTGACGTGTTCTTCTTTCTCTCGATCAGGCGCGATAAAATCCAGCGCTACGCTGTCATGCTTGCACAGAGACGACTCATTGTCAGTTCGCGGAAGCAACGAAAAGAAAGGAAGAAGAGATGATCTTTCTACTCGCATCTCTCGCGTTTTGTACAGCATTCAAATGGCGTTTCTGTGCTTTATTGTTGAAATATCCCCTTGCTGCGTCAAAGGTAGCTCGGCAAGCCCCTACCCCTTGAGCAGAGATCATGTCTTCCATTCATTTTGTATTATACATTGTGCATATTGTCCACGGGACGAGGTGTAACTCATCCAATATTCTTTCGGCGGAAAGCCATATAAGCCTTCCAGGGCAATCTCCAGTCGCCACTGAGTAGTTCGGGGCGGAATACATCAAAATCATACTGCTGTAGGCGCTCCAACCACAGGCGAGTAGCCACCGCAGGCATAAAGACCCCGAATGCTCGGTTCACTTCATCAAGAGGCGACTCACTTCCCCGGGCTTCCCCCAGCGCGGAAGTATCGTACTCATGACCTTCTTCACCTTCATGCTCAAAGGCATGTCCCACATCCTCTCCGGCGCGAAGATTGCTCAACATCTGGTCCACCGTAATCAAGTGGTCACTTGCTCGAGTTGCGACTGCGAAGACGGCATCTCGAAGACCCTCCGCGTCAGCACCTCGTCTCAAGACCTCTTCCTCCTTCACACCGTGCTGTGCCATGATATCCAAGGGCAGCATCACTGCGCCTTGCTTGGCTCCACCACTCATACCGGGAGGTCCGCTCGGGGACTGAGGTGATGGAGGCGGGAACGCAACCAGGGGTAGTCCTCGCAAGATCGCAGCGATACCCACAGCTTTGCCAATGTGCGATGCGACATGGTCCGCGGTGACTGATGTCATCGGCAGTGCGGCCAGCGTGAGGTACATGAGAGTCGAGTAGGTATTCTCGGCGTAGGATTCAAGAGCCGCAATGTTGGGATAAGGGTCGTTTGTGAGGGTTTGCTCTCGAGCATTGATCAAGCGAATGAGCCAGCCTCGGGTGATTTTGGCACGGCCCTGGGTGCGCTCGTGAAGGTCAGAGATGGCCGAGGCGAGAAGAATCGCCACGGGTTCCTTGGGCGGAGCGCCAGCAAGGATTTTGGCGATCGCATCTCGCCAGAATTGTAGTCGCATAAGACCGATCGTAGGCGAAGATGTTGTCTCGGGAATCATGGATAGAGAAACATTCAGAGCACGCAAGGCGATGTAGAATGACCGGGCATGCTGTGGAATAAAGGTGCTGAGAGTGTATGAGGGACGGTCATATTTTCTGGTGCACAATTATAATGGTTAATAGTCTGATTCCTTCAAGCAAGTCACTCGAAGTCCCCATCAGTCTGCGCAAAGAAAAAAAAAATGGCTCGAGGGGGAATCGCATACGAGAGCAGTGACACGCAGTATCGATGCGCTCCTTTAATTTCCTCGGGAGTAGGAGAAGCGCGGATTGACGCAGTCCGACTGAAACTTCTTGACTGAGGCCACTGGCTTTGTGATGAAAGCCAGCATGTCCTCGTGGCCCGACACGGGCTGGTTATATTGCGGAGAAGTGGCATTGAAGATGGATGAAAAGACGAAGATCAGCTCGTCCGAGCGCCGGTCTGGATGTAATCCACTCTAGCGTATTGGCCCGCTCAATGCGATAGACGACTATCTGGGGCAATCTTATGAAGAACTTGAAGGTCTTTTTAGAACTACCAATGCTTATTTCCCGTATCAAGTTAGATTTTGCACATACTAGTCAGATCGCAAAATTGAGGGCATCAGAGTGTACCATGTTCTAGTCCAACTGATAGTTTTCAGCTTAGAGCACTTTGACCTTTTTCGGACGCTGACGTCGATCGCGCCAGTTTCGCGTCTCTCGGCGCGTCTTCCGAACTTTTCTTCTCGAGCTCTCCCTCTACCCCAAACTGGACCGTGTCAACAACGACCATGGACGAGGATCTCGACCACCGGCCGGCGAAAAGACAACGGTTCTTTGCTGAGAGCCCTGCGAGCCTGTCAGGGACCCCAAAGTCGGATGTTGCACCCAATCCACAGCGCTTTTTAGAACAAGACGATGGCGAGACAGAGCCAAACGGTCGAGCAGAACAGCCAGAAACTGCGTCGAGGATTCAAACATCCAACTGCGGATTGACAAGTCCGATCGCTGCCCTTCCGACCTCCGCCTTGTCTGATACATCAACACGACCAGCCACGAATGGAGCGGCTACACCAGAGCAGCGTGACACCTCGGACGGTTTCGATGCCGAACTATTCACAAGCATCATCGGGCAGGAATTGCCCACCGATTCCCTTGAGAAAATCAAATCAGCCTCATCCAACGATATCGAACGAGCTGTCAATGTGTTTTTCGACGGATCCTGGAAGAAACCAGTCAAAGCCAACACGGGCGGAATAGGCGGGACAAAGCAAGTGCCACTTCGATCGACATCGAGTGTGAGCGGGCCGAATCAATCGTCGCCTGCACGAATGATCTCCAAGGGGCAGAAAGATCCAACGGAACCTGAGTCTGTACTCTCCAGGCAACCCGCAGCCCGTTACGTGGGTGCGTTTGGCGTTGGAGGTTGGGCGACAAGGAGTGGACAGGCGCTACTCAAGCATGGCGATGTGGTTCACATTGAGCGAGCTCGATCTCAGCCGGTTGCAAAGCGTGGTCGCAACGGCAAGCTTTTTACCAACACCAAGGGCGATGTCCTGACACGGTTTACAAACGCCGCTGGGCAGGAAATTGGCCGACTTCCGCACGAGACGGCCGAATGGGTGTCGACTCTAATTGATCAGAAAATATGCCGATTTGACGGAGTTTGTGTGTTTATTCCGGACAGAGTGCGAGTCAACGATACGGTCTATCTACAATTGAAATGTTGGCTTCGTGAAGAGGCATTCCAGCGTGGGGCGTTCTTGAGCAACGCGGATGACAATCGGTCCATGGGTCTGTTTGAAGAGAAGGAAAGTACAGAAGAGAAAAACTTGCGGCTTCGACAAGTGGCTCTTGTAAAACTCTTCCATGAAATCAATCTACAACCAACCTCCACAAATCCAACAACAGAGAAACACAAGCGTGACGGCATACTTCGCGCGGCTGAGATGGCAGAACAGTACGACGGCACCAAGAAAGACAGACCTAAATCCAGCAAGGATGCGAACGACTCCTCGTCCGAAGAGGAAACCGCGGAACTTGAAGAAGACCAGCTCGACACCCTGTACCGTAAGGCGCAGTCGTTCGATTTCAACATGCCCGAGGCCGAGCCCGGGCCAACTTTCAGATTGAATCTCCGAAAATATCAAAAGCAGGCTTTGCACTGGATGCTTTCCAAGGAAAAAGACCGGAAGGGGGCACGAGAACGGTCTATGCATCCCCTGTGGGAAGAATACACTTGGCCGACCAAAGATGTGGATGATCAAGAATTGCCGTCCGTGCAGGGCATCGACCATTTCTACGTGAATCCTTACTCCGGCGACCTCAGCGTAGATTTCCCTGCTCAAGAACAGCATTGCCTGGGAGGTGTTCTTGCTGACGAGATGGGTCTCGGGAAGACCATCGAAATGCTCAGCCTTGTTCACTCACACAAATCTGAGCCTCCATCACAAATTGCGGATACAATGAATTCGGTCAATGACCTGACGAGGGTCCCAGTTGCGACTAGTGGAGTGGTGGCTGCACCCTACACTACTTTGGTAGTCGCTCCGACTTCGCTCCTGGCGCAGTGGGAGAGCGAGGCACTCAAAGCCTCCGAGCCCGGCTCAATGAGGGTCCTTTTATACTACGGAGCAGACAAGGCTGTGAATTTGCGTGAGCTTTGCTGTGAGGCGAACTATGCCAATGCGCCTCATGTCATTGTGACTAGCTATGGCGTTGTTCTATCGGAATACCGCCAGTTTGCGGCCCAGTCTCCATTCACCTCGGCCTCGCATGGAGGCCTCTTTTCAGTTGAATTCTTCCGCGTCATTCTTGACGAAGCTCATATGATCAAAAATCGCCGCTCAAAGTCCGCAAGAGCGTGCTACGAGATCCAGGCTGTCCACCGGTGGGTTCTCACCGGTACCCCAATCGTCAACCGGTTAGAGGATCTGTTCAGTCTCGTGCGCTTCTTGAAGGTAGAGCCTTGGAGCAATTTCTCTTTCTGGAAAACCTTCATTACGGTACCCTTTGAGAACAAAGATTATGTCCGTGCGCTTAATGTTGTACAAAGCGTTTTGGAACCACTTGTGCTCCGACGAACAAAAACAATGAAGACGCCCGAAGGCGAGCCTCTAGTGCCCTTGCCTAAGCGCACGGTTACAATTGAAGAAGTAGAGCTCTCGGAGCCAGAACGAGAAATCTACGACTGCATCTACACTCGAGCGAAGAGAACGTACAATGACAATGTTGAGGCTGGAACTCTGCTCAAGTCGTACACTACTATTTTCGCTCAGCTCCTGAGGCTCCGCCAAACATGCTGCCATCCGATTCTGACGCGCAATAAGGAAATTGTCGCCGATGAAGAGGTCGTAGCAGCAGCCCTTGATGCAACCAATGACTTGACAGATGACATGGACCTTCAAGAATTGATCAATCGATTCACGGCATCCACCGAGAGTGCCGAAGCGGAGGACAGATCCGTTGTTTTCACTGCACACGCTCTCCGACAGATTCAAACCGAGTCGAGCGGAGAATGTCCAATCTGCTGCGAGGAGCCCATGATCGATCCCGCCGTCACAGCGTGCTGGCACAGCGCCTGTAAAAAATGCCTCTCGGACTACGTGCGCCACCAAACAAATAAAGGGGATAAAGCTCGCTGCTTCTCGTGCCGTGCGGATGTGGATGCACGGGACATCTTCGAGGTTATAAAGCATCCTCTCTCTCATCCAGCCACGCCCATGGAGGAGAGCTCCGGTTGTGACACACCCCTCTCAAGCTCGCAGCCTGCTCCTCGCATCTCACTCCGTCGAATCAACCCTCTTTCGCCCTCGGCTCATACGTCGGCCAAAATCCACGCGTTAATCAACCATCTGGCACGCGTCCCACCGAATACAAAGTCTGTCGTCTTCTCCCAATTCACCTCGTTCCTTGACCTCATCGGTCCCCAGCTTTCCAAAGTGGGTATCTCCCATCTTCGACTCGACGGATCCATGCCACAAAAGGCCCGTGCCGCAGTGCTAGCACAATTCACCAAAACCGAAGATTTTGCAGACGACATTGTCGACGCGGAAGACGAAACACCCGGACAGACTCGCTTTTCAAAATCGAAATCTGCCAAGCCAGATCCCAGTCCGAGTGTGTTACTCATCTCCTTACGGGCCGGTGGTGTTGGGCTAAACTTGACCGTTGCCAGCAACGTCTTCGTCATGGATCCTTGGTGGAGTTTCGCCATCGAGGCACAAGCGATTGATCGTGTGCATCGCATGGGCCAGTTGCGTGATGTTTCTGTGACTCGGTTTATCGTGAAGGATTCGATCGAGGGTCGAATGCTTCGTGTCCAGGAACGGAAAATGAACATTGCTGGCTCGCTCGGTCTGCGTGTCGGTGGCGATGAGGGAGACGACGATAAGAAGAAGGAGCGTATCGAGGAGCTCAAATTGTTGTTTGAGTAATTCGAGTAGTGGATTTGCCCTCCGTCTGGCTTGCAGGCATACGAGAAAAGGGACAGGGGCCCAAGTATTAGGGCCTGGCTTGTACATGTGTTATCTACATAGCGTACCTGGTAGCATTTTCATATACCCATTCATAGATTTGTACAAACTCGCGTCTGACTACCTAGGTAGGCGTGTCTGCGTAAAGTGGATGGGAGACTTTCATCCGTTCATTGCACCCTTAGTAGCCTTACATAGATGACCGGTCTTCACTTTCCAATGATGCTGAGGATTTCTACCTAGATACTGGACCCGTCTCAAGTTACTACCAAGTCGATGGAGGAAGATGGGAATCTCAGACAAGCATGTTGATGTTGTACCCTGAATTATAGACTCCAGGACGCAATCCCTTCAAGGCACTCATCACAAAGGAAAAATCTTCAGCCAAGCAATCAAATCACCGAATCAATAGGTATTACTTCGACAAAAGTAAATCATCACATTAGACACAGGGGATATATCTCAGTTGCTCAGGAAACAACAAAAAAAAGAAAGGTAATTAAAGACAGAAAATCGAAATCGAAATCAAACCAGAGATTCTCGCATCCAGGTGATGACCGAGTTCCTCAAAGTTTACATATACGAACCGATGCATCACTGTTCACTCTAGTGACTTCCAGAGTGAGGGTGAGCAACTTTGTGCAACTTCTCCTTCAATTTGTGCAAAGTACCCTGCTTTCCGTGGTCGGAGGTCGCCTTGGGACTTAATTTGTCTGCGCTGTCGGCGGCATCATGTGCCTGCTTATCGTCGGTGCTGGGCTCTTTCTCTCTCTGAGCGGCTGACGCAGTTTCTGCCTCCTTTTCGAACTTCTCTTCCGAGACAGGCGCGAGGCTCTGCGGCCCTTTCAAAGCTTCTTCGCTGACATCCTGGTGGCCGATGGTCTTGGAGGGATTGCTACTCTGAGCAGGACTTCCACTTGCAGTATCAGTGCTCTCGGGCACACGCTGCTCGGTCTTGGTGGGCTCGGCAGTGTGAGTGGTGCCCTCGCTTGTTCGAGCTTGGCTTGAGCTTGATGGAAGGGCGGTGGTGGCTGCGCCCTCAACAGGTACTGGTGACAAATCGGATGAGCCAATGTTTGGCGTCGAGCTCACCGCGGCACCCTCGACAGGCATGGGTTGGAGGGCGCTCGAGGTCATGTCCACTGGTGCAGGGATGTTGGCTGAATTGGAGGGAATAGAAGTCATGGGGCCGCCCTCAACGGGTACTGGAGAGATCTCAGACGAGCCCAGAAGTGGCCCAGAAGTTTGGTTTGAGTTCGAGGTGGTCGAGCTCACAGCAGCACCCTCGACAGGCACAGGCGAGTTCGCAGTTGGAACCATATTGACAGGAGATGTAAGGCCGGCCCTGAGTTCGGTCGAAGTAGAGTCACCTCCCTCTACGTTCGTACCCTCAGCTAGGTCCTTGCGAAGGGGATCTGACTGGGCACCGTCCAATCGTGGCTCCTGAGGAGCAGTGTTGGCTTCGGAAATGGAAGCGCCGGGTTGTTCTTTAAGAGCTCGCGATAAATGATTAGCTTCATTTTCCCCAATATCACATTCATGCAGGTATTCGCCAGTAGTACGATGGAGAAATTCTGGTCCTCGCGAGACAGAGTCCCCGTCTCTTATAAGAGCACTGCGGCGCAGCTTGTCTTTCACATGACCCCGCAGCTAGGCTTGAGAGTAAATCGAAAAAGTGTTAACTCTTACCATCGCGATTACCCGCATCGTAGGGGTCATCTGGGCTGCCCTTGCCCTGTACCCCGGAGACCGGTTCGTCACCGTGAGAGGTCGACTGCTGCTGGGCCGAGTTGCTGCCCTCACCCCAGATAGCAGCCGTAGCTGCACCAACGACTTTATTCACGGTTTCCATTTTGGCGGAACAATTTTCCGAAAGAGTAGAAATCGACAGTATGCGTCCCTCCGCAGGGTAGAGTTAATATCAGTCGGGATGAGAAGGTTTACAAGATGGAAGATGTAGCGTCGGATGAGATCTCGAATTCGTTACTGGGCGAGACCCAAGGAGGGGGGGATACCGGTGCGCTTTAAAGTCTTCCGGAGAGTACCTGTCAATGTGGATAATATCAGGGCCGATTGAGATGAATGGTGGGGGCTTGCACAGATGTCATCAATGGCCGAGACAAATAGATTAATTGGCGTCGGCCACCTGCACAATGCGGCAATGGGACAGACGCAGTTTAGCTTGAGTCCAGAGTTTGCGAGGCGGGCGAAGGGAGCGGTATACTTTAAAAAAAGAAAACTACGTCAGCGGAGCTTCGAAGTCGGCTCTGGCTCTGCAGAAGACAAGCTGCCGTCATCTGCTGATGGCTAATCTTCACTTGCAGAAGTGGTGATTGATCCAAGTGGATTGGGTGTCGTCTGGAGAGAAGAGCTGCGGTTCCAGAGAGATGGCATCATATGACGTCACTATCACTTAGGGACTCGTAACGTGAGGAACGTGAGGAGTGTGGCTCCAACCACACTGGCGTACCACAGCGCTGTACAGACAGTGTAAGCTGCACGAGAAGGTGCAGGTACACTGGTGTGTGCGCTCTGATCGAATCAGTTGTGTGACCATGCTGAGCTTATTTTCAGATCTCTAATGTAAGAGTATTCTGGGGGGTGTTTTTGGATTCGCAACACGCTATACTTGGTCTTAAGGCTAGAACAGGACTGCGCTTTTCACCGGAGCGGCATCCGCGAAAGTGCTGCTCTTCGACAAAGTTCTAAAATACCGTAGATTGGCTGATCCATGGGCTTTTAATTGTAGACTCTATAGTCCATCCACGATTTGTATGTACCTTGCCTGTGAGTTATTCTGTACTCTGTACTACCTAGAAATCAATGATCCAAATTACAGAGCTGAATTGTGGAGGGTCAAAGCCCAGCACTGCCACGCAAAAACCACGTATCTCGTGGACGATCGACGGGTCTCGATTGATGGGCTACTAACTAGCACCTGAACTGAATGCAAGGCGCATGAAAACGGTCAAGCCATCCCGTACGTCCGAAGCTAATCTCTCTTAACGTGAACTCCCCTCTCAAACAGGGGGGAGGCGGCTTGAAGCCAAGGCACTGCAGCTTTTCACGGACGACAGCCAGGAACATGACGAAATATTCGTTGTCCGGTGATGCAGGTTTAGAGGGCATATGAAGATAGGCTGTGGACAGAACCATTCGAGTAACCATCTGCCCGAGAAAGGCGAGAGTCCAGTAGATATCATAGGTGGGCTTGCATGGCAACCTCGAGGGCACCCGCGGGCTTCAGTATTCAAATTTGAAAATCCGGGCAGGAGAGTTCTATTGTATTTGGTGAATTCTCTTGACGGGTACATCTACCCCCATTTGCATGCCTCGGACGGGCGGTGATTCGTCATTCCACTACGCTGAGAAAACTCCTGATCATAACAGACTTGACAACTACTGGTTCACGATCTTGACAAGTTGACATAGTTGCCGTTAAAAATTGAATTATCTGTATCGACCGAGGCCATCGGAATAGAACAGAAACTCAAACTAAGAATAAGCCGGCTGGATCTAAGCTGGGCGCGCTTGGTGAAATTCAAAACAACATTCTAACACCGTGGCGCTATTTTGCTACGTCCTGTGCGGAGCTCTCTGTCTTGATTGTCCCCTTCTCTGCCCCCTCGTGCCCCGACTTGGCCGCATTCGGGTCAAGGGGATGCGCGGGGTCATAACCGATGCTCTTCACAATACCAAGGCCCTTGGTCTTGCCCTCGCGGAAAAGTACCCGATCACCAGGAGCCAGGAATTCGGGCCTCTGAATGAAGCGGAATGCAACGAGGGCACGGTCACCCGTGCGGATGAAGGGCCGATCGATGTCGATCACCGCGCACGTTTGGCTGACCGCACCAACGTGCAGCATGGCCTGGTATTTGGGCTTGATGGTAGTGGCGTGTGACAGGATCAGAACTATAGTGAGCAAGTCAGCCATGAAACAAAAAAAAAAAAAAGTAACCCGCCCCCAAAGAGGAGCTCAGCTGCCCCCGATAAAAGCAGTAGGCCAAGAGCGTTGTACGTACCCTCGGCCACAAATTCTCGATACACTTTGGGAGGATTGTCCATCTTTTTCAAGACGACCATGCCCTTGCGAACCTCCTTTCGGCGAACACGCTTCAAGGCGAATGATCCAGATTGACCGGCAAAGCAGGCATTGACCTGTATTCGCTTGCGTTCGATACTCTTGATCGTGGTGGTCGTGAACTGGCCCAGGGAATCTGGTCCGACCACAACAGAGTCACCCGCATGGATGACCCCTGACTTGACCACGCCGGAGACCACGGTACCCACGTGAGGGACGGAGAAGGTGTCGTTGATGAGGAACTCAAAGGGTCCATCCTGGTTGTAATGGCCCCGATGGGGTAGGATATTGAGGAAGGTTCGCACAAGCTCCAGGTTTTCGCCCGTCACGTTGGACACTTGGAAGATGGGGCAAATTCGTTGGCTGACAAACTGCGTCGCGGTGTTGATCGTCTCCTCCATGTTCTTGATGAAGATGGGAATCTTACGCGCACCCGGTGATTTGAGGATCTTTGCCAACTGGGAAAGAGTCTCCTGCAGGATCTGAGGCGGGCAGATATCGATTTTGGTGACAATGACCATGACAGGGACGTTCAAGGCTAGGGCGATTCCCAAATGCTCTCGGCTCATGCCGATCAAGCCGTTATTGGCAGCGACCATGAGCAGACAATAATTCGGGCTGCTGCTCAGCATACCAAACACGGTGGTTCTCAGGTAGCGCTCATGACCGGCGAGGTCGGAGAAGGAGATCACTTTGGCAGAGCGCCGCCCGATTTCCTCCCACGACAGCTTCCTGCCTTGGGTATGTCCTACGATCTCGCCGTGGCTGTCAAAGCCCATAATCTCCATGCCGACAGAGCTGGTTCGCCCACTCTCAATCTCGTGTTTATGCCGGAACAGATTAAGTCGCGCGCGACCACGACCGTCGTCTAGGCTGCCTTTTACCAGCACGCCAAGCATGGTACTCTTCCCAGCATCGACATTGCCCACGACTGCGACGCGTAGTTCTGCAATCTCTTCCATGCTCGCGGTGACCTGCCGTATCAACACTTTTCCCCAGGCGTCTTTCATGCGTTCATTCTTCACCGAGGACTCCTCGGCCCCTCCCACATTATACGTGAGGAGGATTCGGCAGTGAGCGGGAATGCTCTCAGCGGCTTCTCGTAGTCGTGCGAGTGCGGTCTCCCATTGCTGAAGGTCAAAGCCCATGGAATCGCCACCATCTTCGAGGCCCAGGTCAACGATTGTCTCGCCATGACCCTCGTCGATTCTCGTCTGTATCGTTGCGGCGAGTTCCTGTAGACTTTCTTCCGTAGCCGCCTCTCCGGTTCCCAGCAGCAGGTCCTTCAACTTGATCGCGCGGGGCGCGTCCGAAAGACCCAGCTGGTCAAGGATCTCGAGCTCGGCGTGGTCTTCCAGGTCGCGCGAGACGCTGCCTGTTTCATATCCACTATCGCTTGGAGGGATGGGGGCGGGGACGGCGGATCGGTGCGCCTGCTGTTTTTCAGCGTACTCGGCGAACTCGCTGAGAGCCTGGCATCGTGTGAGTGAGGAGGCGACTTCTACTGCGCTGACTCGACTAGACAACGTACGATCTCGCCCCTCTTCCTCTCCTCCGCATTTGCTTTTGGTTTGAGCTGCGGCATATCTATGCGTCCTTCTTGGGAGACGGTCGATGGAATGATCAAGGAAAGGCGTGATAGGCCTTGTCGAATACCAAATGAGGACTGGTTTCTGGGGTAATGTGTAGACGGTAATGACGTTGCGGGCGGTTCGGGTGGATCTCGATCTCTCTACCGTCTGGGGGGCGTTCTTGCGTATCGGGGTGTAGGTCAGACTAGATGGATATTCGAGTGATCATCGCTTGCCGCTTTGTGAAGCGTCTGTGTGTGATGAGGTGAGATTCGGAGGGAAAGCTATTCCATGATCTGTCGAGTAATGTATGGGAGTCAGAGGCGTCTGTCACGAAGGGGAACGAAGATCGGGGTGAGAGAGCATGACCTCGAAGCTTTATCGATAAAGGTGACCGACTCCATCAGTCCACCACGCCCGCCTTTTTGAGTCATCGACAGCCTAACTAAATTGAGCTTACCCAAAACGAGCCGCCGCCACAGTCTCCGAATGACTTTCTCTATACACCCTGCGTCACCACAGTCTTAGAAGTGACTAGCATGTTCCAAAAAGAAATCCAGGGATTCAGGCACCACCTCGAAGGGGGGGGGGGAGTTCAAAGCAAATGGTGTCTTTGAGTCATACTTCTCAACCAGTCCCCGTTGTCGCACGAACATTGCGGCTCTGCGACAAAGGGAACACCGCCACAGTACTGAACAGGAAGCACAGTCGGTACCGCATAGCTACGGGAGATTAAATCAATTGTGATTGAATAACCAGGAAGTCATCATCTCATATCTATGTTTGAGGATTCGTTTGTGGATGCAGTCATCTTCTCATTCCTTCTTCCAGGAAACTTGGCTCAACAACAGCTGAATTTTCGACAGAGGGCTTTTCCTCAAGCCTGCGGAGAAATCAAAACGACGGAATCGCCTGGTGATGAATGATCGTGAGTCAGTATTCTCGAGCGCGTCGATCCAAGGAGAGAGCGTGATTTCGAGTTCCACTCACCTCGCACGAACAACATCTCTTCTTGCTTCTTGATTGTCTGTCATCACCGAAAAGCACCGTTTTTTAGCAACTCTGGGTAAAAAAAAAAAAATAAAGATATGACCTCGTCCACCCGCGGTGCCATACCCTTGTGACCTCTTGCTCGTTCTCGTCCTCTTCCACCACGTAGATGGTCTCCTCCACGTCTCCTAGTACAAGGTTGCAGTGGCTGTCGTAGGCCTAGGGACACGTCGAGGTCAGTCATGCGTATCCTCGAGAATTGAAGGGCTAGGACTCAAATGAGGAGAAGACGCACATGAAGACGGCCCTTCAGCTCACGGTCTCCGCGCAGCTTGACAAAGACAATCTCATCGAGGGAGAGGCGGACAAGATCGAGGGGCTCCGAGACGGATGCACCGGCATCATCGTTATCGGCCATGATGAGAAGATGGTATTCAATCTGGAACTGGAACACGTCGCGACCATCCCACCTCGGGGAGATCAGAATCGGCGAGCTCTGTCCGCTGCCTAATTGGGATTAGTGCGAAAGTGGCCGCGGTGCGAGTTTGACCTCAGTTCAGTCGGGCGGTCACTCTCTTCCTCTACCTCGGAAGGGGGTCCACCTGACGGGACCTCCATCCATGATGATAACTTGTGCTGACTCATCCGAGTGCCGGGCGGGTCCAGCTTACTAGCAACCTGAGGAAGCATTGGATGCCTTGTCAATCTTGTCCGGGGCAGTCTCGACTCTTCGACTCTAAACAAGTCTGCTCACAGTCTGGGCCGGGAGGAGTATTCTCTGTGTAGCCACGAGGTCTATCAATGTCCCTGCGTCTCTCATATGCAGTGAAGTCTCAATGTATCAACCCATTCCTGCCGATGCTATGAGACCGATGGACCTGTCTGATCCGTTGGCTAGGCCTTCCATGATGCGTCGGCAACAGTCTCCATGTGGTATGTCCCTGCTCCCCAGGGACAATTGTGTAGCTTAGTGGACCATCCCATTCGAGCTTCGCTGTACTAGTAGGTCTTTTCCTTTCACTCTCACCCTCAGATGTTGAGCATCTCATCTGGGGTCCTAAGTTGCCGGAATTCCAGACAGTCCGCGTGCTTGAACAATAGTCTCCAGTCTCACAATATTCAGAGCTGGTCCATCTTTTCCTTTTTCTCAATTCCAATTCTAATCCCTGGGCCCTGTCTCAATGCATCAATCTCCGTCAAAAGGAGGTTTCGATTCCTGACGGCCTCGTGTGTCTGTACCGGTCCAGTCCCTCGTTCCCCAGATTGGCCCCGTTTTGACATGCGCAAACTGGCGAATGATTGCTGGGTGTTGTGGCTTTTGGTCTCCACTTTTGGCCTCTTCCCCCACAACGGGTCCTCCCACCGTCAACCGCCTTGTGATTCACGGTTCCGCTCAGAGAGACATGACAGGAGCTGGTGTGTAGTCGTACCCCTGGATACTCCAGCTCGTCATCGAGAGAGAACGGAATTGTCAATACTGAAAAGACTGTATGCTACACCCGCATGCTGTGTGGATCGAGGCGTCCTTATATTTAAATGCATCGGATTTGGTCCATGACCAGACGGGCAGCGTGTCCTTTTGCGGCCGCTCCCAGAGACGCGGCCGATGCGTCGATGATTCGGCCGTACCTCGTTTGGCTGGACATACCCCCTCTCGCACAGACAGGTACTTTCAGCCCAAGTACCCTCGCGACCTTGCTCTTGTCATGAGACATTCATCGGCGGGACACAGCTGGGTCGAATCTGCGTGAAGAGCATGTACAGAGCATGTACCTCCCCTGTCTTCCTGTACTTTGCACCGTAGTATCCCCCACCGCTGCCTGCCAAAATGAGTCGTACCCTGGAGACTGCAGACACACGCACTCTGAACGTGACCGGGGTGATCAGAATGCAGAACCCCCTCTTCCACCACGGACCTCCCTGATGCCTTTTTCCATCACCAGCTGGAGGTCTCCGTTTCTCTTCTCTTTTTTTTTTCTTCTCCATCTTGATATTGCTGAGAGAGCTGGAAATCTTTCTTGATGAGAGGACCAATCTGTGTGGGCGAGAGACTCTCCTCTCCATGGCTCCACCTCCGCCAAAGTGGATCGTCCATTCCTCGTGCCCACAACGGTCAATTCACCACGCGACACCGGGGACAACAGCATGCTCCGGAACGTAGACGCCCAGTGTCATTCCTGAGATGGTCAGATGAATCGACCTCAATGCGCCCAAGGAGTATTCATCAAGGCAAGCTGTCCACAAACCAATGGGGCGCTCGGCACTACCATTCAGCCAACAACCGTCTCCAGGCCAGCGTACTGTCGACACACGAAATCAACCGTGCAAATCGAGCAGAGCATTCACATCAGAATCATCCCGGGGCTGCGTCCCTCTCGTGGGAATCGCCCGAGCAAGAGCACGAATATGCCCGTCGATTCTACCGTGTCCTCAACGATGGCCAGCCCGATCAAGTCATGAAAGCCATGACCGATCCACGGTCGGCGGGGCTGGTCGGCACCTTACCCCAGACCGTCTTCTTGACGGCGCTCCACCTCCTCTCCCCCGCCCATTTTGTGGAGCCCTTCCGCCAGCTCCACCACCCCTTACACACATGGGCCGTGCTCGTTCACGGCCTCAAGCGGATCGAGGAGGTTTTTGACACGTTTGTCCAGAACCTCTTCACCGTGATCGGGTATCGCACCTCCGAGGGAGGTCACATGCTGGGACTGGCCGAGTTCACCCACATCCTGGACTGCGCCCGGGCCATGGGGAATGGCAATCTCGCTGATCAGGTCTGGGAGACGATGAAACAGATGCAGGTGACCCCCAGTGCGCTGTGCTATACGCACTACATGGAGGCCAAGGTCTGGGACCACTGTTACACCGGCGTGGAAGCCTACCGAATGCGCGTCCATCCCAAGGGCTATCGGAAGCGGCGTACGCGAGAACCCAAGGTCGGCTGGCAGGGCTTTGGCACCGCGCAAAGAAGTGTTCGGAAGCTGGTGCTTCGTCTGTTTGGAGAGATGCAGGCAGCCGGTCATGCGGGTGATGAACGAACCTATATCAACCTGTTGCTCGCGGCGGCCCGAGTAGGTCATGCGCGCGCCATGTCCCACATCCTGAAGGAGGTCTGGAACGTGGACGTGGATGCGCTCAAGCAGGAACCGGACGATTCCAAACTACCGGCCGTGACGGACTATGATTCCTGGTCTGCACTGTATCCAACGGAGAACCTACTCTTTGCCGTGGCCCATGCCTTTGGCGTCAACAATGACATTGCAGCGGCCGTTCGAACGGTCCAATTCATTTCGTCCTCCTACAAGATTCCCATTCCCGCCAGGGTCTGGCACGAGGTCTTCGAGCGCGCGTACGTGCAGTCTCGCGAGAGATGGTCTGCCACGGAGACGCCGCGGAGTGAAACGCACACGGAATGGGCCAACACGATCGGTCGAGTCTCGGTGGATATTGTGCAGTCCGTCTTTGTCGCCATGACCTCTGAGCCCTACAACGTGAAGCCGACTATGCAGGAGTGGCGGTTCATGGTCAATACGGCCATTGATCGAGGTTGTCTGGAAGACTGCAAGGAGTACCTACGCGGGGCGTATCGGCTCTTGGAGGAGACGCGCACTAAGCAAACGGAGGCCCGCAAGGTTGTGTTGCGATGCCTGAATCCGGCCCTTCAGGCGGCACGTCGACAAATCAATCAGGGGGTTCCTCGGCCTGACCCAGAACTTTTCTCGTCTCCGATGCTCGCGGACGCGATTCGAACGTACGACATCATTCGCCTGGAGGTCTGGCAACAGGTCTATCTTCTCCAGCGAATGCTCCACCTGGTTGTCCGGGTGCTAGGATGGAAGGACCTGCCCGAAAAGAATTGGCATCTCCAAGAACGACCCAGAATGCTGGAAGAATGGGTCGATTTCATCCCCAGCAAGATCCAACTGCTCTACAGCACCAACACCGGTCACGTTGACATGTTGGGCACCAAGGGATTTGGCAGTCGTTCCTACAAGGTCGACACGAGAGACATCCCCGTCCGCCGACATTCTGACCGACAAGATCTGTTCGACCCGGGCGCCTGGCCCGCATGGACGGAAAACTCCAAATGGGAGGATCTGGCGACGCGATACCCATTCCTGGATCGCACGGCGGCGCCGCTCGACAGGCTCTTTACGTTCCAGGTGCCTCAGTCGGAGGAGCTCCGTCAGACTGTGTCCAAGATGCGCAACACGTGGACAGAGTACCCGGCGGACCATGAATTGTCCACGGCGAAGAATCCCCACGGTGGATTCTTCGGACGCTTGGCAGCACTGGACATGCTCAAGACTGGAGAGAGGAACAGCGTATTTTTGTTGGATGAGAAGTCTTGGATTTAAGAGAGGAGGTTTGTAGGGGGGGGGGGGGAAGGGAGATGGTGTTTCCCCCTTCTTGTTGAACGGTCAACTACTTGTGTACTCTTCTGATGTTTTCATGCCTGATACCCACCCAGACAAAACATGGATGGTCCAGCTGGTCCTCTATGTCTTGCTCCTGTTGTCGAGAGCGCTTCCATGACCCCTTGATCACAATCACTATTATTTGAATTGGAATCGTGTTCAATACTCTGAGATGTAGATGTACGGGAGAGAACATTCTCACGCAAAAAGAGAACCTTAACCTTAGACCGCGATTGGAAAAGAGCAAGACCCGGGGGTCCTACAACCGGGAATATGATGATTTTGTACAATTTTGATCAAACCGCCTCACCATCTGATCATACACTCCGTAAATATATATCAACCATCCTCTCATCGTCCTAGATCTTCTCTCTTTTCAAATCATTCACCGTCATGTATCGTCCAATCGTGATCCACCCCCAACGAAACCAGACCATCTGACTCTGATGACCCATCACCATGGCCGACTGCGCCGTCAACCACTCCCCCACACCACTCACATAGATCAACCTCGCCGGCTGATACGCCCCAGCTCCAGTTCCAGACCGCGCATTACCCTTCTTCCCCCGAACCCCATTCATCAAATTCCCCACCACACCCATCACCATCGTCAACGGCGCATCCAACACCCCCACATACTTGCGCAGCATCGACGTTGACCTCAACGTATACATGGTCACGGGACACGCAAACCCATCTTTACCCGCCATCATGGTGCGCAGGAAGTGCACTGCGCCGTGGTACAGCGAGCGATGGTTCGGATGGTTGCTGACGCCGTGCTGGTCAAAGGTGAGGAGGACATCGATGGTCGAGGTGGGAGCTTTGGAGGGATTCTTCTTGGCGGATCCGTTGAGGGTGGCGGCGAGATCGGGAGCAAAGGCCGAGGCGAGGAGGGAGGTGATGTGGTCGGGGGACCAGGTGGTGGTCATGCTATCGGGGAAGCGGGTTGGGTCGTCGAGGACAAAGACGTCGGAGCGATCGCGGACGCCGAGGAGGAGGGCGGATTTTTCGAGTTCTTTGCGGCGGGTTTCGCCGAGGCCGTCGGCGTCACCTGGTGAGGTAGGGGGAAAATTGGTGATTTGGAGAAAAGAGAGAGATTGGATCCTGAGGGATGGAGAGAGAAGGGGAGGGGGAGGGAGAGAAAAGGGTGGGCATGTGCATGAGCTATGTCGACTACATACCGGTGCTGAGACAGAGGATCTTCAAATGATTGCCCAACTCCGGTTTGGTGAGTGCCAACACCGTCGGCGAGAAGAACATGGCCTCGTCATCGGGATGCGCGATGAGTAGACAGATACGCTTGTTGCGAAGACGGGGAAAGGAGCGGGTGAACGGGGATGAGGTCGAAGAGATGGTCCAGAAGAGAATGGTCGCCCCGATTGCGACCACCAGCGCGGTCCAATTGAAGGAGGACGACATTTGGAGAGGAGACGACTGGCGATGGCGCCTGACCGGACAGAGCTGAGCGCAGATGCGAGGTAGTAGTTGTAGTAGTTGTAGTAGTCGTGTGTAGACGGTCGTGGGAAACGGTGCACGAGCGACACACTCTATGAGCACGTCGCGCCGTCCAGATCGCAGTCGGGCCTACGGCGACGTCCAACTGAGAATTAAGCGCACGTTGATAGCTGTCGACTCGCGATATTGAGTCCGCCCGATTTCGATCGAGCTTGAAGCGGAGATGACACGGACTGGGGGAGGGGGGAAAAGAGGAGAGTGCCGTTTGACATTCCACCGGAGGAAGCGTGAGATTGGAGTATCCAAAAGTGAAGACCAGCTTGGTGACTGTTGCGACAATGCCAATCGTCTCCACCACAGACCGATCCCGCGTTTGCAATGGCAATGGACTTTGATTCAGGATATTCAGCCTACAGTGTAGACTCTACACAGGTATTGGCTACGGAATCAGGAAAGAAAAGAAAAAGAGAACACGGTGGCCAGAGGCTCTAGAATTATCGCCAGTGCCAAACCTGAGTACTCAGACGACATTTTCTCTCTCCTTTTTGCTTTTTGGCTTTTTCCTGCGCGTCGTCTTTTGCTCGGCGACGGGTCGATCTCCCCCAGTAAAGTCACGTGGTAGAATCTCCGTCACCATCCAATAGGACGCATGGAATCAGTCCATGATGCTGAACAGAACTGCGAGGAATCTTATCCTTTGGAGATCCCTCACCAAAGCCAAATCAAAATCCTCTAAGAATTTATACCTTGATAGATCAAATGGATCTGTCAAGATCTTTTTTTATACACGCCCTCGAGATGTCACTGTGCCCTGTGGTAGATCCCATTCACAGGCGATTGGTGCGGGGGAGACCCCGTTATCAAGATCTTCCCAGTTCTCACTCGGCCAATTCCAGCGAGTTGATCTACGCCACTAGGGGGGACTTTGCGGCATGCACAGTCCCAGCCCAAGCAGCCCTGAATACTTTAATTTCCAGGACATGCCATCTGAGTGCGCATGCGAGGCTGAGTCCTTTTTCCAGACAATTCAGCATGCCCTCGGTGCGTAGAGGGGGGGGCACCTTTATCGAGAACCTGAGTTTGAGCTTGTGTAGTGGAGCATCAAGAGCAAAAGATATTTGCTACATGATTGACGCAGCTCAGTCTCTCTGATCGTTTTTTTTCGTATAATATGGATACACACACAGAGAGAGGGGGAGGGGGGACTTGTGCACCTTTTTCCTTGAACTCAAAGCGCAGGCTTCTCAGAGAGAAAGAGAGAGAGAGAGAGAGAGAGAGTATGAAGAAACTAGTTCCAAAATCAAATCTTTTGTACATCCATCCCGTGTGTGTTTCTCGATGTGTCCGTGTCTATCCAACATGTGGAACTGGTCTTGCCGTGGCATTCGGATTGCAATGTCCTTTACCAGATCAATGTCAGAATGATCAGCAACAGATGGCGTCAGCCTCGCATCCCGATATCCTGGAAAGATTCCCAGGCTTGCCGTCTGAAGACGCCATTTCGGTGACACTTGCGTGTCTCCGGTGATCCACCAGAGCCCGAGCACAGTGGCAACGATGAACGATCACGTCAATCTTTCTTCTTCTTTCTCTTTTCACCACGACAACGAGCACGGCCTAAATACCAGAATTCAATCGTACAAACAGGAGTAGTACTCATTAGTGATGGGTACGTCGACACGTCAAAATCAAGACCTTTCAGACTCTCAGCCCAATGCCCGTAGTCAACAAATAAAAAAAGCCAAGGCGTCAGGCGCCGATCCACGTCAATAGAAAGGTAGTGGATAGTGGAACTCTCCACCGGCACACCGAGATTTCATCGGCCCGGTGTCGGGTTACAGACCTCCTGCAAAAAGAGGCGAGAGAGGACAAGGTTAAAAAAAAAAAGAAGGTTTCATTTGCCCTCTTTCTCTCTGGGATATTTTCACCTGGACACCACTGGCCGGTGGGCCAGTTGCCATGTTTCCCGACGGAGAACAAGTCAAGGCGGGATTCCGGTACTTTACAGCACAATCACCCTTGTGGCGTCGTGGCTTTGACATGGCAAGGCTTAGACTGGACTTTATGAGGAGAAATACTAGACATACCAACGAGAACCATGTTTTTTTTCTCTCTCTCTTTCTCTTCCTTTTGCTCTCTCCACTCTGGAGGCCATGGGCTGACTCGGCGTGCGACCGCTACTTGATTGACACATCCATAGCTTTTTAGAGAATAAACAATGATAATAATAATCACAAAAGAGAAAACGAAGGCGGAATATGTGCAACCACAACTGGCCCGAGCACCGTCGAGACTGGTTTCTCGATATTCAAAAGTCCCTCGTTTGAGCGATGGTGTGCGACACCATCAGGAGCAGTCGTACTCATTACTAACAGAGAGAACCTAGTAGACCTTCGAGAGCCCCCGGCAGGCAACGAAGAGGATTCCTCACAAGAACGCAGAGCTCATCAAGAGACAAAAACACATGCAATCAACTTCTTCCGCATCATGTCGATCATGACTCTATCATCATGAGGATCTTTTTGGAAACCCCCGACACACTCCCCTCGACTGACCACAATAAACTGATCCCACTACTTTGTCAAAGTCCGATAGTTGCGCGCATAGCCATGGTTGCACACCTCAATAGCCATCATACACACGGTATATCGCAATCAATCCCTATGGACAAGCAGAGAGCCTGGAACGGAGTACTCTCCTGTACCTGCCTGATTCGTCCATCCACACTTGAAGGATTAAACCCCCCCCTGCAACCACGCATACTCCCGCTCTTCCACCGCCCTCCGCCTCCAGTGGCGCGCACACCCGGCCGAGCATCACGTTGTCTCGGACCGAAGATTTGACCCAAATGTCCCACACTCATGAATATTATAGAGTAATGTCCGACAAGACTCACCCTGCATGCGCGCCCATGGCCATCAGCGGAGAAGTTCTAGACGCAGTGGGTCTGTTTTCAACTGGTGCGGACAGGTAAGAGCGCGGAGCAAAAAAAAAAAAGAAAATTAAAAACAAAAAGGACAAAAAAAAAGTACACACAGAGTGGGAAGAAGGGACTTTTGCGCAAACCAAGGGCAAACCAATGGAAAAGTATGGTTAGGACTCGAGTCTTGGAAAGAGAGACGTCCTACATGAAGATATACACGCAGACACACACACAAAAAGCAGAGTCGGTGGCTCAGTCTATTCAACTCACCCGCCCGGCGAGAACCGCCTAGGGGGGAAAAAGAAAAGGCCGACTGGACCTGGACCAACCTTGCCGGTAGGGAGTAGGGAGTAGGGAGCAGGGAGCAGAGAGCAAGGAGCAGAAAATTTCTTCATGGCACGTTGTCGCGAGCGGGTACCTGCGGGCCTGATCCATGCGGGCGAGAACCCTCGAATTTGGGCGGTGGGATTGGAACAGGAGCGCCTTGTAGCATTTTGGAAAAATGGTAAAAAAAAGTACACAAAACGCTTGCACCGCATTGACCAATCTGAATTTAGTCGGATGGTTGGATATGGAGAGCACATGCAGCGTGAGTCTTTTATTGTTCAAGGGGAGAAGAAGACATGGGAGGAATCTCAGCCTTGCTCGCCATGATGGGACTTTTCTTCGAGTTATTTCCTATTTCGGACATGACGTTTGGCAGATGCCGTGGGATGGACCGATCGTGGAATGGTTGCCGTAGAATCAATTCATACTACACAAGAAACCCCGCTTCCAGTGCTTCAGCCAGATTCTACCTATGGACTGGATGAAAATGGGCAGATTGAATGATTAGGTTGTACGTGCAAGTCAATGCCAATGCTTCGTTCGCAACCAACGGACTTGATATAAAAACAAAACCAAAGATTATGTATCAATTTCAACATATCAGAATTCCAACCTCTCTGTCTATGACAGCAAAAGCATCAACGCCCACAGAAAGCACCCAAGGTCCCTACGCAAGTTAACTTGGAAGTTTGCAGTGAAATAGATGGTGTGACTCAGTGAAGACCCCCTCCTAAATAAAGAAACCTTCTACCCACGGAACAAACTTCCAGGATTTCGCCCAAAAGGGAAGTTCGCCAGAGTACCGACAAAATGGCTTACCCAATTAGTCGAAGGAATCGCCATCATTTTTTTTTTTGTTTAAACTCTCCCTATGCACATCATATGTGCGCAACTCTTGTAGATCCATACCGTTGGATTCCATCATACGGGCTGGGGTCATGCAAATATCAGACTCGATCTCCAAATAAGTCACAATTGAGCCTACATGCGTATAGATGGTACCCGCTAGATCGCCTTTGGTCGGACAATCAGCGATGGCATTACCAGTTGAAGCCGGGTACTTTGTACGTACGAGTCTAGCTCTTACGTACCTAGCATATGATCATAAGATAGGGCCCAGGTGTGTCCAAAGGCCATGATTTGCTCGCGGCGGCGGGTGGGATCCTATTCTCTCTCTCTCCAATTTTTTAGGGGGGGGAGGAATTGACTTTGCCTTGTGGTGTGTGGCGCCAACGGGCCATCGATGTGATACTGGGTTTCGACTGCCCCACGCGGGTGATCGATTGGAACAGAAAACTCCTGGAAAAGTCCGGTTCTGATGGAGCCCATTTCCCGTGTAGATCGAGATCTCCATTTACACCGACCTCGGACCAAGATGGCGATAGACCTCGCCATCAGGCAGAACGACGTTGAGCTGTAGCTATGGCAGCGATCTAGCTACCAGTTGATGTGGTCATTGGGGTATACGAATTCCGATATGACTGGTTGTAGATCATGCACATCATTTTCTTTTGTTTTTCTTTTGTTTATCCTTTCCTTTTTTTTTTGTTTTGCGTACTTCTGCAGATAACTGACTGAGACGTGAAAGATTCAAACTACAGTAGGACCTTGTTCAATCCATTCCAATTTCACTGTTCCGCTAGCATTGCTAGACCGATCGAATTGGTCAACAAACAGTCGAAACTTTTAATCGGATATGGGAGGTCGATCCGGATTGACTGTGGCACAGTGACCCGATCCGATGGGAAGCGTGTCATTCCCGCTAAGCACCGTGAATCAACACTGCGCCGATCCGATAGATCTACCTGACACGGACCTTACCACTAAACATCCATTGATCAAGTTTGATACTCTGTCCAACCGGATCGCCGAGGAAGGGGGCCTCAGGTGGTAGTACCGAGGTCCCCTAAGGCCAAAGGGTCCTTGTCCAGTACGGACGATGGGAACCTAGCTCCTCTCCCGTCCCTCAAATGATCCCGAGTCCGGTTAGTCCTGTCCTGTGCGTACCTAGAAACTCACAAATAGCTGATGAGAAAGAAAGTGCCTCTCACGATGTATGTAGCAGCCACGGCCTGCATGCTCAAGACACTGGTTGGCGCTAAAAAAAAAAAAAGGAACGTGGGCCCCCCTCCTGATGCAGTCGAATCACGAATAGCGCAGCAATGCAAAACTAGGAGTGGTGTGTTTTGAGGCATTTGTTTTCTGCATGGTTTCAGCTACCAGCTAGGAACTGCTCCCTGTCAAATAGCTGCAGGTCTGCAGCTGAATGACAAAGCCACGGCAATGGGCTGATGGGAGTTCTACAGTATGGACTTGCTTTCTAGACTCATCCATCCGGTCAAGAAGGGAGGGGGAAAAGACTCTTCCAATGTCAAAAAAATATTAGGTAATTAGCGTGGGCACGGGATGCATTGATTCGCTCGAGAGCGCACATCTGAAGCACGGAGCAGTTCTTGACAGGCCCTAGAGATTGACAGGGCCTCGAATCGTTAAAGAGATGAAGCTTTTTTTTTTGAGATTTCCTCAACCCACAACTTGCCATGCTCCCGCGACATGATTGTGTTTCCCGACGGCGACACATACGAGTCCTACGGGACTCGAGGACGAGAAAATTGCGACTGTGCGTATGACCAGCGATGTGCCCCGCAAAATGGCGCCAGCATGCGTTGCGGGGGGAAAAAGTTGGAATATATTTTTTTCAAAAAAAAAAAAAAACACACACGCATAAACAGCATGGTTGGATGGAAATTTGGGGGTGATTCCTTAGACACTAATCCCAAAGGGGTGAATCGGCGGTGATATTCAGCACTTTAGGACAAGTCGAGAGACAGTCGGTCTTACCCGAATGACGGGCAATACTTCGAGTGAGCAGTCCGCACTCGGTCCAAAGGTCACTCTGAGTCGAACCTGCACTCTTCTGTGATCACGGGAAGGCAGAAGGTGAACAAAAACCTGAGCCCACGTAGAGAGGGAAAATAGTCATAGCAGACATTCGCACAATGGCAACAGTCATCTGCGGTGGATCAAACAGGGTCCTTCGACACGAATTTCTTGCCTGAACCGGCCGAGTGGGGACGCGAGCGAAAAAAAAAAATTCTTTTGAGGTTGCACCGCACTCGGCGCGCAGAGGATCTGCCACTAGCGGGAAGCCGTATTTTACACTGTTTCGAGATCATACAAGCAGCTGTATTGTGACTGAAAGAACAAGTCCATCGATCGGGCCGTCGCTGGGCCTCTGGTGGCGCCACGTGATGGGTCAGAGCCTCTCTGGTCTCCGTGGACCTCTCGTCAGGCGGGCTTGGAGTCGGCTCGGGGTAAGGCGTCGAGTGGGATGCGTTGGTGCGGACAGCCATCCAGGTGTATGTGGTCCTGTCCATCCAGCTTTCTCTTAGAGTCCCAGCACGTCTTCTAGAGACCATCTGAGCCCATCGTTCATGGTCGATGGTACCATATGGTTTTTTTTAAAAAAAAAATAAAAATAAAAGTAAAAATAAAGTAGCAGAGAAATCGAAGCTGGATCACACGTTAACCGTGTCATTCTAGTCCCTTGGAGAATAGCATCGCAGAGCCTAGGTACCAAACATGAACTAGGCCAGCGATTGCTGTCTTGGTCATCATGATGGAGACTGGAAACTTGCTATGCTCAGCGCCCCGCGTCCCCGGGTTCCGCGGACAAGCCTGGATGTGCGTGGCAGGCGTCACACGCCATCATCACAGAAAACAACAAGCTCCCAGGGTGTAGCTTCTCCCCGCTGCTTTTCGGCAAATCCCCCAGTAGGAAGCGTGGAAAGCGTAAAGCGCAGAGAACTGCGAGACGTCTCGGTCGACTCGGCACCGGCAGGTGTAGCCGCTCCCAGGTTCTCAGGTGACCAGCCAGGTCTCGGTGTTTTCTCGCTTTGGGACCCAGTCTCTCCATCTTGGCACTGGCGTCTCCATCTTCTGTGGACGGGGGAGGAACCGACGACCACGGAGATGGGCTGTAACGCGGGAGGGTAGATTGATACATTCTATTCTTACTCCTCGTAGTCAGTAAACGCAGTACTGGTAGTCGGTAGTCGCTAACTGCTAGTTACGGCCAAGTCAGTGACTTGGTGTAGACCACACCGTGTTCTCTCTAGCATGACGTGGGCAAGGCTCAGTCGTCGGTCTCCTTCCCCCGTGTCGACACCTCTTCTTGTCATATCACATGAACGCCGTAACCAATTGAACCGGCACGTTCAAAGTGCGACCGGTCTCGACCTCGAGGAAGACCACGCGGCGTGTAAACAAACTTTCATCATGAAGAGAGCGGTGTAACACCTAGAGTACTACAGAATGTCCAAACGGCCTCACAGATGATGAGACACCACCCTTCTTGAAAGCTTCTTCAACCCTGCAAGATGTGGCCGGGTGACTGAAAAGGCAGTCCAAGTGACCGGCTGGTAGGAACGGCAACACGGCACCGACCCCCTCGGCTCCTTTCCCGAGTTTTCACCCGGACAAAGGTGTGCAAGTCAGTGACTCATGGTTGCATACACACATATCGTATCGAACAATACTGTAGATCCAGACAAGTGACAACCGAGAACCGCGGACATGAGATGAGTTGCATCTAGCAGATAATGGGAATGACAAAAAAAAAAAAAAAAGGTTCGAGCCACTGCTCTCCACGTTTGGCCCGGACCTACGAGACGGCATTGCAAATGACTCTCAAATAATGGCCCAGGACTAATTGATCCTCACCTCTGCGGGGTGTGGGGTAAGATAGACCTAATGGTGAATTAGCTCGCACCAGATAGTCAGATGGTTCTGGGCTGCGATGGAAGGGTAATGTCGAACAGCGGAATAGATTCGCCTAGGGAACGACTCCTGGAAATATGAGGTAAAAGACTACATGTGAGTATAGACGAAGAGAGGAATACATTGGATGTACATACTCTATCAATCACGGAGGGGTAGGCATGGCCCGAATAGGCGGGAAGCCTACAACTAAAGATGACCTAGCTTGCCTGTGGGGTCTTACGTGTCTACGTGGATATCTAAATGTCAGTTTACTATACAATTGGAAGATGTAGTACATGTGGAAGTATCCGACCTGAGGACAAACACATATCTATAAGGGAGTATTGGAGAGGAATGCTGGCTGAATCACCTTTGATGAATGGTGGGTACCGAGGAGCAACGCATGGATGCATGTCAAGAGGTTCCAAGGACACGGCCGAAAAGACGGGTGAGAGAAGCAGAGTACACCAAGGTCCCCCCCCCCTACCCGGGTAGACACATTCTCATCTCTTTCACAATTCACTGTCATGTTCTCCACGACTGATCACCATGATTTCAGCCCCTTCCGCCTGCCCGGTGTGATTCTGACTCACAAAGACAATGTATATCACTAGTACCAAGGTTTTCCTCCCAAGGTTTCTAACTCAATGCACACCTGGTGTAGGCGGATGCCTGAGGTAGACACCGTTCTACTTACCCTAAACAAGATGACGGTCGCTTCCTCCCGATGGTGTAACAGCATGGTAAGACCCTGGTAATGGTACTGTCAGGATCCACAATGACGAAAGACCACTCCCCTATTAAGCCATCGGACCAAGCAGAAAAGAAAAAGGAAAAAATCAAAAAGGGAAAAGCAAAAGTCGGATCTGATTTTCATGCCCTGTAAGATTTCCCAGTTCAGCCATGTTGGTGGCCAGGCCCGTATGACTCTGTCCGGTACCTGGCCGCCGCATAAGAAGAAAAAAGTGGACAAGGTGGGGAACCTCCTAGAAATTTTCTTTGGGTTCGAAGAGTTTTCCACGGATTTGGTGGTTTTAGGCTCAAGCACATGATTCTTTGGCAAGAATTCAAAAGCAGCGCATTCCCCATTAACATACGGCTCCTCCTTCTCTTCTTGCATTGGTATACAACACCTTTGGAACACTGGATTATGTTTGAGTTTACTGGATTTACTACTTCTCAACTCTTCCAGCATCGCACTGCCTCATAAACATTGACTCTATACTTGCCCGCAATTCCACATAAGATCTTGAACCTTCTTGGCATCAAGCCCGAGGATCAGCCTCCGCACCCTGCGTTAACGTGCGGTTGTCCCGAGAGAACTTCTCCCATCCTCCGGAAGATCGAACTGCCCACTGTCACCATGCCGGGCCGATTGCTTGCCAGTTTCGTTCGAGGCTCTGGTTCTCACCATTCCTCTGCGGCGTCAACCCCCATCCACTCCAATTCCTCATCAACCACCTCTGTCAACGAGATCATGCATTTTGGCCCTAAGAAGGCTCATGGTCAATCAGACCGAGCTCGCTCTCCCGAGCGCCGCCTCTCCTTCCACATGGATCACTTGATTCACCCGCACCGAGACCACAGCAAGGACAAGCGCCGCAGTCTCGGACGTGCCGGCCGCTCCAAGGAACGTCTGGGCAAGGAAGAACTTGCTCAGCCCTCGGCCAAGTTGGAGGTGCTGGTGGAATCTCCGCCCTTGGTCTGCTACGGCACCCCCAGCAACTCGACCGGCGCATTGTTCTCTGGTCGGTTGCGTGTCACCATCCCCGAGTCGGCGGGCGAGGTCATCCTCAACGACTTTGATGTCCGCCTCATCTCTAAGAATACCACCAAGAAGCCGGTCTCGTCCCACTGCTCCAACTGCGCCACCCGCACTGAGGAGCTCACTCGCTGGAACTTCCTCACCGAGCCTCTCCACTTGAAGCCGGGTGACCATGACTTCCCATTCAGCTACCTCTTCCCCGGTCATCTGCCTGCTTCGTGTAACGGCGCTCTGGGCCAGGTTGAATACTTCCTGCTGGCCCACGCCCGCAGCACCACGGGGGAGGATTTCAACTTGAAGTTGCCCCTGAATCTTCGCCGCGCGCTCATTCCCGGAAACGACAAGTCCTCCATCCGTATCTTCCCTCCCACCAACTTGACCGGTCGTATTGTGCTTCCATCCGTCGTTCACCCCATCGGCAGCTTCCCGGTCGAGATGACCTTGAGCGGTGTCGTGGACAAGAACGAGGAAACGCAGACCCGTTGGCGCCTGCGCAAGATGATGTGGCGCATCGAAGAACATCAAAAGATTGTCTCGACTGCCTGCCAGAAGCACGCTCACAAGATCGGAGGCGAGAACAAGGGTGTCCTTCACCAGGAGACCCGGATCATCGGCCACAACGAAGAGAAAACCGGTTGGAAAACTGACTTTGACACTGCCGGGGGTGAGATTGCCATGAAATTCGACGCCAGCATCAACCCCACGACCAACCCCGTCTGCGATATGGACGCCCCCAGCGGTCTGGAGGTCAAGCACAACCTTGTCATCGAGCTGATCGTTGCCGAGGAGTTCTGCCCCAACCGCAATACCCGCCTGATCACCCCTACCGGCGCCGCCCGTGTCTTGCGCATGCAATTCAACCTTCACGTCACCGAGCGCAGCGGCCTGGGCATCAGCTGGGATGAGGAGATGCCTCCTGTCTACGAAGCTGTGCCCGCCAGTCCTCCGGGTTATTTCAGACCTGACGACAACGACACTCGCAGCGTGATGGAGGATTACCGAGGATCGCCCCTGCCCCTGCCTGATTACGAGGAGCTGGAGCGCATGGAGTCCCTCGGTCTGGATAGTGATTCGACGCACTCTTCCGCCAACTCTACCGGCAACCGAGGTCGGATGCGATTTACCGTGGACGACTTGGTGACAGAGCAAACCCCACCACCATCCGAGCCCGTCTCACGCGTCCCATCGCGCTCGCCATCTGTTGACTCCCCTCGTCGCTAAAACCTCCCTTTCAACACCAAAACCTGCCCATCTCCGCCTCCCTTTTCACTTCTGCCGTTCTTTGCTACGATGACGTTATGATCTCCACGACCTAAAGAAAGATATCCCCCAGTCATGGACTTGGCTCAACTTTTTTAATTCTTTTTTTCGCCCACAATCCCCGATATTCAACCTGTCGAGAGTCGTCCTCGGTGTCGTTTCTATCAACTCTCCATTATTCCTTTTCCCTTTTTCTTGCTTCTCCCCTCAACAAAACAACCGGGTCACTATTTGGCGCAATTCCCCGGATGGAAAACACAAAAAGGATCAACAGTCAAAGAAAAATCATGATTTAAATCTCTCGTGAAAATAACCGATTCCATCTCCGCTAGAGGAGCACCAACGGGCCCGAAAAGACTTCCCCCATCTTTGGGTCACCTGGCGCGTGATCTCGGTCATTGAGCTCTCTGTCTTTGATTCTCTTGCATTATACCCATCTTGCTCTTTCCCTCTTTTTTTACCCTCACGCTTTTACTTTAGTAATCATTTAATGAAGACCAAAGCTGTTATGACTTGATTCTTGACCTTGAAAGCCTATAACCTTCTTGTAGATTACCTTAGATTAACTGGTAACAATCATCACAAAGGTTCCAATGATTTTCTGACATTTCTTCAGGTGACCAACGGCCAAAGTGAAAGTGGTACCGGCCGTAGACTTGACCCAGACTCCGTGGCCCCTATAGAACCCTCTCTTCGACAACATGAAGTAGTCATCGATGATCCTGGCGACTCTCTGATGGTCCCATGGCCGCGAGAACAAAGAGCTCACCACCCGATCTGAACCATGGCAGATGTAACCTAAACGGGCAAGCACCTTTACATTGACAATCAACCTCTCGGCTCATCAGCCAAGTGCTATGACCACCACAACAAAAGAAAAAGAGAATCTAGTTCAAACGGCTTTCAATATTGCTCCTCTTTTGAAGCCTCTCTTACCGAGTCCCTCAAGTCTACGTTTCTACTGCCCGCTCAAGGCTGAAAATCATTTTCATAGAGTATTCACTTGAAGATGTTACCGTCAGTTGAGACAAAGTGATTAATTTCACCCAAATGGATTACCAGTGAAGTCTCGGCCTTTTTCGCCACCCACGACTTAGCCATGTTTCCGCGTAACTTTAAAACGACCACTTGCTCATCTCATCACTGAGTATAGGCGTGATGGCGTTGTTCGAGGTGAGCTCTAGCCTCTTCCATTAGCCAGTGCTCATCCAAGTCGTATGATGGGTGTTTTCTCTTTCCTCTCTCTCCTCTTCCCCCCTCTAAAGAGCATCCAATGACATCATGATTTTTAAATGATTCGTGATGGTATAAGATGGTCCAGAGCCCTTGGGCAACATTTGAGGATCTCGATGAGGACCATGCTGGTAGTACCTACACCATCACTCTGATTGTATATGTACTCATCAAACAATTCGACTTGAAACCATCCTTATCAACTTATACCGTGGACGCTGCCAGACCGGACGAGCACGACTCGAATCAAAATACCTTCGACCGTAAGCTCCGAACTAAGATAAGATACCATCTCTGAAAAGAAAACCAAAATGTCAAACCTCTTCCGCCGAGCCTCGGACGCCTTCCATCATCGTTTCGATCATCAGCGAAAAGACTCGGCCGATTCCACGGACTCTTCAAGAGCGGATCAAGAACATATCAAGTCACCGTCCGAGGAACCCGTGGAACCAGCGGGAAATTCTCACGGACTTTCCAAGACAGCAGCCGGCATGAATGAGTCCAGAGCGAGGGAAACAGAGGAACATCCTGGAATGGTACATGGAGACCAGAATCAAGAGGGTATGTTTTTGTTTTGTCTTTTTTTTCCCCTTTGAGCCCAGCCTTGGGGGGGGGGGGGGGGCCCCCCACAGATTTATTGGAATGTCATTGGAATGTCATTGAGTTTGATTATTCTGTTTTTATTTTCTCCCTCCGTTTAGACTCTTGTTGAAAAGTTCGCTGATTATTTTCCCCGTTGGGCTTTTTCGTTTAGGATCCAAGATGGGCCATCATCATCATCATCACCATCATGATGATGATCATCACTGGAAGTTTTTCCGTCGATTGAGTGGAGCGGGCCAACACGATGATGCTCACCATTCGAATGAAGGTGGAAAAAGGCCCGAGCGTGCAGAGTGATCTCCGCCCGCGCTGAGAAGGATATTCGATATCTGCCAGGTGGCGGAGGCCGTGGGATATTTGAGCCATGATTGGTTTGACTTGATGTGTTTACAGTCTGGTGGTGTAGGGATGCACAAGTTACGAAGCAGATGTTGAAATTTTGTTTTCTCTCTTTCTCTTTTTTGGATAGGATGCGGGATGGCGGGTATCTTTTATGTTCAGGTTATGTTTATGGGAGATGAGTATTTGACATTGAGGTTCTTCGTTGATGGAGAGCACTTGGATGGAAATATAGGACATGATAATATGCAATTTTGAGCTTCTGTGTATTAAATAATGCGCAGTTCCGCACGAAATACCAGGAAAAGGCTAATCTACGAGTTAACAATGATGAATTCGAAGAGTAGCCTTTCATATAGAGACCCTTTCAATGACCGCCCTCGATCCATTTTCTGTCCGTGAACAAGCTTCATAAGAGCTGAGCCTTCGATCGAACCCACCACACCGAGTTTAAAGTGAGTTCATCAAGTGTTCGATAGTCTTGCATGCGGTACCTTGTCTCAGCTCGGAATAAATCACACTCACAATCCGATGGTCGGGATAAAACGCCGGATGCATGAAGCTACCCGTTAGCCGCTGCAACACCAATCGAACGAGAGAGTCATACTTTGCTTGATTGGCTCAGATGAGGATAATCCATGTGGCTCTAAAAGCATGCACTTTTTGTTTTAGAGGAGGTAGTGTACGGTTGGGCTCTTTAGTGAAAGTACAACGTTACCAGTCATTTTACATGTCTCCGAAAACTCTGGAGTCCAAGCGCAGTCTCTGTCTCTCATCTACGACAGACATCTTAAATACACATCCAAAATTACCCTCAGACTACCTAGCAGCATATTGCCTCTCTTACAATTTCCCAATAGATCTCACCTTTATCACCCCCACTACCTCCCAACTTGACCCTCTGAAACGACAAAATCAACACCACGATCCGGAAGAGAAATGGAAAAGGGAAAAGGCTCAAAAGAAAAGAGAAGTAAAGTGTTCTCCATCTAACAGTCTCCAGCCCTATCAAAAGCTGAGAGAGGTCAAGAACATTTGGAATTGGAGATATCACATCCACGTCTCATGCATGACGGCCGAGGGGGCGTGAGGCACAAATGCAGGTTGGGCTGTCTGTGCAGTTGGGCACATGCAACCGCCCTACCCACCCGGACTGCATCAAATGGTTCGTGGGGAGAGGATTCGTCTGCCTCGAGGCAACTGCCCGGTCTTGTTTTGACCGGTCGAAGCGAACTATGCATGGACATGGACCGTGATTTGAAAGCGAAGATATTGGCGCAGGTGAAGAGATGGAAATGCGGGGTGAAAGTCAAAAAGATGAGAGGATCCTGGACTTTGGTCTACTCGGTATGTCTTTTCTCTTCCTCTCTCTTTCTTTCTCTCTCTCTCTCTCTCTTTCCGTCCTTTCTCTTCCCCCGCAATGATTTTTCATCTCACTACCTTTTTTTGTGGCACCACGTGGAAAGGATTTTACTTTCACATACGCTGAAATTGAGAGGGTGACCGAAATTGCTTCATCTGCTCTATCTTGATACTCGCGATGGAAAGAGAAAAAAATAAGCAGGTACAGGAAGCAACGAAAGAAAAAAAAATCGACACCTGGCCATCCAACACAAAACACAGTTGCACAATTGACACACACCGGAACCAAAACAAGAATCAAAAACGCCTGAACAATTCCACGGGGTATAGAAAAGAGGAAAACAGCCAAACTCGGAAACAAAAAGGGTCAGACATCCGCGACCGACTGCCATAGAAGAAGAGATGCCGGGGGGAAAAAGCAGGAACAACAAGAACACCACACTGAGAGGATCCTCTCTCTTGAACGCAAATCTGCACAGACGACGAGAAGGGGAGGGGGGAAAGCAAATTTATGAATCAAAGATCGGACCAAAGGCTGGCACACCACACGATTCCAATGCATACACGATCCGTTGAGTCAGACCAGGGTTACTGATCACGCATACTGCTTCAGCTCCGAATTCTCGGATCTGCCGCTGAATGATGGGGATCATGTCGACACGACCCAATTGATTAGTGTCCATAATGATCGGACAACTGTCCATGCGATGGACATTGTCTATCACCTCTTGGCCATAGGTTTTGAGAGGTGCACGGGTTTGCCAGACAACCCGCAGCTCGGGACGATTGTCGTCCCCAAGGAACGACAGACAGGGACCGATACCCGAGCCGGTGGTCACGACAATCACCTTTTTAAATACCCGCATGGAGTAGGCAAAGCCATAAAGAAGTACTCCACGCTTCCAGAGATGGGTGGGTGGGTTCTGGATTGCATCGGCTGTCCAGTCACCCGCCTTGGACACAAGACAGGAGAAACTGGGCTTTCCGCGCGGTCCAGACGGGGTGATATCGGGGAAAGTGGCAAACCCGTGCCAGTCCCGCAGAGGATGCTTGGCCAGCTGAGTGCCCTTGCCAAAGGTGGTAGTGGCGTGGTCAAAGTGCAGCCGCACAGCATGAGTGGAGAGGACCTCAGCCCGGACGGGGACTTTGCGCAGCATCACCCACGGCTGGACGATGGCCACGACGGTGACAAGCAGGAACCAGAACGCGGGTAAAGCAATGAGGAATTGGCCCAGCGTTTGTCCTTGAGCCCGGCTGATCTCATGCGAAAATACCAGCAGCAATGCAACGAAGAGCATCACAATCAGCCAGCCCGAGAATCGATGGATGAGCTCGAAATAATCATGAAGTTTCATCCGGAACGTGGGATGTGCCACAATCACAATAGCCAACAGCAACGCAAGAATCACATACGCCAGTGCTACAGGAGTGGCGGACAAGCTGGCGGCCATCGCAGTACTATCGACAGCGGGACTCCAGTACTGATGCGACATGACTCCGACGAAACCCAGGTACCAGATGAGAGATGCAATGCCGCAGCCACTATGCACTCCGCCATAGTGGTAGACCTTGCAGGCCATGTGCCGCAATGCAAAGGGTGCTGACCTGGGGACAGACAGCACGATGCGATAGATGGCATTGATCACAAGTGGCTGTCGAGCCAAGCCACAGGCCAGCAAGTTGGCCGCGGTAGCATTCACCAACGGGAGCAGCTTTTGCCGCGAGACCATGATCCAGACGAAAAGTCCGACGTTGCAGCAGAATACGAGTGTGAACAGACGGCGGTACAGAGTCAAGATGCTGTACCGCACAAATGCAAACCGCCTGGGCTTCGCATGCTCCGTCTGAGCCTCGACATCGAGAGTATGGTTTGAGTTTATCTCTGATGAGCCCATCTCATGAGAACTGACCTTCTCGGAAATGAGTCCGTTGTCACCATCCGTGAGGGTGAATTCGCTTGATGTCGGCGAGGTCGAGACATCGTTATTTGTCGGAACCCTCACCAGCACCGGCTTGGGCACCGTCACCGGCGACTTCTTCTCCGAGTCTGACATGGTGTGAGACGTGGGACTGCAAGTATGGAGAAGGAGATTCGAAAAATAACTGCACCAAGGTGGCAGGGATAGTTGGGCAGTTCTCAATTTGACGGGGAGCAAGGTCTTATGGATCGTTGCGAGCGCTCGCTCACTGCCAGGTAGATATGGAGGGGTTGACCTCGGTTGAGCTGAAAAACACCGGTGTGGCCCCAATGATTGATATTCAGCTCTTCCGATGAAGCAAGATTCTGGTCAAAAGAGAGTGTGTAAGTGGGGAAGACAGAGGATCCTATCCAGATGTGGTATCTCTGCCCATGGACGAAAATGATTGTGACGGCCTGACAAGGCGAGTGGGTTCCGAGATGATGCGAGAGAGTCGAGACAACGATCCTTGGTCGACTTTGGGGGTGAAGGGAGTGCTTTTATCACCATCTCGGTCACCGTCTTCTCGTCAGATCGAACTGTGCATGTATGCTCTTCTTGGCCTCCTTTCAAACATCCCATCCCTTTGATCACCGTCATCCTCCGAGGCATACTATCCGAATACAATCAGCGCAGTGCACGTTGCCACTAGGCCAAGAGGATACCTACCTCCCTTCCTCCAGCGATGGCCATTATTCCGTCGGCTGCATCCCCTTGCGAGGAGGAACCCCATTCCGTCTCTGGACAGGGTTTCCATATTGCGGGTCAAAGTGATGCTAGCCCATACCCTGCATCGACTAGCCCAAGTTACCCTGGATCGCCAATGGAAGAGCGCGTCTATCGCGGGGCCAAAAGAACGATTCCATCAATTATTCTGTGATTAGCGGATGGACGATAGAATGACCACACCCGCCCCTCCTCTCCAGTACCGCGTCCCAAATGAACCGGAACATTGTCCAGGAAGCACGGGATGAATCGGAGAGGAGCGTGATCAATTGCGAATACACCATTTCGAGGAGGGGGGTGGACAATGTCTCCTTGAACTCGGTGAGATGTAAACCCCAATCACGACGCTGGAAATGGGTTCGATTACTGAATCTGGATTCTGGTCCAGACTGGGACCCGAAGATCTTGCATTATTGTTGTCCTGCAGGTCGCCACCAGCATCTTTGCGATCCCTCCATGCGTCGAGTTGCATCTAGTCTGGACCCACGAGGTCTGCTGTCCATGCATGATGACTCCATCGCCCTTGAACCGTCCAGCTGAGGACTGGATCGATTCAAGTTCAACTTGAGGGCCCCACCAGCGCAGACCCAGCGCCTGGGAGCGGGGTTTCCCTGTGGACTGGTCGCCGAGACGCAAGACTGGACACCGCCACGACAAACACATGAAGCTCAGAAAAGAGAAGGAGAGGCGAAAAAGAATGAAAAGGAATAAAAAAAAAAAAGAGAGACAAGGTTGAACTGGACGTGAATGTGGCATGAGTAACCGCGCTTCGCAAACATCAACACATACCATGGCTCAATCAATTGATCGTCGAGATGTTTGATCCCGTGCGGTATACTTCACATACCTCCCGCCTCCAGCAGCGGATCTACTCAATAGGAACCTCATCTTGATTTTTTTTTTTCGGTTTTTGCTTTTCTTTTTTTTTCTCCCCTCTTTTCCCTTTTTTCCTTTTTTTTAATTTCCTTTTTTCCTGCACGGTGTTTTCCAGTCCTTGCAGCGGGAGAGGGAATATGGTCACCTTCCGTCAAGAGGCACCCGAATTACTGCTGATTGGAACGAGGTATGCAACCCGGGAAACGCACCCAAGAGAATAAATGAGCCCCACGAGCTTGAAAAGGAGCCAACATTGCATGAATGTGGAGCAGTTCTTATCGCTAGTGGAATCAGAACGAGGGGTAGGATCGAGAAGCTCGGTCAAACTTCGGTCCGCTCTCGCCATTCGGTCATGCAAATGCAGCACGCATCGCCATCCGGATCAAGGAGAGCAAATACGACCTGTTGGGCCGTCCCGACGCGCCACCGGGACCGAGCCGAGACGAGACGCCCCTTGGAAATGGTGGCTCAGACTATAGCCTCAGCATGGGCGAAAAAGTAATCAAAAACACACCAAAGAAAAACAAAAAAAAGAATGGTCAACCTCAAAGCATGGGGAGGACGGCGGGTGGGATATGATCGATGGGAACGACCGAGGGAGAACAAGCGAGACAGCATCCCGACTCTAGACAGGATGATCCGCGGACCCGGTCGACGGGAAGATCAGTCGCTCAGACCAAAAGCTGCCACTACCCACTGGAGCCTGTCATTGAGGGAGGGGGTGAACGAGCAGCGCATTTACTTTCCAGTATGGGCGAAAATGGGGGTCATCATGTTACTGTGACCTAGATCATCCGGTGGACCACCGAGGTGAAGTGACTTTCTCACAGTTCCAGTGTGACCATTCGCACTAGCCGCGGCGATAGACGATCCCTGTCGGCATGATCCCGAACTCAGCCTGCGCCGCTTCATGCCGTAGCACAAAAGAGCGGGGAGGAGGGGGGGAAAGTGCTGTTTGACAAGTTGACATGGTCGGATTTGTGAGTTGGATATCCATCTCCAGCAGGATAAGTGGGGGGTGGGTGCCGCCAATTGCAGCCAATACAGGGAGGAAGAGCAAGCGCAGCGGGGAGGGGGAATGAATCGGTGAGGAACTGGTCATTCTGTTGGACTGACATCGAGTCGTTAGGCATCAGACGAACTGCTCTCCGGGTGCTCTGGGTGGACGACTTTAGGTTGTGGAGATGCTGGAAACATGCGATCTGCACATCGATCCGAGGATCTTCGATCGGGATGCCCCCTTTAGACCCGTCAGGGCCCGTCGTTCGTGATACCTTGCAGGCTGGCCAAAGCAGGAGTGGGCCCTGCAGTCCCGAGACGCTGGATGAGAACCGAATATGAAGTTTTTTTCCCCCTCCTCTGGGTCCTTTGGTCGTGGCACGAGAAGGAAGAGCCAACCATTCCGAGGAAGACGAAAAAGCAAATTCACACTCTCGACCCGACGGCTGACGCAAACATGTTTGAATTCCGGTTTTCCGGGCCAAGCCACCAGAGTCTTTTGGGGAGATCTGATTGCGCATGCGTAGTGGACCAATTCTCGACTGGTACAAAGATGAGTCGCAGAGGTACTTTTTGCGCGTCAATCAATAAAATCGAAAAGTCCTGCGCCCATCATTGCCGACGGCTCAGCCGCCGATCTACAGTGGCATCGATTGCCAAAGAGTGATCCGAGCTTGTGGCTGAGGGAGGCTGTCTGATCCTTGATTCGCCTTCACCTGCATCGTCGTGCATGTTTCGGAGTCCCAGCATGATTTATTGTTGCCCTGATGGGGTTTATTTTACCCATGACGGAAGGGGGCCACAAGTCCTCCTGCGCCACTAGTGGCTTCCATGATTGCTCTGGTCTGGCACGTACTTTTGACATTGCACACCCAGAATGCTCGGAGTGAATGCAAGGATGGGACAGACCAGTCTGTCACCGAACGTTCGAAGACAGCCCTGAAACCTTTTGAGAAGCGAAGGGGGAGAGAAAGTACCGAACTGGAAAGAGAGAAGACAGCACGGAAGGGAATCCGCGGCATCGGAAGGGTGGGACGAACACCCGCCCGTCCGTGATCACGCCTCTTGACAGGGATTCTTGTCTCGCATGTACCTTTTTTTTTCGTCTATCTGATCTTTGCCCAGACGATCACATGGACAGGGACAAGGACATGGTACATGTCCACCACGTACGACGGCATGTTTGTACATACGACATAGGACATACTCCCGGCTGTCCGGTGTATTCCACGGTCGATCTGGACGATGCAGCCCTGCGGAGAGGATCTGGTGATCCAACAAGCCCCATCTACGATGCTATGCGACCGGTTCCCATGGAATGTTTCCGTTCCATGGGTGGTCTTTCGGCGGGGGCCCGCGATTTATTGCTGATAGTTTTATTGACTTTTGCCCTCACGATTATGGAGATAGTAGGTAATTCAATTCAGTACTTTTTTTTTAGATTGTTTGTATTTTCTCTGTCTCCAGGCTATCCAACTTTTTGTCTGGACCATTGGATTGTGGTTCAACTCTATCATCTCGATGACTGTCCTGGTCCTGAGATTGCGTCGGATTCTGGTCGTGTCTAGTCGGTATTCCCCCCCAGTCGTAGGTCCGCAACAGGCGGAATGGGGACGTGTCCAGCGTCCAAGCAGAGAGAGGTAAAGTGATGCCCTTTTTTGGCTTCTGACAAATTCCCAAACAGGCGGCCCCAGTCAGTCCGGCAGAAAGGCTGGAAACCCGATCCGTTGATTGGCGAATCGGGCGCATTGGACGATCGAGAGAATGGCGGATAACCTCCAAGAATCATAACAATTAAAATCAAACATTATCTTCAATAAACCATACAATAAGTCCAAAATCATCCTCAACGCCAGACAATCAGGTAGCAAGCGGGCCATCGATGAGAACCAGAGGGACCATCCCGGTAGTTTCATTGGACTTGGTTCCCGTCCGACAATTTCAACGAGGTCCTGCTCGGTGAAGGACCGGACTTCCCAGTACATGAGCCCCCCCTACTTCAAAACTGTATGAGCAGCGTGACGAGAACCCATGGGCGCAGTGAGGGCTTTGCACGTTCGTACTCATCGTAGGCATCGACGCATGTACCTCTGCAATAGTGGCATCTCACTAGGCACTCGAACTCTGCCCGATGCAGATTAGAGTGGAGCTTATGTCAGCTGGAGCAGGGGTGGAGGTATTCCAAATCACGGGAGAGAGATTACCGGATTGGGAAAGACTGACACCCCGTAGGGAATCGGTGATCAGGTCTGGCTGGCAGCGACAGCCCCAAATGTGTCCGAAAAGAAAAATCAAACAATTCAAATCATAGGGAGGGCGTATCGTGGGGCAGAGAGTCCGGTCCTCGATGGGTAGTCAGTGGGGAGGGTGGTGAGTTTATTCCCCAGTGAGGGCCAGGTCTCCTCTTCTCTCTCTCTCTCTCTCTGATCATGAATTTAATAATATCGTGATACACTGAAGGATTGATCTGCCCGGTCCAATCGATCCAAATATAAAGGCCCCTGCTTCAGGACAGGGATTTGGTCATAGTTCTCACCCATCAGACAAGTACTCTCCCTTTTCCAATCCCCATCCAGTCCACCCACCAAGTCATCCACTATTTCCAGCTTCGTTGGATCTTGGATGATTCACCTCTGAACGCATTGCTATTGTCGATCCCTTCAAATCGTCCACATCTTCAAATCTTCCTTGACACTGTATAAGTGTCTCTCCTTTGCCCCCAGTTCCGTACAAGCCGACCTGCTTTTTTCCCCCCCCCCAGAGGTTCATCTGAAGTGTCACAATGATTACCAACTACTGGTCCACCAACAATATCGCCCTTCCTACCAATAAAATGGCCGACCCCATGCTACACCACGACACGAATGCAGATCTGTTGACTTTTACCTTTGGTGGCCCCCGAGCCTACAATCCCAATCAACCCATCTTCATCGACGCAGAGGATCCATCGCGATCCTTGACGGCAACGCAGTTTCAGCATCTGGTTCGAACGTTGATCGCCGGACTGAAAGCGCACCATGTGCAACGGGGAGATTGCGTGTTGCTGCATCTGGGAAACAGTGTAAGTGTAACCTGGTCCAGTTTCATATCGTGGCGGCTCGCGTGCGCTGGAGAAAAGGTTCTTCCCGCATGACTCGGATCGTCTGTTGATGAAAGATACACAACCATACCATGCCATTTCCTTCCAAGGGGGAGGGCACTCCAAAAACTCATGCTGACTATGCTTGATGGGATTGTTCCCTTATGCTTCATAGATCCTCTATCCGGCTCTCTTCTTCAGTATCATCGGCGCCGGGGGCGTGTACATGGGCTCGAACCCGCGAAGTCACCAACAGGAACTGGATCACATTGTAGGATTGGCGGAACCCAAGTTGATTCTGACCACGGAAGATGCCTTGTCCACCGTACAGGAGGTGGCTCGAGTGCGTGGCATCGCACCCAGCCAGATCTTCGTGGTGGATAAGCGCGCGGTCGATCATTGCGCGCAGCTCTTCCTCCGATACGAGATGGCATATCCCGGCGGCGCGAAACTCTCCGGCACTCCTGCCCGAGGCACAGATGGTTGCGTTCAAAACTTTGCCGATTTGCTGTGCTTTGGCGAGTCCGACTGGATGGTTTTTAATGACACCGTCGCGGCGCAAAACACTCCTGCTGCCATGTTCTCAACCTCGGGCACCGGTGGTCTTCCCAAGGCGGCCGTTCTGTCCCACCACGCCATCATCGCTCATCATCGCTCCATCTACTACGATGTTCCGTATCCCGTCAGTCGCTTAATGTCCCTCCCCATGTTTCATCTGTTCGGTGCCTTGTGGACCCATATCTTCCCTGTCCGCTACGGCCACCCGCTCTTTGTGCTCCCTCGCTTCGAACCCAAGCAGTTCCTGGCGACGGTCCACCGATATCAGATCTCCGAGACCTATCTGGTGCCCGCCATTGTGACTGCGCTCGTCCGCTCTCCACTGCCTGTCACGGAGTATCTGACATCTCTGCGCTACGTGGGTATTGCCGGTGCTCCCATCGATGGTCCCTCGATTGTGCAATTCCGCAGTCGTCTTCACCCCATGGCCTATGCCTGTCAACTGTGGGGGATGACCGAGGTCGGGGTGGCTTTCCAGACCCGATATGGTCAGCACGGTGACCCCGGCAGTATTGGTACATGTCTCCGTGGATATGAGATTCGCCTGGTCGACCAGGACGGGCAGGTCATTCGCAGTGACGAACGCCCGGGAGAGCTCTACCTACGCGGACCGGGTGTCTTGATGACATACAAGGGCCGCACCGATGCCAAAGAAGCACACGGGTGGTATCGTACAGGTGACTTGGCGTACATGAAGGAGGGCCACTACTTTATCGTGGGCCGAACGAAAGAATTGATCAAAGTTCGAGGGTAAGCCAAATAGTTCCCCTCATCACTCCTCGTCCCTCCTCCCCGGAACAATCCAACCCTGGAACACTCGTGCCTCTCTATCTCTGTGTTGATTCTAACCGCTTTCCTCCTCTTTTCTAGATGGCAAGTTGCCCCCGCAGAGATTGAAGGTGTTCTTCTCGGTCATGCCGGGATCGCCGACGTCGCCGTGAGTGGCGTGGATCTCAAGGATGGTCGTGGTGAAGTTCCCCGTGCCTTTGTGGTTCGCTCGCGTGATCCTGCCTCTGGTCGCTTGACGGCAGAGGAAGTCTACGAGTACGCCCGCCGACAACTGGCCAGCTACAAGGCCCTGGACGGCGGCGTCGTCTTTGTCGAGGAGATTCCCCGTACGGCCAGCGGCAAGATTCAGCGGTTCAAGCTCGCGCAGATGAACGAGTATAGAGAGATGGTTGCCTCACTTCTTCAGCGCTTCGAGGGACCAGGGCCCTCGACCCCGGGACGTCTTCCCTCGAGCGCTGATGTTGCGCCGGTGGGTGTGGCTTGAGGGTCGGTCACTCGTACGTCCGGAGGTTTCTTTCTTGTGGCCCACAAGCCATACGGCGAGTTTCTGGTGTCTGCGAAGCAGCACCACTCTTGATGTTTGGTTCTTTCGGTGGTGTTGGGTGTTGAGTGAGAGTTTTCTTTTTATTTTTTTTCTATTGCATAGCGGTGACGGTTTTTTTTTTGTTCATAATTTTTTTTTTCGGGTGGCTTTGTTTTCTTTTACTTTTTGATGTATTGAATCTTCAAACCAGATATAAAGCTGATATTCCATGAGTCTCTTCTTTTTTTCTTTATGGTCGAATAGAACTTCGAATATTGCCCCGGCGTGAGACACTTCAAGCTCGGACTAGGAATTTACCGCTGCCCCCACGACTACCGACGGAAAGATAGAGTGCTTAAGGTTCAATACGAGACTTGCGCTGCATACTATCCAACTTCACCCCCCATCCTATCGGTGCAATAGGTACCTAGGTTATCAGTCTTTAGCAAGACCATTCCATCTGCCAATACGACACCAGATATCCACCGACAATAGAGCGGTCTGCCCAATTCCACAAACAAGCCTCACTTTCTTGAGAAATGCTCAACTCCTCTCTTCCCCCGCCCCCACCCTCCTACAGTCCCATTTACTACTACATACACAGATTCCATCCGACTATATCAGCCAATATCCATCACCCTCATGGATCAAGCATAGACAGTCCATTCATTCCATTCCATTCAATTCCATTACTCTTGTCATCCCTCGCCTCACACCTAAGGTTCACAGCTCGAGCCGTATCCAATTTATGCATGCACGCGTCAGCGGGGGGGGGGGGGATCCACACTCGGTCGATCAATGTAGAAACAAGGATTTCAAGCCTAAAATCCATATGCCCCCCGTCGACAAATGGTCATTATTTTTAGTCGGGCTCAGTCTGAGACAGAATCAAGATTGTACCTGGATTTGGATACTTGTTAACCCGATCAATGATATCTTTGATCAATGTGAATTTGGATAGTGTTTTTACATGCAATGGAGTAGGATACGAAGGTCGAAGGTTTTGATTTGAAATATCGGGGTGTCTACCTTACTACCTAAGGGTTAACTCGTGGTCGGAGGTAGGTGTCCAGATGCTATTTGCTATTTGATGTAAACCCCCCTCCCCTCCCCTCCCCCTAGCTTTCGTGTTGCTTTGCAAATTGTGCTTATTTGTGTGTAGCATTTTATGCTTTGTATGGATTTATGTACTGGGATAGTATTGACAAGATTGTTATTGAGGACTATCTGGAAGGACTGGAGACTGAACGATTGACTTTCTATCTTTTTCAAATTTACATCGACACATGGTCCTTTGTTCCTTTGTGCTATGAGGTACTCAGGTAATGTACTGTAGGTTATAAAGGTAGGAGAATCAATCTTACTAGCCGAGTCTCGACTTGGAAGGGATCAGACACGATCTATACACTGACCAATCACAAATACTGGACCATGGGACTTCTGTTGTAACTTGCTGAAGGTAAATGTCAATGCGTATATCAATTGGATTGAAGTATGGAGATTTTTACCTGCTAAGATCGCCCAGGTCAGTGTGTTCCTCTAATTGCAGGGCAACACTGACCGGGCATCTTGCGGGCTTTTAATGGGTAACATGTTCATTCTCAAGGCTCAAGATCAGGGAAGATCATAGGTGAACGTGGAAATCTCAAGGTTGTTCCTTCGTCGATACAGGTTGGACCAAAGCGTCGCATATCCAATGCAATATAGTATAGACTCGGAGCTTCAATAGAAAAGCAGCCACGGAGTTTCTCATTCTATTCTGAGAAAAAGGCATTTGAGACTGCGTAGTGTGGAGACGACGTAGTACGTACTTGTACTACGTATATACCAACCCTCGATGTAAAGCTTCAAAGAGACAACCTAGACATTCCTAGGCACGAGATGTCTCTTTATACACCCTTTTTTTTTCTCCTTTTAAACACCGGATCTAGCCTTTTATCTCTAGCCTTGCACTCTCCCATTCAAATCCCGAACCGATCGTCAATCACACCAGACACACTGGTAAATGTCCGTCAAAGTGAAATCCTCAAGTCTGCGAGATCGGACACACTCGAGAATCTCTCGGGACCCAACTTAGACACAATTTGTGAGTCATAGGAGAAGAGTCCCACCTCGCTTCGACAAGCCAAGACCCTCTATCTTTGATCACGATCAGACATATACTTTGGGTCTAGGGATCTAGTCAAGTCTCTACTGTTCAATTTGACTTGATTCGGCGAAGCGGGTGGATTGAAATGGACCAAGTCCTATGATTTCCCCCCCCCCCCCCCCATCGGAGTGTCTCCACGCCGAGATTTCGGAGAAGTCGAGGGGTCACTCCGAAGAAGGTGGGGGAATGCGACTTGACGTGTGGGGGGAACAAGCGCGGGATGGTTCGAACCAAACGCTCCGGAGTGTTTGCGGCGCGTGTTCACCTCGGCGTTTGGAGTTCATTTTGAATTGGTGACTCGACTCTTTTGAGATCCCGATGGAGAAACTTTGTGATCTCGACTCTCCGATCCCAAATTCCCCCCCCCCCATAAAACCCAAAAGGACCTTCCTCTCTCTCTCTCTCTCTCTCTCTCTCTCTCTCCATTTTGCTCTAAATCTCATACATAAATACCACTTCTACTAGATCTATTAAACACCAATCTTGATTCTTTCTCCTCTTTTTGACATTCTTGTCCAACCTCATCATGCCGCAAAAGTTGACCGTCGCAGTCGCCCAGGCCCGCACCGGCCCCTCGCTCTCCGCAACACTCTCCGCACTGGAGCGCATCACTCAGAATGCCGCCTCCCAGGGTGTAAGCCTCCTGCTCTTCCCCGAAGCATATCTAGGTGGATATCCCCGAACCTGCGACTTTGGGACTGCCGTCGGCGCTCGGGCACCTCATGGCCGGGAGCAGTTCTTGCGCTACTTTCAAGATGCTGCCGATCTGGGGGATACGCCGGCGGGTGCGGGAGATGACTGGATCGAGCGCAAACTTCCGCTGGCCAAGGGGTCGGATCGTCGAGGTGATGGGACACGCGAGTTCCTGGAGCGAGTCGCCCGTGAGACGGGGGTGTTTATTGCAACGGGGGTGATTGAGAAGGCCGGGGGGACATTGTATTGCTCGGCGCTTTATGTCGATCCAACGGCGGGTGTGTTGGGGAAACGGCGAAAGGTGATGCCGGTGAGTATTTGGAGAGAGAGAGAGAGAGAGAGAGAGAGAGAGAGAGAGAAAGAGGGACATGAAGGAATTTGAAAATAATGAATATGTGCTCTGACGAGAAGATTTTTTTCCCTAGACTGCCTCGGAGCGTCTCATTTGGGGCCAAGGCTCTCCATCCACCTTGAAAGTCGTCACGACGGTACTCAAGGGCGTCAGGCTCACCATCGGTGCGGCCATTTGCTGGGAGAACTTCATGCCGCTTCTGCGACAGAGTCTGTATGCTCAACGGGTGAACATTTATCTTGCACCGACAGCGGACAGTCGTGATACATGGCTGCCGCTGATGCGAACAGTCGCCGGCGAAGGGAGAACCTTTGTGCTGTCGGCCAACCAATGTGTTCGGTATCGAGAACTGCCCTTGTGGATCACGGAGCAGGCGGACCAGCAAGGAACGGCTCTAGAAGGTATGATTATGAAAAAAAAAAAAAAAAAAAAAAAAAAAAAAAACTGTTGCGGAAACAAGAGAAACCATATGGTCTGTGTGCTCATACAAATCGCCGTCACATTTAGGAAACCCTTACATCTCTCGCGGAGGATCTAGCATTGTCGGCCCTCTTGGAGAAGTCCTGGCTGGTCCCGTGTGGGAATCCTGTGTGGACGATGCGCTTGAATCGTCTGGCTCGAAAAAGTTCTCCAGTGACGAGGGTCTCCTGATTCACGAGATTGACTTGGAGGATTGTGAACGGGGAAATCTCGATATGGACGTCGCTGGAAGTTATTCCCGAAGCGAGTTCAAGTTGACCGTCGACGGTCTTGACTTGAATCCTCCTCCGTTCTGAAAACATGACTCAGGCCCTTTTTTTGTGTCGAGTCGGCCTGATAGGAGAGAATCCCTCGTGATGGACCTAGAGTACTCGAAGAATCAAAGTGTCATATTGGAGGAGTTCCGTAGTAGACGCGCTAAAAGTCCGATGGATGCATCCTGCTTGAAACCTGTACGCTCTTGTAAAGAGAAACAAGTTTTTGCCGTTCTTGTTCACCTTGGTAGCTACAAGCGGTTGAAGATGAAAGGCTGCCTATTGTCCAACATGCCTCGTCGTAGGCGTGACTTGGTTTCCCCCATGGCCGATGAAGCTCTTGAGTGGCATCGTCCTAGTCTCGCATCGTACAACCTGCTCCGCACCCGAGCTGACATGTCATTTGTGCTATCAAGATTTGCATCTCGAGTATTGTAGAACACACCAATTGGCGCTCGCTCTCGTACCTTTAAAGATGCTGGTTGAGAAAGAAAAAAAAAAGAACCGGCGCTCACTGCTAGGCAGTCTTTCGCAATACCGCGACCAAGAGCACTCAGTCTCAAGGACTTTCTTTCCATGAACTTTTCCCTCGGCTTTGTATTTCTCTTTGGCTCTCTGCAACGAATCAATCCCGAGGTGCAGATTACCAATGCCCTTCTATTTTTTGGAGAGACATGTCAGAAAATTCCATATCCCTTCCAATAAACCCCCCAAACCAAGGGACCCAACGCTCCCAGGACCGCCGGCCCAAAGGACATTTCCAAGATACACCAAATCCACATGGTGCCATACGCAGGGGCCTTCTTCATCACCGCGTAATATGGCTCCCCATTCGTCACCGCGACCAAATGTGCACCTAGCAAAGCCGCAATCGGCAACAACATGATCGTTCGTGCAGTAGGCGGGAAAAGCAACCGTCGTAGAAAAGAAATGGAGAGCTTTTCTCGAGTCAGCGGGAGTACTGCGATGGGCTGGGAGGTCGCAGCGAGAAAGCCGAGACGGTGATGCAATCTGAACGAGACGATGTGACCGTGCATGAAATGAACAAGGAAGCTGAGTAAAGGGAATGTGATCAGGATGGATTCCTTGATCAGAGCCGGGACATTGGTGGATTCGGCGTATTGATGAGCAGCAAGGTAGGCGAGGGTCAAGTGGAGCGTGGTCAACGGAATAGAGAGCAAGATTGTATCAATGAGAGGAGGCAGAGGTTGATCGTCAACTTCAATCTCGGCATCTTCTTCATCCTCGCCGTCGTCACCGTCTACTTTCGACGCCGCACTGCGCTGTTGTTTCTGCATTCGTCGCCCTCCCTCCCTTTTGCCCGCCAACAGCTCACTATCAATCTTGCCATCCGCATCCACCAGATTTCCCGACTCGTCGACCGTCACGATCCGTGTCCCCGATGATCGAGACGATGGGATATGGCTCCTCCCCGGCGCCGACTGGCTATTCAGACTCTCCGCTTGCTTCAGGAGCTCCCTTTGTCGCTGCTCAATGATGTCATATAAAGTGGGTGTATCGCGCTTGCCATCTTGGCTGCGGTCAGGAAGCGCGAGCGGAATGTCGGGATGGTCAGATGTCGTCTTGGTGGTATTCGCGGCCGCGGCAGCAGCTCGGCGCTGCTTTCGATTCCGGGGAGCGTCCATGAGCCAGGGTGAAGGAGGTCGATGGCGAGCGCGAGGGAGGAGAAGTGGATGGAAATTTATAAAAATAACACGCGACCGGGTGGGTCGACTCCTCAGGTCGGAGACTCGGTCGATCGGGTGTCAAAGCTCGAATTGTCAGGGGTCTGGCTTTCTTGGCATAATCGGGCGCTTTAAAGTTTCGGTAGTGAGATGTTTGATGAAGTATACAAATGGATTTTATTTTAGACTATTCATGAGTTTGAAGTGAAAAGACCGCCGGAGTGATTTTTTTTTTTTTTTTTGCCTCAAGGCCACCTTCATGCTAGTAGTATGAAAGGCGCCGAGACAGAATATTCCCTTCTTACGATGTCTTTGAATCGACAAGCTTTAAAAGGACTCTTGGTTCGCTAAACTCTTGTAGGTTGAAATTGTCCTGAATCAATTAAGTGCAAAGAGTCAAAATCAAATTGAAACGCCCATTGATTAATAACAACTATCCATTAAGCCCGAATATTAGATCAATAGATCCAAATCCCAGTTTGTCCCTTGTTCAATAACGTAACACACATGTCTACTCCAAACTTTCATCCATAAAGCAGCAAGTCAAAGCACCTCCTCACAGAAGATTGAAAAAAAAAAATCAAAACAATCCCCCATGATTTCACGTGCATGGTCATGACTTCTTGCATCGCTCATTCCCTTAGCCAGCCTGGTAGATGGCAGGACCGGCAACAACATGCGGGTTGATCAGGCTCAAGTTGAATGGAGACAGGTACATGTCGGCATCGGTGATGGCAATGAAGATGGTACCGTTGATGGCGGGGTCGCCCTGGAAGGTCTCCAGATCGGGCTGAACGGTGTATCCACGGCCTCCGACTGTGCCGTTGCCAGGGTTGCTATAGGTGACGGTCAGGGGAGAGTAAGTGACATTGAGCTGCGAGACCCAGGCGACGTATTTGCCCGCCCCGGCGGTAGTGTTGGTCACGTAGCTGTTGTTGGGGCCAACTTGCTGGCCGGGCTGCTGCCACTCCAGGTAGACCTTGCGGCCAGGATAGGAGAGAGCACCGGTGTCGTGGGTGACCAGGGCACCATTTCCACCGTTATCACTGGTGATGGGCTGGTTCCCAGTGCTGTTGCCGCGGACAACGTTGGCGGCAGGGCCAAGGGTGTTGTTCATCGGGGCAGTGGCGTTGCCCGCAGTGGCAATGCTGGGCTGATTGAGGACCTGCAGCCCGGGGAAGTTCTGCCATGCCAGGCGGGTTTGGTTGTCCGGGCAGGAGGAGATGTACGGGGCCAGCAGAGTCCAGGCCCAGGACTGGGGAATGCCGACTTCGAACCAGACCGGCATGGGGAAGAGACCCTGGAACTGACGGAAGATCATTTGCTGACGAGCCTCGGTGGTGATAGAGAGGGTCAGCAGGTTGGCGGCCTCACGGGAGTCCAAATGAGCGAGGAATCCGTAGACACCAGACTCGCCGAAGCGAGTCAGCTTCTGGCAGAAGTCAAGATACTCGGCGACATTGGTGTACGGATAGTTGTAGGAGCACTGCTGGGGTGCTCGGTCACCGAGGATGTTGCTGATCAAGGTTGCGTGACCAACTTCCTGCTCGGCCATAAAGGCGATGAGGTCGCGGTCTGCCTGGCTCAATCCCGCAGCCCGGAAGTCCTCGTCGGAGAAGCGTCTCAGACCGTCCTGGAACAGATCAAGCTCGATCCATTCCTGGTACAGCGCGAGGGCCTGGAGAAGCTCGGGTCAGCACGTGGTGCCACACACAAACACACAATGCCAAGTGGTGAGGGCGTTGTCTTACCAAGGATTCAAAGTCAAAGTCGCTCTTCGCATTGTACACGGGAATGCTCCCGTTGGTACCAAGGCCTCCAGCGGGCACATACGGAGCAGGCTCGGGGTTGTTCAACTGGCCATTGCTGGGATACGTAGTCGCACCGGGCAAGATACTGCCCTTGGGAATGCCGGTCCCGACAGAGGACGCAGTGACTGCACCGGTGGTGTAGGGCGTGCCGCTGAAGGGAGTGTGTGCCACCGAAGATGGGTGGCTCCGAGTTGGAGGGGCGGACATGGAAGCCGTCATGCCCGACATGCCGGTTTGTGAGCCGGACTGTTGGCGTGCAATTACAACCCCGTGGGGGCCAGCGGGACCAGCAGCCACGAGGGGCGCGAAGCCCACGGCGCCGGCAAGCGGAAGGGCGTTCCACTTCATTATGGAGCCGGTTGAACTTGCTCAAACGTGGACCGTATGAAGATAATCTCTCTCGACGAAAGAGACAGGAGTACGCTCAGGGTTGGGTTGGGTTGAGTTTATGGGAAGAGGGGAATATCGAGGGAGGTCAGAGGCAGAAGTTCAGATAATATAGTAGTAGTTGGACCAGATGGTCACGACTCAAAAAGAGTGGATCAGCTTTCGATGATTCCTAGATCATCGATGTCGGTGACGACTCATGAACTTGCCCCAGCCAGGATCCAAAGCGCATTGCGCCATTGCTCAGGAACTTGAAGGGGCAAATTGGCTGCATCGACACGACGATTCTCAACGTTGGACATGCGGCCATGGACTCGTATTCGCGCGTTACACCCACTGACCATGAAGTCAACGACCTCTAGCCAATTGCCTAACGCGTCGGACCACGACTGCAGGGCGATGTGATCCAGTGGAGACGCCTCGAGATTGAAGTCAGTCATAGACAGCGAGCAGTCTTCCCTCTGGGTACAGAGAGGAGCAGGGTGGGGAGGCACACAGGCACGCGGAATACGATCCCAATCGTCAATTGCCCACGACAAGACCACCCATGCGTGTGCGGTAGGCAACGGCGAAAGGTTCCTGCTCTTTTCTTGGATGGGGAATATCGTTCGCAGTCAACGGAGTCAGTTGTCCCGATAGTGATTGGCGAACCATGTTCATCATGCTGTCATGCATGTTACCCGACTCCCTTCTGACATCCCGCGAGATCCTGATTTCTGAATTTGTGGCGAGAATACATCAGAATAAGGTAATCATCATACTGTCCAGGAGGGCGGCGGATGTCCCGGATCGTTTGACGCACAACGTTGCGTTCTGCTAATAAATTGTGCGTGGATCTACCGATCAGATTGCATACGCGTCGGTAGATAGACTCGATCTCCATTCAGCGGAGTCCTCATCGTGTTCCAAAGCTTGTAGCATTGGGGTAGATGCTGCGCCCGCCTGATGCGCGCGCGCACACACACACATACTTCAGGGATGTATGTGTACTCGATCTTGCTTTGCGCCCAGGCCGAATCTCCTGCAGTAGTTGATCGATTCGATCGGTATACCCTGCAGCCCAATCCAAGCACCCTCGCGTGCATGGCCCTTCTGCGATGTGACATGGAAAAGCTGTTGAGTAATGATTCATGGTGGAGACGGGTGCCGCGACGGTGACGTCGAGCTCGAAGGGAATCACCGAACCACGTTGGGAAGGATTTGGAACGGGGATCTGAACGAGATCCCGTCGGGAAAGCGGAGAGACGGCAAGATGAAAAGTGGGAATTGTGATCCGTTCAATCATTCTCTTCATCCAGGACCTACAGCAAGGGTTTTGAATTTTTCTTTTTTCGTTCAGGGCCTGACGGAGAACCTGAATATTCTCGATCGGTACAGCATCGTTCTCACGTCTAGACCACGCCAAGCCAATAGGACAAGATCCCGCCTCGATCACTCTCCAGGTTCAGACTAAAATGAAGTGCGGTGGGTCGTGAGGGAGCGTCAAGAGCAGGATAAAGTCTCCGTGAAGTAGTAACCCTCCGAGGTGGGCCTGTCGTCCACAGATGAGGTCGTCTGTCCTTACTTTGGACCGTCAAATACCCAGTTGCTACATAACCTGCGAACACGATCAGGGAACCCACGTGACCTGAACTCGTTTGCTCATTCTCACCTCACCGTCTCCGACCCTATTCATCCTCACGATCGGTTGCGAACATGGAGGAGAAACACCGAGACATCAAGCTTCTGGAGTTGCGCACAATCTGAATGGACCAATTCTCCCTGTGATGCCACGTTCCGCTTTCTCAAATGGTGCAAGCGGCGTGGCTCATCTGGACCGAAGGATTTCAGCTACAGGCTAAAAGCTTCCGGGCCGACCATTTGTGGCCGACCATGCGTCGAGCTGCCTCGGAGAGTCGGAGGAGCGCCGATCGCACGGTGGGGGGAATTCGGCAGGGGAAATGAGGAGATACGGGTCCCCGATCGCGGGGGCAGTGCGATTTATGATCCGATTTACCATCCAAAAACAAGTGGCCTTCCTCTCGTCGATACTCGCGAACGAGCTGCAGGGCTTCCATCACCGCTGTTGACTCCCGATTCTAAGCTCCACGAGAAAATCCCCTTCCAGTCATGTCGCATCTCCAGGCTTCCAACCTTTTCTCTGTGCAGGGGCGCGTGGTAGTCGTCACCGGCGGAGGCAGTGGTATGTCACGATCTTCGGCGCATAGAAGGAGAAGAAAGCTCTTACCGTTGTTGCTTGTCTTTTTGTTTTTGTTTTTTTGGGGGGGGGATCTATGAATATACAATATTCCAGAATGGTCAGGCTCATACAAAATCATCTCTTCGAACAGGTCTCGGCCGGATCATGGCCCGCGCTCTGGCCATCAATGGCGCCGCAAAAGTGTTCGTCCTCGGCCGTCGTGAAGATGCGCTCCGGGAGACGGCAACCCTCGCACCTGCAGGGATCGTCATTCCCGTCCAATGCGACATCACGTCAAAGGAGTCGCTCGAATCTGCATACCAAGCTGTGGCGGCGCAAACCACTCACGTTGACGTCCTGTTCGCCAATGGCGGAATCTTGGGCCCGCTGATGCGGTCACCGGAGCCCAAGGCAGATGGCACACCACCCTCATTGAATGAGCTTCGCGATGAGTTGTTCAACGTCCCCATGGAGGAGTTCACCCAGGTTCTCAACGTGAACGTGACTGGTTCCTACTACACCGTACTAGCCTTTTTGCCCCTGTTGGAGGAGGCCAACAAGCGACGTCCAGCGCCGCAGGACGGTGTTCTGACTCCACCCACGGCGCAGGTCGTCATCACCAGCTCTATCGCCGGTTTTGCGCGAAAGGTTCCGTTCAGCTATGCCTATAATGCTTCCAAGGCTGGCACGAATCAGCTGGTCAAAATGCTGGCAACTGGTCTGGCCGCCTACAACATTCGAGTCAACGGGATCGTCCCGGGACTCTACCAGTCCGAAATGGCCCAGAATGTCTTTGTCGCCCATGGTCAGAGTCATGCCATGGGGGGCATCTCCGAGGGTTCCTTCCCCAAGGAGATGATTCCCCTGACTCGCGCGGGAAGTGAGGAAGACTTTGCCGGTCTGGTCGTCTGGTTGGCAAGCAACTCGGGCGGCTATGTGAATGGGAACCTGCTCGTCACCGACGGAGGGCGGATGAGTGTTGTGCCCACCTCTTATTAAAAAAAAAGAAAAAGAAAAAGAAAAAAAGGCCACGCCTTTTTCTCTTTTTTGTATGAGATCGTTGGTTGTGTTTCGGGGGAAGAGACTCATCCGCAGGGTGGTATCTTGTTCAAAAGGGGTTCCTTTGGAGCTAGAATCTGTAAATATCGAAAGCAATACAATATACATAGATGCTAAGAGAAATATTGAAATATTGAAATATTGAAATCGAGTCCATTTCCCAACTTATGCAGACTGACCGGTCACAGGGTCATTCAACACCGCACATGGCTGGGAAATTCCACACGATGGTGACACATGGACTTGAAGGTGATCTGATCAACTGCCCTTCAATACGTCGCGGTTAGCCGCTGGACCAAGTAATCCCCCGCCGTGATGTCGGCGTATTTCTTCGACACGTTCATTTCTTCCCCGTACGTGCCGGGCAAGGCCTCGATCAGCTTGTTGTTATTCGGGTTGCAAAAGTAAGCGATGCTGTACCGGGAGGGGTACGTCTCTACTGAATCGTCGCCCTCCTGCGCCTCTGGCTTGGGCGGCTCGATCACACGATGTCGAGTACTCTTGATCGTATCATTGGACCAGCGAGCCAAGAGGTCACCCGCGTTGACCACGATGGTGTCGGGAATGGGTGTCGCATCCACAAATGTCCCCTTGGGACTTCGTACCTGCAAACCGCCATGTCGATCCTGGAAGAGCAGCGTGATCGAGCCGTAATCACTGTGCTCGCCCGCACGTACCTGATGAGGATTCTGTTGAAAGACATCCTTGCGCACGGGAGGGTAGTGCAAGAGACGGAGGTTATTGTCCCCTTCGTCGACAAACTCGTCGAAAAAGTGTTCGGGGAGATTCAGCCCCAATGCGATGGCGCTCATCACCTGTTTGTGCAGGTCCTTGCACAGATCGAAGAAGGATAACATGGTCGCTTTGAAGTCCTTGCCTTCCTCATCCAGATGATCGGGCCATCGATTCGGGAGCCCGGCGACTCCCTCGCGACCGATCTCCATTGTTTCTTTGATATCCGGCGCGGTGCCCCGCAGTGTCTCCATCTGGCTTGTCTCCTCCACCGTTGCGAGCTTCTCGCGCCCAATGGCAACGTACCCGCGATTCGACTGTGGGGTCGTCCAGCCCAGAGCGTCCTTTTGGCTTTGGGGGCGGCGGAAGAAGGCTGCTGATGAGGCGAAGACTCGCGAGACTACAGAGGGGGGAATGCCATGGTTCTTGAGGTAGATGAACCCGGATGACTTGAACGCGTTGGTGATGGACAGAGCGACCGCATGCTTGTCGGAGGGGGTTCCGGTATAGAAGGGTCCAAAATCGATCAGCTGTAGATGGGTGAGTGAGAGGATCCTCACAGCTTTACCATAGAACCACTTTCAGAGATTCCACCAAGAGTCATTTTTGATCATTTCGGTGGAGGGAAGGAGGGGGGGACAGGACAGGACAGGACAGGAGAGGACAGGAGAGGACAGGCGCAACATAGAGACGTCTTTGACCAGGCCTTACCGGTATGACGAGATCATCCTTGGATACGGCATTTGACACCGGATTCAGCTCTTGGAGGGGGCCAGCCATCTCTTCTGCGGATACTGGGGACGGAGGCGATCGTGGTCTGATTCTGTGTGAGCTCTCCGCGGGGGTGTGACAGTGAAGACTCAACGATCGAAATACAAGAGAGAACCAAGGTTAGGAAAAGAAGAGGGGAATCGAGACAACGGACGCATGGATGATGCATGGCTCGAAAGTCATGCATCGCATGATAAGGCGGGCGTCCCAAGATAAGCTGCGATATACAACACTCACCACAGGAGTCCGGTTTCCCCTCGTGTTATTGGGGATAAGGGATAGGTGGGGGGGGATAAGCATTGGTTAGTCATTGGATCTGAAGGTTCCAACTATCTACTCTCTTTCATAGGCTCAATCCAACCTGGCAAAGGATAAACGGGGCTGGGCAACTGATAGTCACTGGTCTCGAGGGAGTCTCAATCAGTATGATCGACACGTGCATGTGGTACACACATGTCAGGGTTGGTGACTACAGCCCACCGTTGAATGTGGCGATACGAGAATCTTTATATTGCAATCTTATCGGGATGGCAGAAAGAATTGATCAAAGGAGATGGTGTTCTTTCAAGCTTCTAGTATGATCTCTAGTATAGATTCAACTGCACAACGATCTGAAGACGTGTACCTACAGTACTTGTCCAGTCTACCCCGGGGGTGGTAAGCTGGTCATCATGTACAGAGCCTGAAATATTGACGGTCGATATTCCCCCCTTCCTCCATATTCTCCTCCAATTCTCTCACTCATAGCCAATATCAATGGACCGTGTCCAGCTTGACTCGAGGGGATCAACGTGTTGATGTGGATGTTGATGCTGCTTTCTTCCCGCAACGGTTGGGCCGGACCTCGGCCTGGCCAGCGCAAAGATCAATTGGGTACTTCCGATCCACCTCGGCGTGAAAGAGACCGCTGAATTGAATTGGCAGGACCCAGGGACAAGGGAGAATCATCCCGATCAGAAAGCATTTCCGTCCCTGACCAGCTGAAATCCACTCGGTCCCCACTGTGTCTGAACCCGACGATTGCATTAATCAGCGTGGACGGCAGCCCCGGTCCAACAAACTGCCCGGTAATACAAAAGCTACGTACTTCTTTCACCCCGCGCTACTACACTTAGTAGACCCCCTCATTACTAGACTGCTTGGACCGCTACCGCTACCGTACCTACCAAGCCCAATTGTATATACAGGTATCTCTCCTACTGTCCCATCTAATCCCCTCTTCTCCTCCGTTTCAAGTGATCTCATTTTAGCCTCTCTCTCTCTCTCTCTCAGAGACTCCCAGAACTCAAATTCCATCCTCGCCCATCCCCCTCCCAAAATGCCTTACACCGCTATTGTCGCGTATCCGAACGAGCCGGACACCGAGTTCAACACCGACTACTACCTGAGCACCCACATGCCTCTGGTGGCCAAGACTTGGGGTCCTCATGGTCTGAAGAGCTGGAACGTGGTCCGATATGAGAACGATCTGACGGGCGCAACCTCCAAGTATCTGATCGTGGCCACCTTGATCTGGGAAAGCGAAGAGGCTCTCAAGAAGGCGCGCGAGGTGGAGGGAGCACCCGCCATCTTTGCCGATATTCCCAACTTCACCAACAAGGCCCCGATCACGCTTGCCGGTGGTGTGATTGCCAGCCAGGACCTGTAAAAATTGACGGTCAAGATGCTCTGAATTTCTCGGTCAGTCGATTGGAGAGGGGAGGGAGGGGCAACGAACTTCTGGTGCCATTTGGTCCATCTTGGGTGGTTGCTGATTGTGGCATCGTTGATAGAGTCAGTTGGATGGCGACAATGGGCCTCGACCGGTCATTGACCAAATTTCAGGATATTGGGCAGGAGAGAAATGTATTCATGAAGAGATGTATATACCATGCCAAATCTCGGTGAAATTACCCGTTGATCAAGATTACTGCGTAGTGCGACATACCGTCTTCAACACTTTCTTGTTTCATAAAGACATCTCCCGTCGGGCGGAAACAGCCCTGGTAGGGACTGAAGATGATGGCGGGACCTGGGATTCATCCTATTCCCCTTGATGTGGATCGGGCTCAATATCCTTTCGAGGTCTACTGTAGTCTGACACGATGCGGGTGAACGCGAGACTTGCTCTTGCAGAGATAAGAGCATAAGCCAAGTGTAACTTACAGACCCATCGCTCCCATGTTTTTAACCCCCTCGGTGGAATCTAAACCAAATCACTCATTCGGAGGGGGTCGTTCTCGGAGAAAAGATAAGCTGCGTTGGAGATAATCCCCGCATTTCACTTTGTCTTATCTTTCCGCCACGAGAGTCGCATGAGCGAAGTACAACTCGCAAGATGCAGCTAACCTAAACAGCTGCACTTGCGACTGCACCTCCTTGTCCACTTCAGTACCTTAGCCCCTCAAAGTCCCCCCCTCTCTCTCTCTAAATTGTTTCTTTTGTTTTTCTTCTCTCTCATCTCATCAATTGACCAGTTCCCGTAGTTTCTTGGCCATCTCTCTCCTCACCCATCTAGTTCCCCAAATCAGCAACTTTTACCATGTCGAACCCTCTCGTAGTCGACATCCACACTCATGTCTATCCCCCCGCCTACATCGAGATGCTCCGTGCCCGCAAAAAGGTGCCCTATATCCACGATCCCTCCGACGGTGGGCCTCCGCGACTCATCATCCTTGCATCGGACGATGACTCCAACATCCCCGTCGACGAGCGCGGTCGGCCCGTCGACTCATCCTACTCCGACATCAACGTCAAGCTCGCCTTTATGCAAAAGCACGGCATCGACTGCAGCGTCATCTCCCTCGCCAACCCCTGGCTCGATTTCGTCGGGGAAGAGCAAGCCTCGGAATGGGCGCAGAAGATCAACGATGATCTAGACTCGACCTGCACACAGGTCAATACCACCGCCTCCCAGACTCAATCCGCCAGACTCCCTCGTCTTTTCGCTTTTGGCACACTTCCCCTCGGCGCACCTGGCCCCGAGGCTATCGCCGATGAACTGCACCGCATCAAGACCCTGCGCCACATGCGCGGCGTGATCATGGGCACGACGGGACGCGGTCACGGATTAGATGATCCCGGCCTGGATCCCGTGTGGAAGGCATTGGAGGATACCCAGTTGATGCTCTTCTTGCATCCACACTACGGTCTGCCGGACGAGGCTTTTGGGGGACCCGAAGTGGTGCGACGTTATGGACATGTTCTCCCTCTGGCATTGGGGTTCCCGCTCGAGACTACCATTGCGGTGACGCGCATGTACTTGAGTGGTGTTTTTGATCGTTTCCCCAAGCTTCAGATCTTGTTGGCGCATTCGGGTGGGACGCTTCCCTTTTTGGCGGGGAGAATCGAGAGTTGTATCGCTCATGAGCGGACCTTCAAGGTCAATGGGGGCACTGTTCAGGGACCGCAGCGGGGGATCTGGGATGTGTTGAAGACAAATATCTATCTGGATGCCGTCGTGTATGGGACTGCGGGGATGAAAGCCGCAGTCGAGGCGAGTGGAGAGACCACCGATCGCCTGCTTTTTGGTAAGTTCTTTGCGCACATCAACCCCCCCTGGCTCAGGGAAGTTCCTTTTTTCTTTTGCCTTGGTGACTTCAAGTCACCCCGCTAACCGAGATTTCAAAGGCACCGATCATCCATTTTTCCCTCCCCTCAGTGACGAAGACGAGCAGTGGACCAGTGTCGTGACCAACTATAAGGCGATCAACAAGACATTCGAAAAGGATGTGGATGCCGTGGCGGGAGTACTGGGAGGAAATGCAATCCGGATTTTGAATTTGAAGTAAAATGTATCGAATAAAATTGACCTATCCTAGTGAAGTTAAATCTCGCATGCGAATGATAGAGTTGGGGTAAAATAAGAATATCCAGTCCCCAAGAATGGAAAGAAGAATGCGTCATGGCAACGCAAATGGTAAACGGTCATAATCAAGCATAGAAGAAAAGCATTTCGAGATGAGCCGGCAAGAATCACTTTGACGACGTGTCGGGCTTCATCTTCTCAATACACTCCCAACCAACCAGGTACCACACTTGGGTGACGAACCATTCCTTGAAGCTGGAGCACGCTCGACTGAACGGTACATCGTCAACAGGAGGTGGTGTCGACGGACGAGCGAGGCCATTGCGGAAGTTGGCCTCTTTTTCACCGAAAATCGCCTGGAGTAACTGATTCGTCATCTTTTTCTGCAATTCCGCTCTCACGTCGCTTTCGGAGTGAGTCTCGGTGACTTTGGTAGGCTTGAACCAATTGCCGATCAAACCAGTTCGGGAACCGTCGTTCATGGTGAATTCTCCAACGGAGAAGAATTTGGCCCTCAGCTTCACTTCGCGCAGGAAGCAAATGAGTTGTCTTCCCTCAATCTCAGCCCATTCAGGTGTCATGCCAGACACGATCATCTTCTGAAGACCCTCGGGAGGTCTCAAGTCCGGGACAGAAACGTGTGGGAACAACATGCCATCGAAGCACAAGAAAGAAAGCAACTGTCCGACACGATTGATCATGACGTGGAGCATTCCTTCCAAGACTGCTCGACAGGGCTCCTCGTTCAGATCCAATGAGAGGACCATGTCGCAAAGAAGATAGGTGAGGAGGTATTCCGCTTCATGAAATTCCTGGGTAGGCTCGTATTCCGGATTGTCGTATAACATATTCATCAGAACGGTGTCAGGGCGGGGCCGAGGAATCTTCGCTTCTGAGAACGCTTTGCAAAATTCCGCAAGCGCAGTCGCGATCGACTCGGTGAGACATACCATGTAATAGACGACCTGTTTACCGGGGTCGGTAGGACTGGCGGACCATTCGCCATTCACAAGCACCTCTTGTAGCAACAGCCACGACATTTCTGCGGCTTGCGTAACTGCCCTGAGTTTTGGCTGGGAGTATTTCCAGAGTTCAGGCATCTCCGAAGCAATATTGGTCTCAATTTGAGACTTGACCGAGGCTAAAATGGTCCCCTCTGCTTCTTTGCAGAGATTAGCTGCGCACATTGCCAAAACCTTATTCTTTTCCTCTGTCGGACGACGAGTGTGCAGGGCCCGTGTCAGATAAACCATGTGCTTCAGGAAGGGTATTCCTAGAAAATTTATTCAGTGAGTGTTTGTATAGAAAGGAAAAAAGAAAGCATGAAAAACAGCCATTGCCGGATTTCTGGAAGCAACAAGGAGGCAAGTATACCTTTAAAGGTCTTCGAGAAGCGAATCCACTCTGTCGCAAGCGGATCAGGAACGAATCTCCTTGATCGCTTTCGGGCACTGTGGAGCTGTACTTCGAAAGCACCTAGATCACGTTTCCGTCTTTCTGGTAACTTATTGTGCTTCAAAAGCAGCTCTGTTTGTGTCTGCTCCAGTTCGAAGATCTTGTTGTGGAGGGCCGTCTGTTCTGCCTCGGATTTCAGAAAAGCATTACGCCAATAGGCGGCACTGTCCCAGAACTTCTCCGTGAGATATGACTTGCTACGGTGGACGGTTTTGACGCTTTTCCGAAGATTGTGGATGTGGGCTATGTTCTTGTGCTCAGAATATCACTCTCAAATTCATAAAATGAGAACAGGGATACTACCTTTCACCGAGATGCCAGCTGGTTTGAGCTTGACGATTGCCAGAGCAAGGGCCAACTCGGCACTGGGGGGCATTTGGACCGGTCTGGTCTGTGGTTGTTCTCCAGCCATGGTGGCCGATGTAAAGTCAGGGATTTCAGTCAAGATTTGTTGAGTAAAGAGGTATTTGGGGGGAAGTAAGGAGCGAAGGATGGATGGATGGATG